>WPIO01000072.1:100000-537500 GCA_009760855.2 Cristatella mucedo | reverse complement strand
CTATGCAGCTGAGACCAAGAGGAGCAGATGTGCTTTTTAGTTGACGTTAGGATTTGGCCACAGCATGCTGAGATAGGGTCAGTGGGAGTACCACTGTATATTGGCGACCGGCTGTCGAGTCTGGCAGCTGATTGAAGGTTTCAGGGTGTGGGTGAGGTAGTCCTGTGAAGCAGACTGCACTACTGCATCGCATAACTGACCGGGC
This sequence comes from Cristatella mucedo, assembly GCA_009760855.2. Lineage (NCBI taxonomy): Eukaryota > Metazoa > Bryozoa > Phylactolaemata > Cristatellidae > Cristatella > Cristatella mucedo. The sequence goes on along the minus strand of WPIO01000072.1, from coordinate 537,295 downwards.
AGGATAAAGATGGGCTGGGTCTAGATGCTTTGACTCGTCTGAAGCCCAAGAGTGAGTGCACACACGGCGTTCGTTTTCTGTAAGTGTGCATGCCCGAACATTCGTGCATTGTGCATCCGGTGAGGAGAGCTTATTTGTGTGCGTGTGCGTGTGTGCTCGTGTGTGTGCCAATATGTTCGTGTGCATGCCAATGTGTTCGTGTGTGTGGGTGTGTGTTCTGTGTGCGCACGTTTGTGTTCGTGTGTGTGCACGTGTCTGCTCGTGTGTGTGCACGTGTCTGTTTGAGTATGTGCATTTGTACGCTCGTGTGTACGTTCGTGTGTGTGTGCATGTGTGTATGTGCCTGTGTGTGAGTGTGGTGCATGTGTGACACGTGCATGTGCTAGTGTGTGCTTGCATGTGCTCATGCATGTTGGGCATGCACGCACACTTGCACGTGCCATTTGTCATTACGAGATCACAATCCAAATAATGATCGGAATTACCCCCACACCTTAAATCAGGGATCCGACGTTGTGCCAGTAGTCTACGACGGCCAGATCAATGCTGAATCATTCTTCTTTGTCAGTGGGGCAGTAAGTGGTGGTTGCCACGAACGATGAACACAGGAAAGGCTCCTAAGAGCAGCGGTTTATTGATTGCACGCTTGCAATCAGGAAGCAGCAGAAGGATGCCAAAGCTACAAAATACGGAAATTGCTCGGCTAACGCATGCAGCCAAGTTGCAATAATAGTCGCCCTAGTTGTGCCTGCTCCACTCGAACCACATTAACAGCGCTGGCAGGAGTACTTGCCGTGGTACGTTTGTACACCGATCATATCAAGCAGCCCACACAGCCCAGTAGTTAAACACGGCCTCTAGGCTATTGAAGACCTAGGCTCGAATCCTACCAGCAGAAAGAATCTGGCCAGCTAAAGGATTCTAAAACATAAACGGGAGCCCCATACCATCTTTGCGGCCCTAAAGGTGCAATGGCAACCTGAAAGGACCGGCCTAAGACAGCAGTCATCAACGAATAAAGCTTTATGAATACGAAATAGAGTGCTTATTGAGCTACAACTTTCAGCTGTTCAAAGTGGCTGCTGAAGAACTATTCTCTTATAAACAGGAACTGAAGGAATAAACAGGAAGGAATTCTTCACTTCCCCTGTCTCTGTTTTGTCTGCATTTCCATCTTTTATATCAGATTCTCTATCTGCATGTCTTAATCAACTTCATCTCTCTTTATTTTTAACATACATTCACTTTCTCGCTACTACTATCTGTCTCTCTGTACAAATCTGCAGCTAGAGTAATCTGCCGTGAATGTTGCAACTTCCACATTACTCCACTGGTCATTGAGCTGCACTGGCTATCCAGCAAGCAGAATGTTGATTTCAAGGTTCTGTTACTCACTTTTAGATTCCTTAGTTCTTTTGCTCCGGCCTACCTAACAGAAATACTGCCTACTCACGAGGTAAGGTGGTTGCTTTTCACTACCTCGGTCCCGAAGTAGCAGGTTCGAATCCTGCGGTAGGCGATCCTGTATTGCTGCTGCAAGGGGTGGTGATATCCGTAAAGGCTCTGCTATTGCTTCACAAAAGAGCCTGCTGAATCAGCCAGAATTATTGCTTACTCAGGCTTCTCATCGCACCACCTGCTCTTCAGACTCAAGTCGCTTAGTTGCGACTCTTATCATCCTCAAATCCTTTGAAGACAATGCTAGGTTGGCCCAGTGACTAATGTGTTCGCCCTTAACGACTGAGGTCAAGGTGGGTGTATTTAATGACAGAGGTCGTGGGCTCGAGCCATATGGCATATTTGAAGCGCCTGAAAAGAGATTAGGTTGTCTTGGGGCGTTATGCAGATGAATAATATTTTATTTCTTTCTATTTATGGTCCCCAAGCTTGGAACTCACTGCCAACTGACATTGCAACAGTCCATGCCTTGACTTTTAAAGAGAAGCTAAGAACCCACCTGCTCCTCACAGCATTTGCTCCTCTGGTTGAATCGTCCTTTGTGTGCTTGTGTATGCTTCAGTTGTGCATGCTATCACTAATCAATCGACATGCTTCCTTTCCAGTATAATTGAGATGCCTGGAAACGAATCTAGGGTCTCTTCATCTGTAACTTTACAAGCCACAAAGACTAAGTGGGTGTTACAATGGCGAGTTTTCCCCCAGATCACTCAAAGTCTAAACACCTATTGGTAAACATACACTAACCAATAGATTTCATCTCACGCAACAAAAAGTGAAAATGAAAAGCATAGCCAAGTCCAGAGAGGAGCATAATCAAGGAAGTGAGTAGCATGGAAGTAGCAGTTCAGGACGGCTAGAAAGAATGTGCCACGCATGGTAGTAGGGGAAAACAGATCGCTGCATAAGCATTGTGGAAGTGAACTCTGAATGCAAATACCTGCAGAGCAAAAGCTTCTGTCGCCAGCAGATTTCAAGTGGAAGAATGGAACAGCTCATTGATTGTCCGTAGGGGACCTGGGGGCACGAGGAGGCTTAAACTATTACAGCAATTCAGCCTTGGTATGAAGGAGCCAAGCCGTGGCGAGCCTTGTGGGTCAGAGTAAGAATTTTGCTCTGTATTTGTTGATCTTCCGGTGTCATCGCAACTCCTAAGCAAAGGAGATAGGTGACTGAATTTCTTGGATTTACGGACCAACCATGCTGCCAAAATTATCATCAATTGTCGTGGTTTGGCTTTTTTGCATCATTGTATACACCGAGTTACAGTGGTTCAGTGTAGAGAGAACCAGGTAACCAGCAAGATCTTAAGCCTGCCACGGCTGGTCAAGAATTGAGCACGGATGACTGGCTGTGGCTGTCTAATAAATTGTATCAATTCAATTAGTTTTCAAAGAGGACAGCTAAATTACGAGCGCTCAATGACGCAGCACCTCCAACTAGGTGAGCCAAGTTACTTTTTTCTGCAGTACATTTCCTATGAGGATGAGTCGGGTTTTATCATCGTTTGGCTTATGAAGGTTGGCAGACATCCACAATCAAATGGCTGCAATGCAAGTGTTCGGTTTATCAATCGTCCCATGAGATTGTGACATGGTTTCAATGACAAGAGCCTCTGGGTGCCTTTGCCAGAAAACTAGTTGCCGAAGCCATGGGCCAAAATTACCCTAGCCAGAGGGAACAAATCCTTCTGAAATTTCCCAGGTGACTTATCTACTGAACTGTCTGTCCATCTATCCATCTACCTATCTACCTTCCTATCTTCTGTTTAATCTCTAGCTGGGCCTCTCTATCACTTTAGTATACTGCTGCTTCTCTCATCCCCCTTTTTGTTTGTATCATGGAGATTATTTATTAATTTGCTCTTTTGAGTTGACCTTGTGGCTTGCAGCAAACCAGAAAGGCTCTGTGTCTTTTTTCTTTCTGCAACATATGTAGAGGTAAGGAATATATAAGGGTGTACATGTCATTCCAGAACCAAAGAAACTGCTATAGAGTCCAGGTTTGGACCACGGCAGTGGCATGTGCCGATTGATGAACCCCTTCCCTCAACCCGTTTTAATCTGCAGACACTCTATCTCCGAAATCTCATTCAGTTGACAGCACTTGATATACTCGCAATGCATCATTGCAGTGTGGAGCCTTTTGACCGTAATGATTGAGTTTTGTTCTCGCGCACTCGCGGAGCTGGACCGAGTACAAAGTGTCGTAAACCAAAACTCCATGTGGAGTAACAACTTGCTTTATCAAAGATCTGGCCAAGGCTTCTGCTGTTGTGTTAGTCTAATTTTTCCTAGGCTGGCAGCTACTGGAGCATCTGGGCGCAGCACGTTTTGGCTCAGCCAATCTGACTTAAAGCCATGCTCTGATTTGGCTATCAGGCTATGCTGTACTCTGTTCAGAACCTTTTAGTGTCTCAAAGATTGCCCACTTGATGAAAAGACTAACCTAATGGCTAAGTGGACCGAAATTCCACGATGTCGTTATGAATGCACTTGAAACCATAATAACAGTAAAACATTAGCGTGCACCCGCGAAAAAATCTTGCTCATATCAGCTTTGTTTTGTAAATGGGAGCTAAGGTGTCGGCTGACCCAGCTGGTGAGGCAGTCCAACTACTGGCAATCTTGAAGTTTTTTTTGTAATGTAATGTAATGTTTCTCCGTCTACAGCTCCAAAAAGCCACAAAGACTATGTGGGTGTTACGCAGGAGAGTTTTGTATACTGCACTCACAGCCTAAGCTGCTTTCGGTATGCATTCGGTAGCCTTCGTCTCACGAAACGAAGAGAAAGTGGGAAGCATAGCAGATTCAGGAGAGCAGTTGAGGTAGTGAGTAGCATGGAAGTAGCAGCTCAGGACCGCTGGAAAGGATGAGCCATAGTCTGCAGTAGGAGAGTAGTTATCGTTGCGTAAGAATCACGGAAGCGAGTTCCGCAGTCTAGGGCATGCAGAGCTAACGCTTGTTGCCAACGGTCTTTAAGCGACATAGTCTCGTTCTAAAGCTGGTATGGTGCATAGCCAAGGGGGTAACTCGATGATTGGCTAAGCAGGATGAATCGAGCAATCAATTGCAATACACTAGTCCATGGCAGACAGCAGATGTAAAAGTTGAAGACCAATCGAGGATGAAAGGCAAAAATAAAAAGCTCGGCTGATTCAGCAGCATAATCAATACAGCCACAGCAGAGAGCCTTAACAGTTTTCAACCCACTTGCACTTCGGCAATGAAGATTGGCCTGCTACATGACTCAAACCCATGACCTCGGTCGTTAAGTGGGAGCACCTTTCAACTCAGCTAAGAACCAGGGGTTCAAAGAACATTTGAGGCCGTCGTGGTGCTTTAATGAAGCCAGTACATACGGCCATCGTGCAAGATCGCATTGTGCCACTTCTCTCATCGATTTGTATTGTCCTCCCATCAAGCAGTGCATCGAATTTAAAGTTCTGCCACTCATTTGTAGGCCCCTCCGTAATCTTGCTCCGGTGTACTTGTACAACGCTTTACTCCTCACATTTTCTATTTTACAGCCCACCCCTCTGACTCTAACCGTTTAGCTGGGTGGCATGTGACCAGCTTCCAATTTTGTGAATATTTCGCCTTCAGCTTCTAGGCTAATGAAGCCTGGAACTCTCTTTTGACTGACACATCAAGACACTCACTGACTGAGCAGGCGGCATCTAAAAGAAAGAAGCAGAAATCTGTCCATTCCGGGGATGTGCTTTTTCTACCAAGTTTAAGGAGACCTCGAAAATACGTTAAAACATCGCGAGTGACTAAGCAGTTGTCGTTGTGGAATTGCCGGCCAACTAATAAGGATACAGTCCTATACCAAGCTGCCGGAGCACTTAAATCTGACTTAACTTGCAAAGGAACAGGGAGCAATGCAACTCTGGCTTCCATCTCTGTTGGCATTTTAGTAAGCTACAAAGAAAATTTACTCTGCCAGAAAGTTGTGAATTAATGTTAAATTTACGTTTCAGACGAATTTTCTCCAAACTGGAGTTAGCATGGCCTCTTGAGCCTTTCAATTTTTAAGAAAGGTCCCATTCTGAAGCCAAAGTCATCCCATTCTGAAGCCAAAGTCAAAGTATTCCGGAAGTCAGTTACGTCTACTGAAGAACAACTTGGAAAATCATATTCCTTTGCACAATGATCGCCAATCATTTGGAGTATGTGCACACCATCGAGAAAATCAGGGATATGCTGGCTCAGTCCTGGCCATGTCCATTTAGTAACAGCAGGTGAGGGATAAGAGACATGTTTCTTTATAGGGCAAGGTTAGTGTGCTATAGAAACCTCTCCTGCATAACAACCACTTAGTCTTTGTGGCAGTGTGAAGTTAAAGGTGGAGATCATTATTACATTAGACATATTACATTAGAGGTTATTAGTTAATTACCGTAATTATTATCCCCAATTTTACTTCTGGATTTCTAGATCTGGGCATAAGATTTTTCTTAGTTTGTGCAGCCACCCTTGGTGGCTTAACTGTTACTCTTTTTTCAACAGATTTGAGTAGTAAATGGCGCCAAGAACATTGTTTTATTTATCATGTCAAACATCTTGCCACTACAAACACGTGGAAGATGGAAACTTGAAATAAATGTTTCTTGAACTTGCTAAGAAGTCACAGAAACTCAACTCGCAACCAAAGCGTGTTCTAGCGATTGAGGCTTAAGGGGGAAGTCAAGAAAATACCTATAACATTTGTCCGACGATCGAATTTGTGTTTACGGTTCCTTTCGAAAGACAAATATGTTAACACTGGGATCGGAAGTTTTGACGACTTCCACATGCAAGGAAGAATTCGTCATGCTAACCGCGCCCAACCCGGATGTAAACCAGAAACACCAAATCTACAAATAAAAAATGTACCGATCTCTGCATCATATGCGACTTGTATCCCAACTTGTCGAACCTTGGTAGACCACTATAGATGCTTGAAGCTTGTTGAGGTACATAGTTGCGACTTTTATACAGCTTCATTTCCTAGGTTGGTTGGTGCTTTGTAAATTAAATAACTCAACTAATATTTTACGTATCGGAGCGAAATTTGAAATGTGAGTTCAGCTCTGCTTTTTGTACCCTAGTTTTTAACAATTTTTATTTCGGTTTGATAAAATTGGTTCTATATGTCCACGACTATGGAAAATAAAGCTCTAGGACGTTTGATGACGTATACAGCCAAATGTATCAAACCGAAATCAAAAATATTAAAACAAAGGTAGCAAAAGCAGAGTTAAACTCGCATTACAAATTTCATTCCGATACGTGAAATATTAGTTGAGTTATTTAATTTACAAAGGACCAACCAACCCTGGAAATGAAGCCGTATAGAAGTCACAACTAAGCACCTCAACAACCTTCATGCATCTATAGCGATCTACCAAGGTTCGACAAGTTGGGATACAAGTCGCATATGATGCAGAGATCGGTACATTTTTTATTTGTAGATTTGTTGCTTCCTGTTTACATCCGGATTAGACGTGGTTGGCATAACCGATTTTTCTTTCACGTGGAAGTCGTCAGAACTTCGGATCCCAGCTCTAACGTATCCGCCTTTCGAAAGGTACCATAAACACATATTTGATTGTCGGACACATTGTATAGGTATTTTCTTGACGTTCCTCCTTAAAGGGCAAGGATATTTGTGAGAATAATAGCACTTTCCGTGTTCTCTTTTAACGGTAGCTTTTCTTAGCCACATCATGCACAGCTGACTCAGTGGTCATTGTGCTTCATGCTAGCCTGAGCCTCTCCTTGCCACGGCATGAAGAAGATGTTTATACGAATATGGCGATGTGTTCTCCTAAATTAGAATCGCATACACGCGATTGTCGCTACGAAGAAACGCTGATTTCGATGGGAAGGATGAGCCGTAAGCATTGCCTGGAAGCAGCTGAATTCGTTGCACACCTTCAAGTCGGAGTGCAGCTGTGGGATGGGAGTGAGTGGGAGTCAATGACACTGGAAAGTGGGCGTGTCGTTGCTACATCTGAGAGCCGCTAGTGGCTCCGAATTTCGCTTTGGTTCACTGTAGCTCTGCGTACGACTCACCACTATCCTTGGTCTCTGGAAGTGCTCGTGAGGGGTGGCGTGTAGCCTCTATTCCAGGACCAGGAGTGTAGCCGAGGAGCCAAGCTCTGAAGATGGCAACTGAAAAGAGGCTAAAATCGAATTTTTTCATCACAGCATTTACTGCCTCTGAGTGAATTTTTATTTACATGAGCTGCACCTTTACTGCGGCGGCACTCAGTGACTCGACGTGGTCTGGACACATTTCGTCGGTGAGCTGGCGATGAGTGCTCGGATGCGAGCATGCTCGGCACCACTATTTCGAGCGCTGACCAAGTACCGGGCACCGGCGATTTACTCCTATTCGAAAGCCAGCCCCTACCCCCTAGCGCCCCTTCGCAGGGGGCCCGGGGCCATGGCCTCGCACATGAGCCTTCGCAGGACACGAGCCACAACCGAGGCCGCAGCCATTGCTGCAAATTTCGAGCCTCCTCGGCTCGAGCTTCCTCCCACGGGTGGCCGCGAAAGTGCAGGAGGGACAGCTCATCAACTATTAGATAAATAGAAATATCGTACTAGCATAGTGGTAACAAGCTCGCACTGCTACACCCGGGTGCACCTGACGTTCGGCACCAGATGGCTAGCACTTGTGTCTTTAGGTCTTTCCCAACCTGCCAGGAAACCTGCTAGGGCCTCCCTAGTGGCCACCTGACTTCGTTAGGGGCTGCGAAGCCGGCTCCTGCTGGCTTGGTCAGTGGCCACTCCCTCGAGGAAGGCAGTTTAAATTTTTGTTTCTACAGGGGCTATCGTCAATGACCCGTGAGTACTAGCCCTATGCTGTCGACCTATTAGTACTAGCCATAGCAAGTCACCTACGATTCTTAATATTTGGCAGCTTCACGCCTGGTTGCTCTAAATAGCACCACGGAGTTTTCGAGACGATACAGTCGTTTCGATAAGCCTCAAAAGCCTCTTGTAAAGTACTCGCAGCCACGGCTTCTTATCGACGGCCGGCATTTTTCATTAGAACACTGTCAGGATTACTCTGAGCCACTGCCAGTCAATAATTGTATTAGTATTTTTCACATCCAAAGCATAGCTACAATAAGTAAAGTATGCCCATGGGACATCCGACACCAAACCTCTTAGTTGCTTAAATTAAATCGAACGAAGTCGGTAGAAATTATGGCAGCTGCATGTACGTGTGCATGAATGTATCTCCGGAAATGTTTATGGAAAATTCTCACAACTCCCTTTGGTGCATACATTGATGACATCCGCACATGGATGGCAGCACACTTTCTTAAATTTAATGATAAAACCCACGTATTGTTTATGGGAAAACCAAGTGTAACTCAGAAATTGGAAAGGTTAACGCTCAAAATCGGCACTGCCAGCAAATCTCCTGTTGAATCTGCACGAAATATAGGTGTCATGTTCCAAAGTGACCTTTCATTAGACAACCACACCACCTCCATAGTCAAGTCTGCCTACTTTCAGCTGCATAACACTGTTCAAATTCGGGCTTGCTTAGACAGGGATACAACATCTAAATTGGTCCATGCATTTGTGACATTGTGAGTCTTGACTACTGTAACTCACTGCTTGCTGGTCTACCGGCCTGTGCAATCAGGTGCTTACAGCTGTTGCAAAACTCTGCAGCTAGGCTTGTCTGTCGTGAGCGTCGAAGTTGCCACAACTCACTACTTCTCCTAGAGCTGCACTAGTTCCCAGTCAACAACGCATCACCTTCAAGGTTATGTCACTCACTTTTAGGCCCCTTCATTTTTTTGGCTCCAGTCTACCTATCAGATCTATTTCCCCACCAGGCTATGCATCGTACCACCAGCTTTTCGGAAGCTAATTGTTTACTTATGCGTCGTACAAGCCTAAAATCTATCGGAGACCATGCATTTAGTTCGTATGCTCCTAAAGCCGAGAACTCACTCCCGACCTGCGTCACGACATCTCCTAACTTAACCACATTTAAAATGAAACTAAAGAAGGCATTTAGTTATGACAGCATTTAGTGGGTCCCTGTGATTCATCCTTTATGTGCTGATGCGCGCTGACTCTGTGTATGCTGCCACTAACCAAACTTGCATGCTGACCCTGTGCAGGTCATCCCTAACCATATTATTCTTGTTGTTTATTTAGCATGCTACCACTGCCCATTCGATCGTGCTTCCTTTGCAGCACATTTAAAGCACATAGAAAAAGATTGAGTTCTCTGAGGGTGCTATATCAAATGTTATTTTTTATTATTGTTATTGTTAAAGCTAAGACTAAAGATTAGGCTAAAGCTAAAGGTGTTGTGCTGGCAAGTTTTCGTGGCACACTCAAGCCTAAGTAACGTGTTGCCACACATACGGTAGCCTACTGATTTTATCTTGCTCAACAGAGAGAACGTGAGAAGCATTACTGAATCAGTAGGACAGCTAAGGAAGTGGGTAGTTGGCAACTAGCAAGGCATGATGTGTCAATGTCGGCAGCTGGAGAGAAGACGTGTCATCGGACACAATTGCAAAAGTGATTTGCAGAGAAAAGCTCTGGCTGTCATCAGCCTTCAAAGTACAGGATGGATCCTGCTCATTTGGTGCCCTGATAGAACCTGAGGGCTCGAGCAGGCTGAAATTGGTGCTGCAGCTCTGATGGAGGAACCGTGCAGCTAAGGAGCTGCAATGGCCCAGGACAAAGCAGAAGTCTTTCTTTGATCCACGAGGCCTGCCACGGTACAATTTTTTTAAATATTAGCCTAGAGGCCGTATTCATCAGCTATTATACGCCCATGTGGCTTTTCCGGCAGCCTTGACACTGCTGTGTTATATTTGTGGAGCTTAGAGATTACTCTGGAGTGAGTGAGATCTTAAGCCAACCACCCGATTAGGCATTCACCAGTTCTGATGGGGAGGGGTCGAACATAATTACTGGCCACTGAAGCTTTTTCGGAATAAAACTTTCCAGCACCGAGCAATCGTTAATTAAATAGTACAGCCAAATTAAGAGCACTTAAAGTTGATAGCACTGAAGTGCTTCCGGTATGGAGAGCAAAGTCACTTATCTAGCACCTTGCTTTGGGGTTTCAACGGCGAGTTCAGTTTTATCGAGATGTGTATCCTTAGGAAGTAGGCCGACAGCCAGGACTAGATGTGTGTTTGGCAGGCATTCAGTTTATCAATTGCTGCCCCTGGTTTTGAGCTCTTGAATGATTAGCACATCTGGGTATTGTCCTCACAGAGCTTATACCCGCGTGATCCCCAGGAGCGCTGTATAATTGGATAACAGTAATGCAAAGGTAGCTACTGTTTTGGTATTGGGACCTAAACCTCGACCTTAAAAGGCATAGTACAAGGTCAAGGTCTCACTTCGAAATCTTATCGGCAGGGCAAGTTAGGCTTTCCGAAAAATAGCTCATTTGACTGTTATTATCACTTTAAATAGTTTCCTGCAACTGCTAGTATGGCTTTTTCCACATTCAGCAAGAGCAGAGAGCTCCGTGCTAAAGGCTCATCATCCGGTGAGCTTCAGTAAATAAATAAATCCTAGCTGATTAAACAGCCTCTTTTTGTATAGCGACAGAAGAGCCTTTACGGCTATCGCCACCGCTTGCGGTGGCGATAAAGGATCGCCAACCGCAGGAATCGAACCCACGACCTCGAGACCGAGGTCGCGAAAGCAACCACCTTACTTAGTGTGCCATCACGGCTCACACTCTAGAAAGGAGTGTGTACACCATTTTTCTGCCTAAAGCTACTCACCGAAGGTCTCGAGTTGGTAAGTACCATAAGACCCAGGTAAAAATAAAATGGCCTCTTTAGCAGCTCTAAAAAATCAAATAGTCTCCTTCAAGAAGTGCTCATTGTACCACTGGAAACGGACAGCGCACTGAGTGTGCACATTGAAGGCTCCCTGCAGTAGCAGCCCTTCTGCCACCTCCATTTATCTTGAAAGAGATTTAATTAGCTTTCTTAGGGTGCTGTACAAATGTCTTATTGTGATTACTACTATTATTATTATTATTATTATTATTATTATTATTATTATTATTGGGTACATAATACGCGATCCTCTACGGTGAAACCAATGTGAATCTGAGAGTTGAAGGCATGAAGAAGCCCCACAAGGCCTTAGAGTCGCTCTCTGCACACGGTAGGCTCCTGCCGGGCTTTTGGTAGGAGCGGGAGACTAGAGGCTCGATTGCTCACTTGGCCCTTCTGAGGACCCGAGATGCAAAAGCAAGCAAGAGTGACCTGGCTGGATGCTCACATCGGTGACTTGCTGCTGTATAGCTCCAACCTTGAGGTCAGTGCTGTTTAGCAGTCCCTAGAGAGATTAGGTATGGTAAGTAATTCCGGATGTATCTAGAAGCCTTGGCCCCCACCATGAGAGACCGACTGGGAACTGCAGCGCTGAAGTCGGAGCCGAACGAGATGCCTACATATTACGGGCCTGGTGGCCTTCATCGCCCAGAGACCGCCGAGACCTCTGTATGCCGAAGAGGCGCAGCCAAGAGGGCTCCTGGAACGGCTCGTTGAGGGTCGGTGCCTCTCCTCGGAAGCCTGGTCGCTACCGGAGAAGGCACTAGAGCTTCCCCGGGGGGGGGGGAGGGGCTAAAGCGTGGTGCACTCGGCAGATGGCAAGCTGAAATGCATGTAGATGCTCTGTTGCACCCCTCAACCAGACTTGCGGAGTAACTTAAGTCCCCCTTGCCCCACTCTTCTTATGCCATGACAGCGGTGGAATAAGAACAGCCACCCGCAAACCCCACAGATTATGGGTCTGCTAGCTGAGGCGTTATCGGCACATGACACGGATTCGTCAGGATCGACAGTTTCTATTCGGCTGCCCACAGACCGATCAATGCCCTTAGTCGCTCAAGCAGAGTCATATGATCTAGAGCATAAAAAACTGTTGAGAGTTACTTTACCCCATCATTGCTACCCAGAATGACAATTATCACAGAAAATTGTGCAGTGGCATTGCCTGAATTCTGACTGACCTGCTAAATTCCTCTCTCGACTAATGAGGCTGAAGATTGGAAAACAGTCAGTGTGGCGTCATACCCCCGATGACTTCTGGTGATGTCCACTCAGGAGCAAGGTTTAGCTCAGTAAGAAAGTCATGCCCACTGGCCTTCATGTGGTGGTGGTGAATAGTGGATCGGTCTGGACACTAGAGGAAAGTGCTACTGCCAATACATTACACATAACAATTAGATTTCATGATGGAACAACTCTGACAAAAGAGAGAAAGCAGGTATTTCCATTGCTCCGTGTGCATCCATGTGTGTGTGTGTGTGTGTGTGTGTGTGTGTGTGTGTGTTTGTATGTGTGTGTGTCTCTGTGTCTGTGTGTCCCTCTCACTCGGCCCGACGGCCTGCCTTCTTCGGTGATCGATCTCATGTCTTTCAGCACTTCTACAGGTCTCTGTGCCCCCTGCATCCCTGCTTGCCCTTTTTTCTTACTACCCGAGGGATTGTCTCCAATACCGACATAATCTAAATCATTTTCGATTCTTGCAAGATCTAATCGTCTTACAATGGATACCAATTAGCGTGTGACTAAGAGTGTCCTACCATGCCTGGTAATGACTCATATGGCCTACTATGAGCCACCTGGCATATGCTTGCAAGCCCATATGATTGCAAAACCAGCACTACTCACTCCAGAGAGGGGAGTCACCTTTTATTTCAATACCACGGAGGGGGGAAGGGACCCGTAGAACGAACGTGCCTGATCAGCATATGCTGCAAACACTGACAGCCGGCGGCCTCACTCTCTCCTTCACCTCTGCATCGATAAGCAGCCTACCTGCCCGTCTGTCTGCCACTGTCAATTTTCAATTCTACCTCATCTCTCTCTTTCACTAAATGTCTGACTCTATCTTGTCTCTCTGCCTCTATTGTGTCTGTCTGTCTGTCTGGCTCTCTCTCTCTCTCTCTCTCTCTCTCTCTCTCTCTCTCTCTCTCTCTCTCTCTCTCTCTCTCTCTCTCTCTTTCTCTTTTCTCTCTCTCTCTCTCTCTCTCTTTCTCTGTGTGAGTGTCTGCTTCTGACTCTCTCTACCTTTGTCTCTCTTTCCCATCTGTCCCTGGCATTGACTCCTTGTCCAACTTTCTCGCGGTTGCTCTGTTTCTGTCATATACGTCTCTTGCTCCCCTGTCTCTGTGCCTCTGTTCCCCCTAGTTTCTCCACGTGCATCTTTATCCCTTTCTCTCGGTTTCAGTCGCTTCCTCCTCTTAGCATCGCTCACCGTCTCTCTGTCGAGTACTCGAAAGATGGCAGGTCAACTCTTGCTACTCGGCTCCTACCGAAAGACGTATTGGGTCTGGGTTGTCAAATCTTTAACTACCAAACTCAATCTTGCTGGCACATGTATCGGAAGCATCGCACGCATTAGATTCGTTTTGGAGACCCTCTTGGGCAGGCTGCCAGCAAAAATCCCCGAGCAGTGCAGTGACAACCGGCCAGAGGAGCAGCTTCGCCCGGCTCCCGAGGCCTTGCCTACTGCTGCGAGCCTGGTCGGCAGACACAAAATAATGATATAACCATTTAATTCATGTGTACAGTGCCCTACAAGAACGTAATCTCTATTCAGGCACTTCACATATGACACAAGGCTATAGCCCACGACCTTGGCCACACCTTGGCTGGGGCGTTGAGCACGGTAACTACTGGGCCAAACCAGAAACGACCCGACTATCCCACTGCAAGTGCATACCGTAACATCATCGTCACGCCGGTCAGGATGAGTGCAGGGAGCCACAGCTCTCACCTTCGAGCTCCTCTGGTCCAATTGCTGCTGCCCCTCTCCCCTCCCCCTCCCCCCTGCGGCTACTGCAGCCATGGCTGCTGCCACTAGCTGTGCCCTTATCTTCTGGCCGAAGGCAGCCACGTGGCACGGTCACCCGGCGGGGTCCTCTGAGGATTTGCTTGGCCGTAGCCTTAGGAGAGATTATTACCACTGCTCGAAGCAGTTCGGAGTCAGCAGGGAGCTTCGACCACCGGCAGGGACGCCCACTATCAAGCACATCTGCTTGCTGCAGCAGCACTGCAAGCTGGCATGCTGCCAGGAAGGAACAGTGGCTGGTCAATTTGGTCGTACAGGTGAGCCACACCCCCTGGATGGGATCAGTCGAGCCAGGTAACCGGCTCAGTAGTCAGACCTGCACTGCCTTGCTGCCAGAGCCAGCTGGTGGACAAGGGAAGCGCCAGAAAAACGTTGGTCGACAGCCGGAAGCAGCCAGCGAACCGGCCAGCGGCAAGCGCCATCACGGGGAGCCCCAGATGAGCGTGCACCCATAATGGAAAGCTGTGCAATTGACTTTCGGGAACCTGCCGGCAGCTTGTGCTTTCCATTTCTCAGCTGTCGGCGACGGCCCGGACCACCAGCACTGCTTCGACAGGGTTCGAGCAAGCTCGGGTGCTAAACTATATACTATATATATATATATATATACCATATATATATATATATATACCATATATATATATATATATATACCATATATATATATATATATATACCACATATATATATATATATATATATATATATATATATATATATATATATATATATATATATAGTTTTCATTTTCTACATTTACATCTCGTTCCTGCTGTTTCCCGGTCAGTGCAGAGACTGCAACAACTGTCAACAACCTGGTACACTTAGCTATGCCGGGCATCTCGAACACCGCCTCTATGATTAAACATACGTGAATGCCCATCTACACGTTACGCCACCCGAAATAAGGGGCATTAAAATAAATACAATTTATTTGTATACCTCTAAGAGAACTTAATCTCTATTCGGGGACTTCACATATGCCACAGGGATCGAGCCCACGACCTCGATCGTAAAGGAGAGGGCCTTGGCATCGGACATTAAAGGCAAGCACTTTATCTCTATCTCATCTGAGAAAGCCGAGTGCACCCCAATTTCGTGGCCAAGTCTGTAAGACCAGTCGGTCAAACAAAACTGCTGCACCGAGCAGGGCATGCCTTCCTCAGAACAAACATGGCTGACAACCGGGATAGCCCCGAGGTAAAAATGCCGATGTGCCAGCACCTAGCAGTCTATTATTGATTCGTCATGGAAGTGGTAGTCGGCTAGATTGCATTCAAAAGCCATTCACAAACCACTCGGAATTAAAAAGTTTGTCAATTGTCGTAGCAGTAGACAAGTGGCTGATTCCGTGATCTCGAAACCCGTGATCTGCTGTTCGAATCCGGCATGCGGCCAGACCTTTTTCAGTACTTAGCCCAGGGAAAAGCGCACGGTCTCCAGGTTGTGGGCTCAAGTCGTGTAGTCGGCGATCCTTCAATGCCACTGCAAGCGGTTTCGACAACCATTTGGGCTCTCCCTCCGCCAGATATACGATGCTGTTGAATCAGCTAAAGTCTAACTTCGCCTTTTAATTTGGCAAGATAACACTACCCGGCCATCCAGTGTGTCTTTGTGAAGTTAAACCAGTTGTACTATGTGACCACTAAAGCTGAGTGTGAATTACTTTGCTTTTATATACTTGCATTTGACTTCGGACGTCTCTGGGATATGATATGATATGATATGATGCTAAGCTACACTGCCAAACCTCGTACAGCTGCACAGATGAGATACTTTTAATGTCGAGGTAGGGCATAACATGGAAGACATAAACCTGAAACAGTACTCAGCAAGAGCTGGCTTTTGCCAAAAACGGTGCTGCAGATCGAAGGAAGATTAAGATAAGCAGCATGACTCTTGCTTCCATGGCAGCCTGGCGCCTCCTGGTGCCCCTCGGCATCTCAATGCATCATGGTGCCCCTCGGCATCTCAGTGCCTCGTGGTGCCCCTCGGCATCTCAGCAACTCCTCGTGCCCCTTGGCTTCTTAGTGCCTCCTGGTGCCCCTTGGCTTCTCAGTGCTTCCTTGTGCCCCTCGGTTTCTCAGTGCCTCCTGGTGCCCATCGGCTTCTCAGTGCCTCCTGGTGCCCTTAGGCGGTTCACCATCTTCACTTTACAGCAAATGTAAAGCGCCTAGAGAGAGATTGAGTTCTCTGAGGGCGCTTTATCAAGTGAATTATTGTTATTATTATTATTATTTTGCAAACCTGTACTCCTGCCGGCATCGGCTGGTCGTGCACGAGCAACACTGCAGGCAGCCACTACTGCCCCCACCTACTGACTCCCTCAAAGCATGCAGGCAGGCAAGCTGCCAACAGGCTGGCTGCACCACAGTGCTCGAGCACAAGCCGTGCCTCACAGCTACTGATGAGCCACACTTGAAGCATGCTTCTGACAGACGTGCGTGCAAAAGACGCTCGCCCGATCACACTGCTTGCAGAGAGCGCACTGAGCGCCACTATCAGCCACCTGCCAGCCCCCACTACCTGTCGATAGTGAACAGTGAACAGTTCGATGGCTATCTCTCACGTTCATTCATTATCCGCAGACCTTATATCGCAATGACCAAGCAGCCGGCTAGTGTCAGTGCCGCCCACTGTTGAATCAGCATCGATGCCATGCCATCCTCAAAGGAAGACAAAGCAACGCAGCAGCTCTCGATCCTTTCTGCCTACGAGGGATCTGGCTTCAAGCTTCCATTGCCCAAGGACTGCTCTCGGTGCAGGAAACTGAGGCCACATTGTCCGATGGCCCACGCGGGACTGCTGCAGATCGTACAGCGAGTGGATGGGGGCGCCGGCAGGCCCACAGATGCCTCGCCCTTTAGCTCGGCTGGTGAAGTGGACCGATGGTGCCAGCTCACTGCTACAGCCCACCATAGTGCGAACTTGAAAATGAAAGGTGGCTCCTGCGTACGTGGCAGCGTACGGGCAGGCAGAGCCCGGAGAGGAATGCACGCATGCATGCATTCCTCTCTGGATGCATGCATGCGTGCATGCTGGAGTAGTAGGACCGTCCAGAGTAGCCACCTGTCTCTGCAGAAGACAACACCTGGCCGGAACGCCAGCTGCTGTCCTCTGCAGGCCACAGCAGGCTGCACTCATGCGCTGAGACCAGCTTTTGCATCAGGCACGAGAGCTGGGTGTTTGTAGTAGGCCTATTAAGCCTGTTCGGCCCAGTGTGAATCAGTTTGCTTTCTGTTTGCAAACCGTCGCACGGCATTCTCTTGTGCCCGCGTGTGGATCCATTAGCCGCTCCACTTGTGCCGGCTGTTGGCTGAACGGGCAGCTGGCAGCCTGTTTACCGGAGCCGTATTTTCTCAAAGAGCGTTTCGAGCTGTCACAGTCGCTTGGCTGGTCAAGCTCTTGTTACTCGATCGCGTCAGGGACAAACGAGAATCATCTGGGCATCCTATTGGCGATTCAATTGCTTACTGCTTTCCACTCAAGAGATGAGCGATGGCCGGTGTGAAAGGTTTGTTCACCACTGCTCGGGCTGCACCTGCTGAGTGGCTGAGCGGCTGCATCTGGGCAGCCCCCCCCCCAGCCCCCCCCCCGACAAAACCGCGGCAATCACAACACTCACACTGCAGTCAGCTTTTAGTAGCACACAAGCACGAAAAAGCTACCTTACAGCATAAAGTGCCTAGAAAGAGACTTGGTTATCTTGAGGTGCCATACAAATGTCATTATTATTATTATTAAGAAGCTTACTTCGAAACCTGCTCCATTTCGGTCGACGATACACTTGTCAGCCATGCTCGAGTGATTTGGCTCTAGTCCTGCAATTGGATCTGGGAGTCCTACTGTTTCGTCCTGACTGAGTTAGCACTCAGCTAAACTACCTTAAATCCGGTAGTCAGCGGAGGCCGCCCAGAACCTGCCAGCTGTGGATTGACATGTAGCTATTATAGGGTGGAGCGACGACAAGGATAAGATCGGATGCATTCGGCTTTGTCGCCTACCTGCGGGAGCATCAATTATGGTCGATGATATCCGGATAGAGCTGGCACTGGCCTTCGTCTGAATCGCCCCTTCATCGTCCGTAAGCAGGGTGCAAAGACAAGCTCAGTTACATTTACGTGCACATCCGGTTTATCCACCAGCCTGCGTTGGCCGGCATCCAAAAAGTCACTTTGCATCGTTCACGAAGTCGGTTTTCAGTATCAAAAGAGTTCTCGGCTCTGCTACACAGCAGGAGCCGGGCTGCAGAGGAGTGGGAGGAAGACTCAAAGCCGCTTGCTTGCATGGTCCACCGCCAGGGAGTACCACGAAGCCCCGGCGAGTGCTAAGTGAAAATCCTCAGCTTGCGAGCGATTGTCGGCACCTGCGATACTCTGCTGCACGACCTGCACGATCCGAACCTGCCTTCTGGACAGCCGAAGCCCGGCGCTAGTTGCAGTGCCTGCTAGCAATAGATTAGTCCACGATTGCAGCCCTAAACGTATCCATTCTCCAATACAAACCAGTCCGTTCAGCTATTCACTTATGTTTAGGACTCTCAATCAGACAGCTGACCTTTGAATAAAGTCGATTAATCTGGTGGGCCGTGATGGCATACTAGGTAAGGCGTTTGCTGTTCACTACCTCGGTCCCGAGGTCGTGGCTTCGAATCCTGCGATAGGCGATCTTGTATTGCCGCTGCAAGCGACGGTTATAGCCGTAAAGGCTCTTTTGTCGCTACACAAAAGAGGCTGCTAAATCAGCTAGTACTTTTTTTTTGAAGACCTGGTACCTAGTTGCATGCCCGAATTACTAGTTTAAGAAGAGTGGTGCACTGGCTTTGGCCGACAGGCCTGGAATCGAAACGAATGCAGCTAAATACACTCCTGCTGCAGTTTGCAAAGCTGAAAGGATCTCGCATGCCACTCTCGAATGAGAATTTCGTAGTACACAGCACTGGGTAACGAGAATTTCGTAGTACACGGCACTGGGTAATGAGAATTTCGTAGTACACGGCACTGGGTAATGAGAATTTCGTAGTACACGGCACTGGGTAATGAGAATTTCGTAGTACACAGCACTGAGTAATGAGAATTTCGTAGTACACGGCACTGTGTATTCAGTGAGTGGCAAATGGCAAGGCACTCCACTTTCGAGCGCTTGAAAAAATAAGACCGAAAAGTCTAACGACGCGACTACTGGTGAGCAACAAATAGACCACTTGCAGAGCTACAGGTCTGCTTAGTGAAGCTCAAATAACGACTGCACGGTCCACAGCACTGTATGTAGAGCGTATTTACCAAATGTACAGCATCTGACCTTCGAGTTTTTCGTCAAGCATCAAAACAGAGAGTAGGCGGATTGATTGACCGGCAGTTTTGCTGTCCACGGCCAATACGATTCCCAAAGCCTAGCATCTCTGCTGACAATTTAAGAAGACAACTTGCTTAACTGCAATTGTATAGCTTATCCCGAGAGCAACTGGTTTGAAGGGCCAGAGCCGTGAAAGCTCCACAAAGTCAAGGCGTTGAAGCAACGTGGTTGTGGACAGCCAACCGACCGCGGGTGGTGGGTCCAGAAGCCTCGTGGCAGGGCAGATGCTAGTGATTTAGGGCAACGGTAGGACCTCACCCACGCCACCAATGTAGCAAGGGGCTTTGTCTTACCCGTCTTTAAATGTCATCACTGTCTTGAGCGATCTACTGCGTTCTACTGGCCGCCGCATTTGTGGGTAATCACTCTAATCCGGCGCTGTGCGAGACGAGAGCGCTGCTGATTCCGAACAACATTCGCAACTTCTAAAACCTTTCTAAGGCTCAAAGATGGCGGCCTATCGCAAAATTTACAAGGGTCTCTGCTCTTTGCTCTAGCAATTTACAGCGGACCAGCAGCGAGCCATTACTTCTCGGTGTGAAAAGCACGAGTAAATTGTCGACATCGGTATCTGCTGACTACTGCCTCTCTATTTGAGGGCAGCTCACAGCAGAACGACTAACAACGCCCAATTCAAGACTCAACTACCGGGAAAGCTGGCATTCGAGTGTACGTTCGTTCGGTTCCTCCGACGGCAGCGTTCTTTGTTTCCAACTTCCTCTCATAGAAACCGAAGCGTGTGTGAATGTCGTGTAGCGGGGCTGGTCTAGAAACAGTCTAGCGTGCTACGTCGGTGCCACGAAAAGCTGAAGGAGAAGTTGTGCGGAGGGCCCCCCCCCGTTCCTATCGATGCTATCCATTGCTTACCCGAACATTCGCGGATATGTAACTCCACGTATTGATCGAATGCAACGATTACGTTTGCTCGTGGCTGAATCACGGGCTGGCTCTGAACAGTACAGGGTCGTCGGGCGGTGTGCGAAACCGAGGGAAAGCCACGGAACGCTCGCACGAGCGTATACGGGTACATATATCGCAGACAGCACGGTAGACATATACTACACTTGCAGTATGCCTGCATATTCATGCGGTTATGTACTCATATACAGGCATACTTGTGTGTAATTGTATATAAATAAATAAATATATATGTGTGTGTGTGTGTGTGTGTGTGTGTGTGTGTGTGTGTGTGTGTGTGTGTGTGTGTGTGTGTGTGTATAATCGCAAGTTAGTCGCTAAACTAGCTGTGAGTGAATGCGAAGCAAAGTTACCACTTCTCGCCGACCTGCACTGGCTACCAGTCAAGCAACGCATCGACTCAAGGTCTTGTCGCTCACTTTTAGGTTCCGTCATTCTTTGGCTCCAGCCTATCTATCAGATCTACTGCCGCACCAGGCTAAGCATCTTACCACCCGCTTTTTGAAATCCAACTGTTTACCTATACCTCGTTCAAGCCTCTAATCCTTGGGATGCTGTGCCTTTAGTTCGTATGCTCTCAAAGCCTGGACCTCACTACCGACTTGCGTCACGACATCTCCTGACTTGACCATGTTAAAAAAAGAAATTAAAAACGCACCTATTTATGAGAGCATTTAGTAGGTCCCTATGGTTCGTCCTTTATGTGCTGATGCGTGCTGACACTGTGCATGCTGCCACTAACCACACTTGCATGCTGACCCTGTGCGTGTCACCCTTAACGATGCTGTTCTTGTTGTTTTTTAAGCATGACACCACTCACCATTCGATCACGTTTCCTTTGCAGCAAATGTAAAGCGCCTAGAAAGAGATTGAGTTCTCTGAGGGCGCTTTATCAAGTGTATTATTATTATTAATATTATTATTACCCACGAGCCGAGAGCCATTGCTAGAGCATCTTGCCAGACTTTTTTTCTCGAGAGCTCCTTAGGCAAAGGCGCTTAGAAAAGCTGCCGATTGGTTTTCGCGTCCTGTCGGATTGTGTGCGAGCCATCGAGCTGCACGCAGTCGTGGCGGCCAGCTGCGGCAGCGTGTGGCCGCCGCTTTCGCGCTCTCCTTTCATTTCCGAACCGGTACCTTAGACGAGTCAATGTTTGGGGACATAGCAAAGCGTACTCGTGCGCTTTTACTCCCTCTGCTTGCGCTCAATCGAGGAACTTGCATTCAATTGCGCCATTGCCTCCTTAAGCGACAGACTAAGCAAAGCGTTGCCACGCCAGGCGTGCCGCGTGCCATTCGGGCGACGGCGGCAGGTGCCATTCCGGTACATTGCGCTGACGCAGCACTGTCCGGGTAGCGGAGGGGGGAGGACAACGCCTCGAACACCGAGGGCGCTCGCCTCTACAACAGTCGCAGCTGAGCCAAAAAGAGAGACGTAGGCGCATCTTTAGGGCGAAAAAAAACAATCGAAACGCGCTGTCGCCGATATGGCGCGCGGCCGCCAGGTCGTCTGCGCTTTAGCTGCATGCAACCGGTCCGAGCGCTTCGCCGGCAGCTCGAGGCGTCGGCTTAGCCTCGCTGTTCGCCGCGGCAGGCTGCTCGGCGGCGGCGGCGAACGACCGGCGACGCCGGGCGAGCGAGCGCGCAGGCGCGGTCGTACCTGAGCAAGTAAACGGCTCGGTCGATCGCCGGCAGCGCCTCGTCGACCGTCAATCTCTGCAGCTCGTCGCGGGTCTACAGCGCGCGCGCGACGGCGGCGCGCGCCCTCAGCCCACGCCGGCTCAGGATTCGCGGCTTTCGAGAAGCCCGGACGGACCGGCCGGACGGACCACAGCCGCCGCAGCGACGCAGCAACCGACCGCGGCGGCTTCGCTCGGCCCAGGACACGACACGCAGCGGGCGACGGGGGGGGCGCACGGCGCACGGCGGCGGCGGCAGCGGCCGCGGCGGCGGCTGCTGCTGGTGCGTACCGGCGCCGCGACGTCGCAGGGCCTCTCCAGTCGGGGCTCCCTAAATCCGTCCAAGATGTCCGCGGCCGCCGTCTCGCCCGGCCGGCGCATGAGGCACGCCGCCATGGTCGGTCGGGGTTCGCCGGCGGGGGCGTCGCGCGAGCCGGACGCCCGGAGCTTTGCCGACCGCCACGCGCGAGAAAGCCAGCCACAAAGCGCCGGGCCGGCGGAGCCGAACAGGGGCCTCTGCGCGTGACGTCACCGGCACCCCGGCAGCATCCACGCTACGTCATCGCGGACTGTTTCGCGCGGCGCTCGCCGCCGGCCGCGCTCTACCGGTTCAGACGGCGCCGGCTGACCGGTGGGTAAAACGAGGCGCAGCGGCTGGCGATAACTTCCTCCGCCGAGTGCGACAGCGGCGTGAACGCTGTGCAATCAGGCGCTTGCAACCGGTGCTAAACTCTGCAGCTAGACTGGTCTGTCATGAGCGGCTCAGTTGTCGCATCGCACTTCTCGCCGACCTGCACTGGCTACCAGTCAAGCAACGCATCGACTTCGAGGTTTTTGTCACTCACTTTTAGGTCACTTCATTCTTTGGCTCCAGCTTACTTATCAGATCTACTCCCCACCAGGCTAAGCATCATACCGCCCGCTTTTCGGAATCCTCAATGGACGGTGCCTTTAGTTCGTACGCTTCCAAAGTCTGGAACTCACTCCCGACTTACGTCACGACATCTCCTGATTTAAGCACATTTAAAAATAAACTAAAAACGCACATATTTATCACAGCATTTCGCGAGTCCCCTGGGGTCCGCCTGAGCGCCGCCGCGGCCGAGCATGTGCGACCGCGTGGCCTTCGCACTGTGCGTCTCCTTGGAGCGAAGACGGAACGCGCGGGAGCGAGGGAGCGCTGATGCGGACAGCTAGTGCGCGTCCGCGCCTAGAACCTGGCTGCAGAATTTTAGTCCCATTAAAAGAATAAAAATAAATAATATTCTCGTTTGCTTGGCTGCCTCCAAAGTGCTTCTCGCTCTCCAGAAAACCTCTGAACTCCCGCAGGTGCAACGCGAGGTAGCTGTGCGTACATGGCTTGCCTTTTCTTGCCTTGGCTTGTCTTGGCCTGCCTTGAGTTCCAGACAGATGAGATTCATTGCATAACACTACACCGTATTAGTGCGTCAGCATGTCACGACGTTTCACGGCCCCGCATTGCAGTTATCAATTGGATCAGGTAGCGTCAGTATTCCCGACCTCGCTCAGGAGCATTGCTTAAATTTTGCTTATATATAATACTTTATTTATTTATTTACTATTGCCAATAATAAGCTAATATCGTTGTTGGAAGAGCTCATCACTTTTCGTCAAAGGATCGAACCGTCTAGATGGGTGCGTGCCCTTTGACCCTCGGGGCTCAGAATAATCAGCCGACATATGCCGACTAATAGCGCTTTATAAAATATATATTATATATATAGTAATATATATATATATATATAATATATATATATATATATATATATATATATATATATATATATTAATATATATATAATATATATATATATATATATATATATATATAGTAATATATATATATTGTTATTATTGATGCTCGTACCGTCTCCATCCGCATTCAGCGAGCCGGGACGGCGGCCACGATGTTAACTAGGGTCAGCGAGCGCTGCCCGCTGAAACGCTGGCGTGCTACGTCGGCCAGATTATACTAGGAACCCATTTACGTATCTTTGGGAAGGTAGCACAGAAGTAAAAAACGAACGTGTAATCGGCAGCCAGTTTCACCCAAGGCTTGGAGCCAGGCGACAGTTTCCCTCTATTCGTAGAGCCAGGTAGTTCAGTGGGTATCGAAGCGTTGCCGAAACATTAGCAGCCCAGGGTTTAAAGAGCTTGCATTTGACAAGCGAGGTGTAGGTGAAAGCATTTGACGACCGAGGTTGTGGGCTCAAGCTCTGTGGCATACGTGAAGCGCCTATTAACTGTGACGCTTTGTATACACTTTGGATGGTGTTGGACACGTGCAAACCTCCAGCGGCCGAATAGACTGCTCGACTCTCTCACTATCTGAATTGCTTGCTATCTGAATTAGTTGTATTCGCTCGCTCATCGCTTCACTGGCGTGCTCTGAGTATCGTCGGTGCTGCACCTGCGTCGGTGTACCTGCGTCGGTGCTGCACCTACAAGTCGTTAAACCTCCTCGCGGCAAAGAGATTTACCGGTATTCGTGGCGAACCGACAAAGACTAGCGCCGGCCTTTAGGAGGCATGCTTTGCCGGCGGCCTATGGACTTGAGTGAGAAACCAATAAAGCGAGTTTGTAGCTCGCTAAAGGATGGATGCCAACCCGGGACGGGAGAGCGGCTCAATCCGACTCGCGCCGCCGGAGCAGCTCAATCAGTGACAAACTGTCGCTCCGCGAGTCGCTGGTGAATAGCACGGCTCTTCAGAAGTAGATGCACTGACATAGATGTTTAAAGAAAAACTTAGGACGCCATCGCTGCTAAATTCGATGCCGTCCAGCTAAAGGATCTTGTTTGCTTATCCACGAGGCAGGGCAATTGTCCATCGTAAAAAAAGCAGGTCTACAAGCAGAAGCTCAGCCGTTTTCGAACACCATCATCGTAGTTCAGTGCCGACGCTATCGTACTTTGAGACCGTGGTCGTGGTTCAAACCATGCAGCAGGCGACCATTGGTCGCCTGCTGCATTGTGGGATGATCGCTGCTCGTCCATCTCTTCAACCACTATATCAATGGGCTATTAATGAATGAGGCTGCTGAATCAGAGATCTCCTTTTTTGTATTACTCGACATTTTGTACCTACGTGTTGATACGCATCAAACGTGCTGCGATATCAAAGGAAATACAAGCCCAGATTTTAGGGGTGGAGCCAGGATTTTCAGATCGGGGGGCAAGGGAGCTCCAGGTTCATTCAGACATATGACATAGGTAGCACATAAAAAGAGTTTTTTTTTTAAATTGACCAATTTTTTTGACCTCCTTTCGCGCCTTTATGCTCTGAAAAAAACGAGGATGGTTTCAGCATTGGATATGGCTTTTTCGATATTTCGCTTAATGAATATGAGAAAAAATATATAGCGCCTAGAAAGAGATTGAGTTCTCTCTGAGGACACTTTATCTATCAAGTGTGTTACTATTATTAATTGCGTCATTCAAGTACTCTCCACCCATGGTTGTTCACAGTCTGTTTTTGATCAACTTCAACTCACTAAATATACGCTCAGCTGTCACAGTCGGAACTGGTAGAGGTAGTGTCAAAATTAAACGAACGAATCGGCATACTAAATCGTATACGGATGTCGCTCGTCCTGACCGAACTAAACAAAGCTGCGAGTTTTGGTAAAGTTTGGCATTCCTCAAAGTCTCGTCCATCTGGATGTCTGTGGGAAAGTGATGAAGCTGCTGTCGCAGCAGCTTCAAGTCGACGTCTGGAAACTCTATCGGGTAATACTGAGATGCTAAGTCAATCAGTTTGTCGACATCAAACGCTTCAAATTGAATTTGGGAATGGATACAGGCAGCCAGCCCAAGCATTTCCATTGGTCCAGCGCTGAACCGGAAGTCGAACTCAGAGAGGACCTTATCGATCGTGGTTGTGAATAGGTCGACGCCAAATGCATTTTCATTTGTGTTCCATGATCACATTTCGTCGACGGCGGCCCGTTCTGACATAGTTGGCGCTCACGAGCTGGTTTGGTCTGGCGGTTATGGTGCTCGCCCCGACCAAGGTCTGACTGAGGTCGTTGGCTTGAACCCCGTATTTTACCGGCGTATGTGAAGCGCCTGAATAGAGATTAAGTTCTCTTGGGACGCTATATGAATGAACTTGATTTATTTTTTATCAAGCATGATTTTACTCACCATTTAATTGCATTTTCCTTTGCAGCAAATGTAAGCGCCTAGAGAGATTGAGTTCTCTGAGGGCGTTTTATCAAGTGCATTATTATTATTATTATTATTATTCGGGATTTCAATATCTCGCTGGTGAAAGAGCTCGGTCACTTCGCTCGCCAGGTTATCGTAGCCGCATTCACGCACGAATCTCCTTCAGAACTTTGACACAAAGTGTATGACATATAAGATATCTTGGTATTCTTTCTGCATCACTTGACATAGTTCACGTGTGGTCATCCATCAGATGCAGGATAAATGCAAACTTGAACGTCAGCCATCCAGAATTCGCTTTCGCTCGCTCGCCGATTGGACGTATTTCCATCATTCTCGACCGTCCCGCCAACCTTTGCAGTCACCTTGAACATGTCGATCAAGCTGCGCAGTGCCCGCCAAAACATCACGCTCGGACGCAGGCACTTGTACACACGCGGTTTAACAACTCCCACATCCGTGCATAACTAGACCGCGAGCACAGCCCTGGCAGCGGCACTAGTCGACAGCAGCCGACACAATGCTGACATCGGCGAAACCGTGGGCCTAGGAATCGCGGCTGGCTAGTGGCTTTTTGGCGAAGCCCTAATGCTCGGCAGGCAGGCCTACGACCGTGACGGAGCACGGCAGAATGAAGATGGCCCAAATCCCTTACAAGATAACAAGTCAGCATCCATAGATTAGACAAGTCTATTCGACAGCAACGGAAGGCTACCGGCATTCACTAGCATCCAGCGTGTACAGCAACTCGCGTACGACCCCACGGCCGAGAGCGAAACTCAGCTCAACTTCTAAGCGCTACTGACTGCCTACTGCATTGCTTCGGATATTACTCTGCCTAGCCATACGCTATGGCATAGCCAGTTGATCGCTATCAAGATGCAAAATTCGAGAATAGCAAATATCCCGGCAGCCAAACAAGATTTAGCACGCCCCTTCTCACAAATTAGGTTCGTCCTCTGGTAAAATTATAAAAACCCAACACCGCTCGCTCTGGTAGGCGTCAGAGTTAGGCTTCGCCACCTTGTTAGGCTCTAGCAAAAATTACCGCTGACTCACTGACACTGAGGTTGTTCAGACGCCTTCTCCGAAGCTCTCACTGTAGCTGCCTGTCTTAATCTTTCTCGCCACTAGCCATCATCCCACCGATGAGTTGGGCTTCGATGCATCTCCGATGATTCAGCTTTCAGATGCTCATATCGCCAGCCATTTGCCTGGCTGGAGACGTGCGGTCGCCTTTAGAAGCAGCACTATCTTAATAGACATCTGAAACAATGTCAAACTAGAACTATATCAGTTTGCGACAAAAAAGAAGTTGCAGTTCTCCCTGCATCATTGCATGAGCAACCGTGACTTCGACTTGTCATGCTCGTTACTCACTGCCTCTGCTCAGTAATAAAGTCTTCTCTGTCTTTATTTTATTTAGACAGTCTGAGACACAATAGACAACGTTCAGTGCTTGATGTCTCTTAGGTTCACACACCCACTGGGGCAGAATTTCGAAGCCCAGTAAACATGTAATATTAATATTAGTATCAGTATTAATATTCTTAATGTTCACATTAATATTATCTTTATTATTATTGTGATATTAATACAACATTAACAATACTAATATTAATAAGACCATTTGGATACGCTGTAAGAGAACTTCGTCTCTATGTAGGTGCTTCACATTTGCCACGGGGCTCGAGCTTCACAAGTTACGTCCAACCGGAACAAGAAGTCTAATGCGATTACTTTTATGACACGCCATACACCAATCGAAGCATGATCGTGTCCCCACGAAGCTGATCGACTGGCATGTGCACGAGGGTACCTGTACTGCGTTCGCCAAGTTTTAAAGTCAATTAAATCCTTAAAGAAGGTGCGACGACATAATGAGACCCGAATTAGGATCTTCCCCAGACAGAAAAAAAACCGAAAAGATGAGTTGTCTCGGAAGCGTATAACTCACTAAGTAGGTAAGCCATCCTTGCCAAAACTTTCGTCACTTATTCAAAAACATCGATCGCCAGGCGATGCTGACATATCAGGCAAAAAGGAATACGAGCGAAAGCTAATGTTCTTAAGCGGCCCGATACAGTTAGCAATGGTATGGCACGCTTATTTCACCAGACACATTAAGCGCAGCAGTTCCGAGTCCGGAGAGCTGCAGATGGGGCTCTGTCCCTCTCTCACGCGATCAACCCGGAACTGGAGAGAGCTGACGGTGCGCCTCCCTGAACGTCCTTCCGGTTCCCTTCGAAGGCTGCACAGGCACTCAGCTCCACCAGATTCTTTTAGCCTCGCGACAGAATATGCTTACAGCCTCTCCAAAAGAAACGGCGGCTGGCACCTCTAAAAAAAGCTTCAACAAACAGACCACGAGCCGTGCGCCGAAGGAACGCTGACCGGAAGTGCTCTCTTGCCGCCGCCCCAAAGATTTGCTAGCCCATGCGCGCATTTCGGAGCTCTGCATGAAGCTCTGCGCAGGCTGCAGGCACGCCGCCACAGCTTCAGCCGCTTCCGACCCCGTCGGAAAATAAATTAGTAGCGCCCTCGGTTGCGGAGACTCTCGCCGCCGCCAGAGGGCGCGCTGCCCGGTGGGTACGTTTAGACTCGCCAATGAGATAATAGCCTACCTCGTCGGTGAAATACCTTTTGGTTGCGTTTGGAAGATGCGACGCCCGCTTAGATTCTTTAGGCCTCGCAAGAAATTATTATTCGGAAAGCCTGCAATTGCGCCTGGAATTAGTGCCGCGAAACGGAAGTACTTCCTTACACCTGTTCAAAGGGAATCCCCTTTTCATCCGCTCTAAAAAATATGATAACCACTCATTGCAAATGATAGCTCCCCCTCCCTAAAGAAACCCGCTCTGAACGTGAGCAGCGAAGCGCGCCGATTCAGCAACCTTGCGGCACCATTCGAAAAAAAGTGATTTGGGTCCAGTTCGATAAACACGTGCAGCCTGCGCGTCGTTAGTGCGTCGCCCGACAAGCTCACCGAGCGGCGCTGCAGACCTGGCAGCCCCTCTCCTTCCTGGACGCCGCCGCCTCCGTATTCGCCAGGCGGCAGCACTTCCTGCGGAGGACTTGCGCGGACGCTTCCGGCGGCATACCTCAAGTGCGCAGCTTCCGGCAGAAGGGGCGCTAATCCAGCTTTCGGGCCGGCGTCGGACCAAACTGGTCTTTGTACGCCAGTGCCTCGGTGGTGCTGCTTTTACGTGAGTGTTGATGCGATAACTGGTCGTTTCCACGAGAGCCAGACTCTCGGGCGCTCGCTCTAGATTCAACTCTGCGGCGCGAGACGCAGCCTTCAGTCTATGCAGCGCCACTGCGAGCGTAGTGCGCCATCAATGGCGGCCAGATACCCTCTGGCGCTAAAAAAAAGTACGTTACCTTGCGAACTCTGTTAAAGAGAGAGACTTCACTTGTTGCCTCTGGGTCTTAGCCCAGCGTCGAGACCATTGAACTTAACGACTCGTGTCCTGGTTCGACCCTTATTGCGAAAATTCTCCATTGCCTTTTGCAAGCGGGGTTAAAGCCGCTAAGGGTCTTCTGCCTCTCTTGAAATGAGGCTTCCGCATCAGCTTACCTCTATTTTGTCTTAATTTTAGGAACGCGGACTTTTTTGGCGTCTTCAGACGTGCGATCTAGTGCATTTGCAAACACAGCTCCGCTATTTCGTGATATCTGCTGCTACGATAGCTTAGAGGTAAGATGCTCAAACTTCTCAGCCCAGGTCGTGGGTTTGAGTCCTGTGACAGGCAATGCTTTCTCGCCTGCTGCAAGCGGGTTAGGCGATAGTCGCTAAGGCCGCTCCTGCCGCTCTATAAATGAGGCTGTTGGTTTGGGTGAACTGTGTTAGAATGACGCTGCTGCAGCTGCAAGAAGGTGGTGACCGCGAACTCGCTTCCACCAATCGGACGCTACTCTATATGCCATGCATAACTAACATCAATAATAAGCAATTAGCCTCAGGTCATGTCCCAACACCTTTCAAAAGGCTGTAGTCAGGCCACTACTCAAGAAAGCAACAGTAGACCAAGAGAACTTGTCCCGGTGGTTAAAGCGATCGTCCCGACCAAGGTCAGGCCGAGGACTTGGGCTCGAGCCCGTGGCATATGTGAAGTGCCTGAACAAAGATTAAGTTATCTTGGAGCACTATATAAATGCATCATAAATAAATCTTGAGCAACTTCCATTCAGTCTGCCTTCTATAATTTCTATCAAAGGCTCTTGAACGAGTAGTGGCAGAGCAGCTGAACTCATATGCTAAAACTTTCAACCTTGCAAGTAAGTTTCAGTATGGTTTTAGAATCCTCTATAGAGTAGGCATTGTTAAGGTGTATGGATCTACTTAGGAATGGAGACTTATGTAGAGCCTTTCTGTTTGTTTTGCTCGATCTTTTGGCAGCTTTGCCACGATCTATCACCAAGTTCATCTTGAGCGCCTCCAAGTTCATCTCGCCTGGGCATCAGTGGCACTGCACTGCAATGGTTCAGGTCCTATCTCAGTGGAAGACCAGAGAGTGTTGATCCGAATGAAAGAAGATCATCCGATGAATCTCTCTAGTATGGGGTACCTCGGGGCTCTGTGATCGTTCCCGTTCTTTTCGTAGTTTCTACTCTCCTCTAGCCGATGGGATTGCCAGGCACAGTCTAGGCTTTCACTTTTATGCAGACGACACTCAGTTGTACCTTTGCTTTGATTACTCCAAGCCCTTTTTGCTGGATTTATTGAAAATATCCACACATGGATGGCAGTAAATTTTCTTAAATTGAATAATGATAAAACCAACTTACTAGTTATGGGCAAACCAAGTGGGATTCAGAAGTTGGATAGGTTAACGCTCACAATATTCTGTGCCAGAATACTCCTGTTGAGTCTGCACGAAATCTAGGTACCCTGTTCCAAAGTGACCTTTCATTAGACACTACCTCTACAGAGCCAAGTCTGCCTACTTTCAGCTACATAACATTGCAAAACCTTGGGCTTGTTTAGACAGGGATACCAAATCTAAATTGTTCCGTGCATTTGTGACATCCCGTCTCGACTTCTGTAACTCACGGCTTGCTGGTCTAGCGGCCTGTGCAATCAGGCTCTTACAGCTGGTGCATAATTCCGCAGCTAGGCTTGTATCACGTCGGACCACTTCTCGTTGACCTGCATTAGCTCTCAGTCAAGCAGCGTATCGACGTCAATTGCATTTCACTTTACAGCAAATGTAAAGCGCCTAGAGAGAGATTAAGTTCTCTGAGGGCGCTTTATCAAGTGAATTATCATTATTATTATTAAGATGTTGTCACTCACTTTTAGGTCCCTTCATTCTTTGGCTCCAGCCTACTTATCAGATCTACTTCCCCACCACGCTCAGTATCGTACCACCCGCTTTTCGGAATCTAATCGTTTACCTATACCCCGTATGAACCTCAAATTCTTTGGAGATCGTGCCTTTAGTTTTTATGCTCTCAAAGCCTGGAACTCACATGCGACTTGCGTCACGATATCTCCTGACTTGACCACATTTAAAAGTAACTAAAATCTCATGTCTGTCCCAGCATTTCGTGGGTTCATGAGATTCTTTCTTTATGTACTTATGCGTGCTGACACTGTGCACGATGCCACTAACCACATTTGTATGCAGGCTCTATGCATGTCACCACTAACGATGTTACCCTTTTTGTTCATGGAGCATTTTTTCACTAACTATTCGACCGCGCTTCCTTTAGAGTGAACGTAAATGCCTAGAAAGAGATTCGAGTTCTCTGAGGGCGCTACGGCAAATGTATTACTATTATTATCTATTGTGCTTCGCTCAGCCGTCGCGAACCTGCACCGCCGCCTCCTCACCCTCGCTTATCAAGTTTTTATAGTGGGCCATCACAGTCAGTTCTTTGTTGAACCACGGTGAGTGGTGCAGGGTCACCGGTATTATTACGAGCAAATCGCGACCCAGTTTGTGTAGATTTATGGGCTGCAGCTTGTGATACTTCATTTGCTGCAGCCAGCGGCACCGTCATCGCTACGGCGTCGAGCGTCAACCGCTAAATACCGTAAACGAGCCAGTTGCCGGTTGAATCATTCTCCTCTACCATATTTTACTATGGCTTTAACCTCACCAGGGTGTACCTAGAATTAAGCCCGGCGAGCGGCCAGGTCCTGACCTTGACCGTATCCCGAGTAAGCCTCCCGTAGAGAGGCTGGAGACGCTCGCGGATGTACGTGTACTGCACCCTACGAGCACGGATTGAGTTTCGCAGCCAGCAGAGCGACGTGCAAATTTCGCGTTCGTTTAAAGAAGAAACGTTGCCAAAAGAGCATTTCGTAGCGGTTGGCGATCGAGATTCTACTTTGCAGCAGCCAGCAATCTCTGTTGACAATGGTGGCCTGGCCAGACCGAACTCTCGGAGGGAGGCAGTACCAGCGGGTCCTGCAGTGTGGCGACTCTATATCGTCCACTGCAAGTGGCGGTGATAGCCGTGAAGGCTCTTCTGTCGCTACTGGAGCTCACTGCTAGTTGACTTGCTTCGCTTGAGTCTACGCAATACTGTACATAGATGTAGCAAGGAGCGAGCGAGGCATTGGTACATGATTACCAGGGGGCGGGGTCAGTCTAAAGATCGCTGTTGGTTTATCAACTTGGCTGCTTCTGCCGACTGGAGCGATGAACAATCGACTCCGCCGAAGAGAGACCGCTAAATGCTCGCCCGTCATCGGCGAGAGCAGCCTCTAAGCGGCCGCGCTTGCCTCGAGCTTCGGAAGACCGACCCCTTAGTCTGCTGGCCGCTCGTCACCGCCGCATCTCCACCTTTTATGATCGGGCTGCTGTCGCGCGTCGGCGTCGAAGCGGAAATGCGAAATGAAACCGCAAGCGCCGCCGTAGTCGCTGATAGCTATCTCGTTTCTCCTCGAGTTTTCTTCGTTCCGTCCGACCGCTTGACTGAGTGGGTAAAGCTGAGTGGGTAAAGCGTGCGCTCGCCTATATATATATATATATATACACACACACACACACACACACACACACACACACACACACACACACACATATATATATATATATATATATATATATATATATATATATATATATATATATATATATATATATAATTCATTTTTCCAGCACCCCAAGAGAACCTAATCTCTATTCAGGTGCTTCACATATGCCTCGGGGCTCGAGCCCACGACCTCAGCCAGACCTTGGTCGGGGCGAGCACCTTAACCGCTGGACCACCTGTGCGCTAGCCCTGAACGACACTGCAATGCCACACAATAATGTGGCATGGCGGCCCTCGAAGGCGAGACCCTCGAGATCGAATGCAGCGTTTGACTGCAAGGAATAAGTCTCAGTTTTGTTGAGGCCGCTAGCGTAGCACCGAGGCTTACTTTTGGCGGTAGCGGTGCGAGTCGTTTTAGCTTTTCTCTTAGGACGCTGAGGATAAATCTCAGAATCCCTCAGAGATGCCCGCTAGGTAAAAGTTCGACGAAAAGGCCCGCGGGAATCCAGCTTACCACGCTCATTTTGCACGGACGCCGGCTCGAGACCGCCTCCTCCCATCTTAAGCTAATGACAGTGCGACACCGGCCGCTTCCGTCCCGCCCCGTTCCGTGAATGCAATTACCCGTGACGTCAATAACCTAGCCGGCCGGAGGTAAGCTCGGCTTCGAAGTGTAGTGGAAATTCCAGGCGCCATCCCACCTGCTTGCTGCAGCACTGCCTGCGACGGGCCGGGTGCGGACGATTTACTAATCACATTGTTCGCGTCAATGGACTTCCCATCGCGCGTGTGAGCGCAGCTGTCAGGGCTGCGGCACGTGCCCCACCCAGTCCAGCCCCGCCTCCACGCTGGGCAACTCTGCCCGGCGGCATTGGGCAACGTTTGCCAGCAGTATTCTCAGCTAAATCTCCGACTTAGCATTCGCAGGTCGCTCTACATCAGCTATAAGTCGCAGCACCCTCATTGCCATGCGATCGAGACCGCTGCGGCCATTGCTCGAGCGCATGCAGGGAGAGCATGCTCGCACGAGCCTAACTAAGCATCGCGCCTGCTAGCCCGGTAAGCGATGGTGCGGGCACACCTTATCGCTGCATCCTGAGGTTAAAAAGCACTTCATCAAAAATCGCACTCGACATGGGGCAGCGCAGAGGATAGTTGGCAGCAAGCGAGTGCAGACTCTTAGCAGACCGGTCGGCCGCGAGGACGCATCTCTACTAACCGCGCCTTTGCCCCCACCCCAATTCTGGATAGCCCAGCAAAATCGAAGCTTACCCGCTCACGCTCTAACGCAGTGTCGCGTTGGATGTCGGGTTGTCTACCAGATTTGAAGGTAGTAATGCGAGCACAGCTGCACCTCGATGCCTCGTGATGAATTGCTGCGGTCCAAATCTGCCCGGTCGCCCGCCACTGGCTTGAGCAGATCAAGTTTAACCGCTCGAAGGCTTCACTCGGCCTTGACCGATTCCTCCAGGCTTCTCCCAGAGCCCTTCATGCCCGGTCTGGGAAGCTTCTGGGCGCAGAAGCTGAGCTGCATGTCAGCGCTGCTACCATTCAGTCCGGACGCGTCCGGCCACGCTGCTCCGAGCCTCGGAAGCTCTGCGTGTCTCAGCTGAAGGCTGAGCAGCTCCGGCTCGAGCGGCCTCGAGCCGACGGCGTTCCGGTCCGACGGCTGCCGAGTTCTCCGAATCGGGCGGCGGCTCTGATCGTCCCTGTGCTTAAATCGAATTGCGACGCTCGCGAGTCCGAGGCGACTCCGAGCTAACTTGTCTTTCGCGGCTGCGAAATCGAAAGGCCGATACCCGATGCCCCGCGTCGAAGGCCTGCACGCCACATCGACCTGTCGGCGTTTGCTGCTCGACGCTCGATCTGAGCGACGCCTATCGGCGGCGACGACTGCAGCAGCCGAGCGGAGCGGCAGCGCGACCTCGCTCCTCTCGCTTGTCCGCCGAGTACCGAGTCGTCCCTCGCTGACATTTCAGCTTAGCCTGCATTTGTCGTGTGTCGGCGAGCGCTGGCGCCCGGCATCGCCGCAGCGGAGGCTCGGCGGGCGCCGAAGCGCTAATTGCAGCAAGACGAAACCGACGAGGCTGCCGACTCGCGAGATTGTCAGCAGCGGCAAACCGCTCCGTCGTTGGTCTATTTTGGGCAGCGAGCTGGAACAGCAGCCTGGCTCGGCTTGGCCCTGCACGATTGACGGAGCAGCAGAGCTTCTAATCTAGCTTCTAATGACGGCTTCGTGGCTACTGCTAAGGGTTGGAAAATGATTGAGCAACGTAAAGAATGTCCATTCTCCAAATAGTTTAGATTTATCAATCGCCGTGAAAAATGTGTAGCCTGTTGAGGTTGCATCGGTCATAGTCATGCTAGGAATAATTTTTAGCAAGGTCATTGTCAGCAATTATGTCATGAACTCTGTTGTGTTAATTGCACACTGGTAGAAAATTCCGGCTACAGGCATAAGGACCGACATGACCACAGCCAGACCTCGGTCGGGGCGAGCACCATAACCGCTGGACCAAACCAGCTCGGCGAGAACTGTATCAAAGGGGGCTGGCCTTAGGAAGGTTGAGAACCACCACTAGAGGATGAACTAGGAAGGGAATCCTCGTTCCCGGACTGCAGCCTCCAGACGGAAGAAAGGGGATCATGGTTTCCTAACTCCCAGTTCCGTATTCCTCTTCGTCTGGGCTAATATAAACCCAATGAAGATTGGTTGATATATATATATATATATATATATATATATATATGTGTGTGTGTGTGTGTGTGTGTGTGTGTGTGTGTGTGTGTGTGTGTGTGTGTGTGTGTGTGTGTGTGTGTGTGTGTGTGTGTGTGTGTGTGTGTGTGTGTGTGTGTGTGTGTGTGTGTGTGTGTGTGTGTGTGTGTGTGTGTGTGTGTGTGTGTGGGATAAGATAGTGCGGAGGCACGCCGAGACGTGTTCAACGAGCGAGCTGCCTTCTCGGGGCGAGCAGCTGTTCACTGGAGCGGTGGCAGCAGCGGGCTAATACGGGGCTCGTTCGGGGGGGGGGGAGGCGGTGACCGGTTGACCAGCCACTCCTGGCGACACGAAACCGCTGCCAGCTGGTGCGTCTCCTGGCTGGCTAATAACTGGCGATGCGCAGTCGCAGGCCTATTTCTGGAAGCTGCGGTCAGCGTTGCTGTAACGAACGCAGGCACCCCCGAGCTCTCGGTCGCTATCTCGGTGCGAGCACCCTCGCACAGCGGGTCGGCAGCTAACTGCCGAAACTTGTCACCTGCGCCGCAGCAATCGTCCTGACGTACCTGCCCAGCATCGCTCGTGAAGCTTGCTCGCGAAGTTCGGGGCCGGCGAAAGTTGAAGATGGCACAGCTGTGGGGAAGGCGGCTGCTTCTAGTGTAATGGGGGTGAGCCACTGCAGCACCTTGACTCGCGATAACGCTGGCGTGCGTCGCAGGGGAAGAGTCGTTCCGTGAGCCGGCGAAAAGCAAGGAAGTGTGAACTCCACATGAGTGCCGCGCGTACCAAAGCAAATGCATTTCTCTCGCAGCCGCTCGAGATCGGCGGCTCTCCGACGGGAACTGAATACAGGGCGCCTCATGTCGTTTCGTACCTCTCCCGCCACCCCCCCACGTGAAGCGAAACTCTCACCGAACGCCTTGAGTCGGTAACATGAACGCCTCGTAAGTCTACTGAGAGTCTGCCGAAGAGTACGCCAATCATGCCATGCTTGACACATGTGGATATCACATCCAACCGTTCGATCCCGCCTCACTTACAGCGAATGTAAAGTTCCTACAATGAGTTTGAGTTCTCTGAAGGGGGCTACGTGAAATATTATTATTATTAAACATGCGAGCGCTACTCATCGAGCCATAAGTTAGCCCGACATCTAAGCATCTGCGCTCACCTTAAATCACAACAATACGATGGCGCTCACCGGGCACGCCCATCGCTGCCGGCGTGTCACGTGTCCTCGAGGGAGCGTATTTAAAGCGAGTGCCGCTCTGTGGCCGAAGAGCAGCCACTACCGCCGCCAGCCGACTAAGCGTCGCCTCTGATCTCCTGTAGCCACCCATGGCCGTCACCACCGCCGGCGGTCTCGGAGCCGCCGTCAGCCTCGCTGCTGTGCTTCTGCTCGGCGCCTACGTCGCTTCGGCCTCGGCAGGGCACTCGTGGGATAAGCCAGGCTGCCACCTGGTCGGTGAGTAGGCACTCGCACCGCGTCTGTCCATCCATCCATCCGTTTGTCCCCCCCCCACATGCGTCTTGCCGTCTCACTGAAGCCGCCCACCCCGTGCTTGTACTGTCGGCGCTTGGTCGAGGCAGGACGAGCGCTAACGTTGTCCTTCCCCTCGGCGGGCGCTCCGGCGGAGATGGAAGCTCGAAGCATCGCCGCCGCCGCTCATCTTTTCAGATTACGCGACGACAATCAGGGAGCCGCTCTGCGCGAAGACCAAGGTCGTCACCAAGGCGTGCCGAGGGTACTGCGAGTCGTACACGGTGCCGCTGCCCGCCATCTTCCGAGGCGAGCACCCGCACCGCGAGATCCTCACGCGCG
Source organism: Cristatella mucedo (assembly GCA_009760855.2). Lineage (NCBI taxonomy): Eukaryota > Metazoa > Bryozoa > Phylactolaemata > Cristatellidae > Cristatella > Cristatella mucedo. The sequence continues at coordinate 499,311 of WPIO01000072.1, read as the reverse complement.
GACGATGCTGCAGCATTCAGTCGTCCGAGGATGTAAGTGAAGGCTCGGCGCTGCTGCGCTCGCTTGCCGCGAGTCGCGGCCACTTTGCCCGCCGCCCCCGAAGCACCACTCCCAGCTCAGCCGTGCCGTCTTTTCCGCCGCTTTCGGTCGCGAGCGACCGCTTTCGCGCGAGCGAGCGTGCACACTCTCAGGTCTCGGTCTCGTTTCGCTTTCAGGTCCGCGTGTCGCTGGATTGCTTGTACGGCCGCGTGGAGAAGGTCCTTAAGTCGGCGCTCAAGTGCGTGTGCTCCACCTGCAAGACGCTGCAGAGCTAGAGCCGTCGCAGCCGTCTCGGAAGGAGTCGGAGCTCTTCACCGGTCATTCCTCTAGTCTTGCGCTCTCGTTCTGGATTTACCTTGAAGGAGCACGCTGTGCGAGTGCGTCCGCCGTTATCCCTATTTATTTGCGTGCGACAATCGGTGCGCGGCCGTTGGTCCGTGCAAGGGCACAAGCAATCGGCGCCGTCTTAGCTGCCGGCGCTACTTAAAAACAAGCTATCTCTGCTGTTAACAACGTTTCGGCTAGCGCGTGGCTCTACCATTTATTTAAACTTGTATTTTATCATGATATAATATATCGTGCACGCAATCACTAATGTTTATTGATTTGTTTAAGGCGCTACGATTGCAACAGACCGACTCGATTCGATAACTGGCTGTGCGGTGGTACAGCGTGGCGAAACTGATCGCAGCTGAATTCACGCTAAGTCTCGTTGGCGGCCGGGTTGCCTGTCGGTGGGCCGACTGGGGAAATCACGCCCGTCGCCCCGGCCTGCGCCCTGCTCGCCCCCCCACGAGCATCCGCTCGCGAGCGAGGCTCGAAATGGGAAGGCGAACTGGCGAGAGTGGAGGCCGGAACTTCTGGGGTCGCACCGATTCGGAGCTAGCCGGCGGCGACCTCGGGCCATTTCGCGAGCTTCTTTGGCCAGCAAAGCGGGCAATAAATGGCCGACCGGTCGTCCTCTCGCGATGGGCTTGAGTGAGCTGCAGGCGTCCCGGCCGTAGCCACGCTCCGCGGCGGTCTCGTCCCCTGCCCCCCCCCCCCCCGAGGTCCGTCGAGGCGAGCGAGCTCGGGGCGGCTGCCTGGACCTCACTTAGGACGCTCGATGCGAGGACGAGGGTGCGGCCGTTTTGCTAGGCGGCAGTCTACGGTCCTCCTGATGGGAGATTGCAGTCAATGTGGGGGGGGGGGCGAGCACGTTTAACCCACGTATTTACCTCGGTTTAAATATAGCCCAATGCTCTGCCCTCGGCAGGCGATCGCAGGCAAACAACTTTTGGCGGACTCAAGCCCGGCGTTGCAGTGGCCGAGACACGCCGAGCGGTCAAGTTTTTGGCCAGGCACGCTGCCGGACTAGCTTTCGTGCACGAGTTCGAGCGCTCGCCCGAGTCCGCCTGTCACCGTCCGCTATTGTCCTGCCGATGGATGGAAGCTGTCGCGAGGGCCCTTCTGCCTATGGGTTATCTACAAGCTGGATAGAAATACGGCTGCATCGTTACACTCGCAGGCGCATATATATATATATATATATATATATATTTTATATATATATATATATATATATATATATATATATATATATATATATATATATATATATATATATATATATATATATTTTATATATATATATATATATTTTATATATATATCTCTCTCGAGAAAGGACAAAGCTTGATAGGAAAGATTGGCAGAGGGTGGCGAGTTAACTTTGAGTTACATCACATCCAGCGATTGATTATGCAGGCGACGTTTAAGAATCTTAAAAAGTATGCATGGATATAAACTTTTGAGAACTAATCGCCGCGTATTGAAGCTATAACGGATGAGCTTCGAGGCGCAAGGAGGCGATCGATGCGGTGCGGCCTTGCTCTGACGGACATCGCGCAAGCCCGTTCTAGTAAGCTGATCTGGCGCATCGTGAACACGATCCGGTGCATTGCGCGTGCAGTGCATGATCCGTGAGCGCCATGATCAAGATCTGCTCGCGCAAGATGATCTGACGCATCGCTCGTGCTCGGAAAGTTTCGCAGCCGCACGCTCTCGTTCCCTCGAACCTCACGCCTCCTCTCTCGTCCCGCTCCCTCTCGAGAAGGTCGCAAGGTCGTGGCGCAGCTGTAGCTTTTCGCCATCTCTCTTGTCCCGCTCCCTCTCGAGAAGGTCGCAAAGCCGTGGCGCAGCTGTGCCCGTGCGCCCCCACGCTCGACGGTCGCAGAGCCGCCGGCCTCGAAATGCCGCAACCTTCAGCAGTTGCTTTAAAAGACCTACAGTGCAGTTCAGTCTATCATTGAAAGCTTCCACAGCCTCCACTCTTGCACTCCACCTTGTTGTAGAGTCACGCTGGACAGTGATAGCTAAGACTTTCTTCAGTTCGAACCACCTCACAGTTGATCTTTAAAAGAATAAATATGTACTCTCTATTGTTTCTAAAAAGTCAATGACAACGGAATTTTAATTTGCAGCACAAACTCCTGCCAGGTTCAAGCTGTGATTAATACAGTTTACAAAGATCGCCTTCTCATGTATGGACAGTATTCTCTTTGGACACCTGACAGTGGCTGACTGCTGAATTGTCGTAGCACAGCCAGTCAAGTACGCCTTGCTTGTGTGGTCTAATAGTGTGTCGGCGGTCAGCCACGGCATTCTGGGTGGCCCTCGATGTGGCGTAGCAGACCGGGCTCACCCTTGGCACGACGCAAACCACCTGTGGCAGGCAGGATGAGGCGAGCGGACGCGGAATGCTGTTGGGACGCGAAAGGAGGGGTGAACGGCTTTCGCTGCGAACGCCAACCGAATACGTGGTGGTTGAGGACCCCTCGATTTTTCTTTGTCGTCGCGTTTGTGCCGTCAGAACGTCAAGCTGCAGCTTGGTCTAAGTATGCAAGCATGCTTAACCAGCTCAGCCAGTAATAGTCAAATTCATTGAAACGAGACTTTGCTTGAAATCAAGATTGGTATTCTCACATGAAAAAGTTTAACAAAAATAAGCACAATCCACTTTGCCTTTGGTGCCCCTCGGCCTCGCCCACCCAGCCCATGCCGTGCTACGTCTTTGAGCCAAGGACCTGAAGATTTTCACTTGGCTTCGCTTCTTCAACCTCTCAGTAATGAGGAGGCCGAAAACCAAAAAGCAGGCTGCGGTCCGGTGAGCGGTCACAAACGATTAGGCAGCAGAGGTCAGTGTCAAAGTGCGGCGTTCAGATTCAACGGTACCGGTCGTAAAAAGCAAGATCCGAGTTCGCTGCAGATCGCCGATGCGTAGGCGATTGCCGGCGAAGCAGACGAGACGGCGTGGAGCTTTGATATTGGCCAGTCTCGGGCTAGCCGGAAGGATTGCTGCCGAGATGTTCGGCCTGCCGCTCGCACGAGCTCTGTTGTCAAGTTGCGGAAGTCAAGTGGTTGATCTTACTCCGGCCATCGCCGAGAGCACGGCGTTGCCTGCGCTTTGAGTACTGTCCAGCCTGACTGGAGTCAGCGCGGAAGTGCTTCCGGCTAATGACGTCACTGAAGTCAATGAGAAGGTGATGGAGGCGTGGCCTGTGGGAGCTGCGCTTGGGTTTTTCCGGTGAGAATCGTATGCCAAGCAGTTGCAGCTCCAATATGTCCGCATGGTGAATCGGTGACCAGTGGAAAAGAGTGACCGTGGGCCACCCGATTATAGTGCGGCGTCATTTGACAGGCGAAAAGTTGTACCAGAAAGCAGAAGGAGTACAACTCGCGACCGCAGTGACGCGGGCGACACAAGCCGCCTCGTCGTGCGGGCGGACGAAGCGTGTCCACAGTAACAAAAGCGCGGGAGCTGCTGCACCTTTGCCTTTGACCTCCAGTCGGCACAATCATCACTTCCGGTCGGCGAAATCATCACTCGCAGCAGCTCTCAGGCGACAGGGCTGGTCGCGCGTGAGGCTAAAGGCCTTTACTGAGGCGAATGGCCGATCCTGTAAAACCGACCAATGAGAAAGTGACTGCTTTCACGCCAAACAAGCCGTACATTAAACTCTGGCTAATTGGATAGCCGGTTGATCTAGCCAACCATTTATATTTGGCGATTCTTTAAGAAAGAAATGTAGACGAACCTTTTCACTCTTGCGCAAGAGGTCAACTGCTTAACCAAGCCCAGCAGTGGCCCATACCCGGCGTGTAAATTACCCGGACTATAATTTATGTTATCAGTTCGGTGTGTCTGCGCACGTGTTATAATAATGATGATGATAATAACAATAAAATTTGCATAGCAGCCTTAGGAAACTACATTTCTGTCTCAAAATTGTACATACGCTGGAAAGAAATCGTGCCAATAGTTTGGTATTAACACTCGCAACGACTGCACGCATAGGCACACGTAGGACATTTAGCGCGGACCCAGAAATGCCCTGAGGAACAACTGCGTCTGTAGCTTTTTCAATTATGTCAAGCCAGTGGATGTTGTGCTGCCAGCCATTCGGAAGTGAGTTCCGGGTTTTGGGAGCGTGCGGACTTATTGCACGGTCTCCAAAATTAGGAGGTTGAGAAAAAAGTTCGTGTGCCGTGTTTTTCATTAAATCATTATTAAATTCATTAGATTACTATCTAATTTAATTACTGTTATTACAATCACTGCACACGAACCTATTCCTCGACCTTATATTTGAAGTTGGTTAGAGGCATAGATCAATGACTTGAGTCAGAAGTCCGTCTGGGACGCTGCCAACCCTGCATAGAAAGTGGTTCGGATAGGCTGGTCGGAGCCACAGAATGGAGGGACCTAAAAGTGAATTTCGAAGTATTGAAGTGGATGCTCTGCTTAAGGAAAACCTAGTGCGGGCTGTTGAGAAGCGGTATAATGTGGCAGTAGCGCCGTTAACGACAGACAAGCCTCGTTGCAGAGCTTTTCACTGGCTGTAAGTGCCGTATTGCACAGGCTGGAACAGCTGCGATCAGTGACTTGCAAAAGTCGAGATGGGATGTTACGAATGCATGAACCAGCTGGGATGTGGTAGTCCTGTCTAACCAGGCCCAAATTTTTAAACGCAGTGATGCTGAACGTAGGCAGACTTGACAATGGAGCTGATGTGGTCGTATGTTAATCGGTCACTTTGGAGCAGGACACTAATATCGCGAATAGATACCACAGGAGATATGCTGGCCGAGCCCATTTTAAGGGTTAGGTTTTCCGATTTCTGAATACCGCCAGATTTGGCTCAAACTGGTTCACTTGGTTTTTACAGTTTCTCCTAGCGCTGAAATTTAGATCGCTGGCTTCGCGGAGGCAAAGGAAATTGTGGTTTACATCCGCTCCGCTCTGGTTTAACGATGCGGTCGCATTCTGGACGTCCAGCGAAACGCCGGAGTGTAGCAGCCGCCAGAACAGGAGCCCCAGTTTGGTGAGCAGCTACATTTTCTGGCTTCCACATGCTGCTGGATTAGCCTTTCACCATTCTAGGCCCGCCTCTTGCCAAAGTGCCATTCTCTGGCGCCGGGGTTTGCGAGAAGCAGAGCCGGAACTGACTTGTAAGGACCTCGATTTCGGACGACTGGGAAGCTGTAGTCTATAGGTACGGCATTGCCGGTGTGCAATGCATGTATGTGATTTCGCAGACTTTGGAAAATCGCTGACTTAAACTTTTGTTTACCATTCAAGTGAAGTAGAAAGCCTTGATTTTGAAACGCAAGGATTTCGTCTGGCTGAGCTGAGTTTTAGCCCGAAGGAATCGCTCCGACCTCTGTTTCGATTATGGGAAGAGAGTATTACAGTATAATAATACTGATAATAATGATGAGGCAGTTGCATAGCATTCAATGAAAATCTCTTTTTAGGAAATCAACACATACCAGAAAGATGGCGTGTAAATGCGTGAATGTGTGCGCTCATAACACTATACTCAAGGTATTTTGTTTCGGTAACATAAGTTGCCGCTGAGTTTAAACCCAGCGGTATGGCGCTTCGCGTCCCATAATTTGTGGGTTCGAATCCTGCTGCAGGAAACTGAGCGGAAAAGACAGCTGCCGAGAATATTCCACTGCTACTTAGATGAGGCGGATTCAGCTCATGGCTGACTGTTTACTTTTAGGGGGACAGCACTGGGCTGGGGCGGGCGAAACCTGGCCCGCCGAGTACTGTCTCGGTGATGAGCACCTCGCTCCGGGATAACCCATCGGTAATTGCTCTCAGGCTCCTCAAAGACTTCAGTACATATACTTCTGTACATATTTATTACATATATACTTTTACATTCACATCTATTTATATGCATCTATATACGTGCATGTACCTACCACACAAACGTGCGACCACAGCGTAAAAAATTATTACTCTATGGCAGCAGCTGCTATGACTGTGAATTTGTTCAGATAATACGAGGGTTTTCTATGACGCCAGAGATGCTTAAGTTACAGCATTACAGCATTTGAAATTATTTATTGCTATTGTCCGATAAACGTTCTATGGGTTCCTATCAGGCGATTGGGTGAATCACTGCATTAGCACCATACGAGATTCGTCGAACGCGGTCTTTCTTGACGAGGCACGCTTGTAAAAGAAGCTTATAACTTACGTGCGATCTTGCATATAAGCTGCGTACTGTATTTTATCACTGTACAAAGCGAATAAATAATTTTATAACTTTCTCTGACCACTTTCCAAATGACTGGGTCACTGAAGTTTGCTCGCTGCGGAGGCTGCTGCCGTCTGTCAGTCGCCGCTCCTCACGTAGAGGCTCGCCAGCAGTTAGTTACAGTCGCCAGCGACTCTGTCACCTTCGGTTGAGGAAGACGGTAGAGCCAATTAAAAAGGACTTAAATCTGGACATGCAGGATTAGAAATGTGCACACACACACACACACACGCAAGCACACACACACACACACAAACACATGCACACACACGTACAAACAAATACACGAACACACACACAAACATACATACACAAATGCAAATACACAAGCACTTGTATACTTTCGTTTCTTTCGTACAATAACGTCTAAACGGAATTTTGAAGGACCCACTTCGTATCGTTTTGCATAAAGCCGGTAACGATCGCGGTATTCGGTCGTGGTTACATTAATTCACGGGAAGCTCTACTGCCATAAGGATTTGAATCTGCAACCTTGGGATCAAGAACCCGCGATATTATCCGCTAGGTCGGCCACTAGGACGGCATCGCTCGGCCATCAGCCCGGAATCTTTGCTTACATTTGCAGTTACGCAGCGCTTATTCTGGCGAATCAGTCGGCAGTTCGCCCTGAGTCGCCCGCTTGGCGTGCGTAACAGTCTGCTTATCCGAAGTTGGCGCTTGGAGTGACGCCGGCTCTAGCGGGCCTCGGTACCGACACCCGCCTTGCACGTGCCGGCAGTCGCGTAGCCGGCTGTGGGGTAGGGGCCTCGGCGTGGTCTGAGGCATCTGCCGGTCAGTTGGGCCATCAAGCTGGGAAAGGTTTTCTATGGAAGTTCGTGTCTGCGGCGGGATCAGTCTAGCTGCAGGATCTAGGCCGCAACGCTTTGCGATCCGAGAGAGAAAGAGATAGAGAGAGAGAGAGAGAGAGAGAGAGAGAGAGAGAGAGAGAGAGAGAGAGAGAGAGAGAGAGAGAGAGAGAGAGAGAGAGAGAGAGACAGAGAGAGAGACAGAGACAGAGAGAGAGAGAGAGAGAGAGAGAGACAGAGACAGAGACAGAGACAGAGACAGAGACAGAGACAGAGACAGACAGAGACAGACAGAAACAGGGACAGAGACAGAGACAGACAGAGAGAGACTGAGGGAGACTGAGTACGAATGCGACTTTGTTTAAGTCACGGTAGTGTTGCAGAACTGTGACAATGAGGTTATGTTGTAAAGTGTATTTTCCCTTGAGTGGATGCAGCACAGTGCTTGATCTTTAATGCATTACTGCAGATATAAGTGATCTTGAGATCACGTGGTGCATGGGGTTTTATGGTTTTGTGTGGGTTACATTTGTATTTATTTCAGGGTTATATGAGGTTATGGTTGAATAAGTGAATTTTTTTTGAAGTTGAGTCACTGCCGGGTATGGAGGCAGCGGGAAACAGGACGGAGGGGGAACGACTGTGTGGTGTAACGCTGCGAGCGTTGACGGAATATACCACTGTTGAAACCCCTCTCGGTGTCGCCTTTGGCCTTTTGTGTACCCACACGTGCTTGGTGTCAGAGCGTCAGCTTACAAGACAGAGAAAGAGAGAGAGTGTCAGATTTTTATTGCAAAAGAAAAACCGCTTGCGGCTACTAGCTAACTGCACAGCTCGTTGATTTAAGTTACTGGACTGCTCGCTTGCCCATGGATGCGAAGCGTACAGACACTGCGATCTCGCGAGCTAGCGCGGGAAGTAAAGATGCACCCGCGTGCGAGGCACGAGTCACGATCACACGCAGCGCCGCCATCGCCTGCAGCGACATCGCAGCTTCCTGCGCGCCCAGTCGGAGGGCTAGCGCGGACCGCGACCGAAGACAGCAGAAAAGGGGGCACCATGGGAAGGGGGGCGGCTCGCGGTTGGGGAACCGTCGTCGACGTCACTTCGAAGTCAGTGGCTGCGGCATCGGCGGCAGCGGCTGCTGCTGAGCGTGGCAGGGGGGGGCGGGGCTAGTAGAGCTCGCACTGTGCGTTCGCATCCCTGCACGTCCGGCACGAGCAGTCGAGCGCGTCAAAGAGAATCTCCCTTTCTCGCCGGCGACCGGGCGCGCAGTTGGTCAGCTCGACCTGTCGGCGAAGTCGTCCCGAGTACGTGCAGACCGGATGGTGCAGCTCGACGTACGGCGGCGACGGAATGCCGAGCTGCAACGAGAATGGCTGCACCGTCAGTCGGCTTCACGCGTACGCGGCGGCGAGGCGAGGCCCGGACGCCCTCTCGGTCGTCGACGAAACAGCGCCGTCGGGTCGCCGTCCCCCCCCCCCGAGAACTCCCCAGAAAGCTTCAAAGTCCGTTGGCCGTGCGTTTTCAGCGACCGAAAACTTGGCCGGGACGGATTTTATTCACACTTACGTAATTCCCTACTAGTCTCGCTTAATCAAGCGGGCATTTCGCGACGTCGGTATGCCAGGCGAGGATGATGAAAAAGCGGTCGAGGGAGTAATGCGACTAAACTGCCGACGAAAAATGGGCTGGGGCTGTTATGTCTGATTGACTTCTCCAACCATTCGCTCTATTGTCCAACTGAATGTCTTATCGTGTAGAGAGCCTTACTCGCTGCCCCTGATACATTCATGAATCGCAGCTCTGGATATATATATATATATACATATATATATATATATATATATATATATATATATATATATATATATATATATGGCATTTTAGGTAGTTCGCATTTGAGGTTCTCTTGTAGCCCCAGGCTCTTAGCCCAGTGACAAGATGCTCGCTCTTCACGACCCAGGCCGTGGGTTCAAGTCTCGGCATTGGGCGATCCTTCATTCTTCATTGCAGTAGTGATTGTCAAGTCGCTACTGCCTTTGTATAAATTAGGCTGCTAAATCAGCTAAACTTATCGTCGCTAGCCGGATCGCGTAAGTCACTCCTGCTGGTCAGAATTGGGCGAGAGAAAAGAGAGACTGACACCCAAGGCAGAGATGACGATGGCGTAAGAGAGTGGATGAGAAATAGGTGGCCGGGAGACGGAGCGCTGGCTTTTAGCGAGCGAGCGAAGCGAAAGCGGACCGCTCATTTCGCTGCCGGATTGCATTGAAGAGCAACAGCAGCAGCAGCAGCAGCAGCAGCAGCAGCAGCAGCAGCTGCTGCAGAGCTCACAGCGGCACACGGCACGACAGCGCACACGCGTTCGCGCGGCCTCTTGGGGTCGCGTTCTGCGACGGGATGAAAAAACCTAGCAAGCCTCGGGTGGGCTGGGAGGGAAAGCGGGCGGGTGGGAAGCGACCTAGGTGAGGGTCGGCAAATGGCTGAGGGCACATTTGCGTGGCTGGCGTCGAAAGAGCCTCTTTCGCTTGGCTTGCAGCTGCCGATAAAGAGTTGCCTGCCGAAGCGGCGCTCAACCTCACGACCCGCTGGCTGCGCTAGTGGCTCGCCGCGTGCGCGCGCCCGGCTCGAGACCCTAGCACAGCGGGCAGCCTCGCTGCTTGGCTGCTCGTGCGCATGCGCATGCAGTCCGCACGGCTGCTTCCGCGCCGCGCAGCGAACGGTCGGTCGCGCCGAGCCGATTCGGCCGCCCGAAATTCGGTTCGCTGCCCTCAGTCGCAGCAGTTCTCCTTTGGCGCCCTCTCGCGTCCGTCCGGAGAGGGTTCGCAGCACGCGACGGCGGCTGCAGCGGCTGCGGTCCACGAAGCCGCCTCGCTCGCGCCGCTCGAGCGACGCCGCTTTCGAGCAAATGGGGGGGGGGCTGTGGCGGCGGCGGCGGCGGCTGCGGCTGCGGCGGCGCGTCAGACAGAGCCTGTACCTCCCACGAGTCGCAGCGACCCCAGCAGGCGTCCACTTCCAGCATCTCCCAGCAGTAGCGGCCCGTCACGTTGAACACGTACGACCGCCTCAGGCACGAAGTCATGGTGTGCTGGTCCACGTCTTCGTCGGTGTGGTTCGCAGCGACCCACTGCTGCAGCCGCGTGCACAGTAGCGTCACTGCGACGAGTACCTGCGCGAGCGAAAGGCACCCGGCCTTAGAGAGTGGCAGGGCTGCAGCAGCAGGCGAAACGCTGCTGCCGCTCAGCAGCAGCAGCAGGCAAAGCGGCGGGCTGGATTGAGCGGCAGCACGCAACCACGTCCGCACGTGGCCGTGTCTCGGCGGCGGCCAGGCCGAGTGCAGTGGCGGCGGCGACAGTTCTGGCGCGATTTGTTGTTGAAATCGGCTGCCTCTAAGCGACGTGAGGAAAAAATGGCTGCTCAAACTCCTTCCGACGCTGCCGCCGCCGAGCAACTATCAGATGTCTTTGCGAGAAGTCCATAACTATCAGGAGCTTCGGGGTCGAGCACCGGCAACAGCGGCGGCGGCGGCGGCGGCACGCGAGGCCCCAACGCGCGGGCTCTTCTCCGTCACTAACCGGGCGCGCGTGCTGCCTGCGCGGCGATCTAGCGTCGGCGGTGTCGAAGCGTCACGGCCGTCAGGCAGAGGCGCCCCGCAGCCGCCAAACGAGTCGGCTTCTGGCCGCCGCTCGCATCGGCGTCGGCTGGCGCGAGATCGGCGTCGGACAAGCTTCGCTCAGCCTGCGCCCGCGCTCACCTTCAGCAGCAGCAGCATGGCAGGTGTAACCGGTCGGTCGCGCTTCGCGGCAGCTAGCTCCGGGCAACGTGACGTCCGCCAACGATCGCCGACCCTGTCTGTACAGAGCCCGGCTGTGTGCAACCCTAGCCCTCTGCGGGCAGTCTGCCGTGCGGATGCAGCGGCGGCGGCGTTCCGGGTTTATCGTAATTGCCCCGCGCGGCTCGAAGGCGTCTATCTCTCACGTGCTCTGCACCTGAATGAAAGAGCGTCGCTGGCGCAGCCGTCGAGTCAAGTCGCGTCGCCGACCGTCAATTTGGTGTCCTCTACATGGGCTCGGCGATCGTTCGACCCCATCGGCGACACGGCATTGGTCGGCATCCGTCCGATAAAGACAAGGGCGTATTGGTCGCTAATTGCCGTGCCACTTTAAGCGAAACCGCTTGCCACTGCTCACCACCCGCGAGAGCGCCGGTATCGCGAGAGGTCCTCGGCCTCCTAGCTCAGGCACTGACAAGACCCATTGTAGTAGGACGCGGTTTAATGGCCCGCTAGTGCGCAGCGGCGGTGCACCGGGCCTGCGCACGAGCTGTCGGGCAGTTTTGGCCCAATAAGGTCGTTCGCGGGGTTGGCGATGTACGACGTGTACTTGGACGCGTGCCAGCTGCTCGGCGGCCGCTCGCCCCGTCGGTGCGCAGCCAGCCGCTGCGGAGCCGACTGCGGCTGAAGTCCGTCTGGACGCGCAGCCGATGGCCGCTCTGATAGCTGCGGGAGCGAGAGCGAGGGAGCGAGAGCGAGGGAGCGCGACGCCCCGACGTCGGCGACTCCTCGTGCACCCCCGGCGGCGGCGAGTGACCGTCGCTCGGCAGAGTCGCGCCATGCGTCACTGCCGAGGCGACTGTCGAACGCCAACCCGCTCTTCTGTTCATGTCGTCGTCGTATTTACTCGGCCCACGCTCGCCGACCGCTGTCAGACGGAGGGGGACATGTCGGAGGCGGCCGACGGTGTCGCAGATCGGCTGCCGTCCGCTAATGAATTGTTTGACTTGAAGCGGCCCCAAGAATATAAAAACAGAAGCCGCAAGAGCCAAATGTGCTCGCCCACGAATAAAAGGGCGAACGGTGGGGGGGGGGGGGCACAGGTGGTGGAGCTTGCCCCGAGACGGCGGCAGCTGGCAGGTGCCGGTGGCGGCCGAGCGGCGGCCGAGCTTCGGTGCGGCAGCCGCAGGAAAATTAGGCGCACCAGAATAGGGCCGGTGAATGAGTCAGTCAAGGTTTGAGCGGAAGAGTAATGACAGTGCAAGGCGGCGACCGCAAAGCAGCGAGTGAGGTCAGCAAGGCGGAAGCAGACGTGACCTCTTCACAGACAGGCTACTATTGAAGCAAAGTTACTTACACGAAAAGTCGTTCAGCCTAAAAAAGGAAGCAATTTTTTTCGAATCACCGGAAGCGTGTCTCGACAAAGCAGAGCGAGCGCGAGACGGAATCGTGCAGAGAAGACGTGAGTGAGCGAGTGGGGGAGAGGGCGAGAGCGACTCGGAAAGCGAACAGAGCGAGAGCGGCACACTGGTACTCGCGCGAGCGCGTGCTCTGCAGTGCTGGGCGGACAGACGGAGAAAAAGAGCAAATGCAAGAGAGCCGTAGAGGTGGAGCGAGAATAAGAGCGAATGCAAAATGAAGTAGGCAATTGAGAGAGGGAGAGGAAGAGAGAGAGAGGGAGAGGAAGAGAGAGAGAGAGAGAGAGAGAGAGAGAGGGGGAGAGAGAGAGAGAGAGAGAGAGAGAGAGAGAGAGAGAGAGAGAGAGAGAGAGAGGAGAGAGAGAGAGAGAGAGGGAGAGAGAGAGAGAGAGAGAGAGAGAGAGAGAGAGAGAGAGAGAGAGAGAGGGAGGGAGAGAGAGAGAGAGAGAGAGAGAGAGAGAGAGAGAGAGAGAGAGAGAGAGAGAGAGAGAGAGAGGGGAGAGAGAGGAGAGAGAGAGAGAGGAGAGAGAGAGGAGAGAGAGAGAGAGAGAGAGGAAGAGAGAGAGAGAGAGAGAGGGAGAGAGAGAGAGAGAGAGAGAGAGAGAGAGAGAGAGAGAGAGAGAGAGAGAGAGAGAGAGAGAGAGAGAGAGAGAGGGGGAGAGAGAGAGAGAGAGAGAGAGAGAGAGAGAGAGAGAGAGAGAGAGGGAGAGAGAGGGAGAGAGAGAGAGAGGAAGAGAAAGAGAGAGCCTTCATCGGAGCGTGACAGAAAGAAAGCAGCAGCAGTGGAGGAAGCGAGCCGGAGCGGAGGAAGGCGAAAGAGGGTGCGGAGGCGAGCGAAACGACTCGCGCTATTCATCGCCGGCTCGCAGCGAGAAGCGAGCCGGCGCTGAATAGCGCGAGTGAGATGCGCAGCGAGATGCCAGCGCTGCAGCCGACCAGCGGGCAGAGCGAAGCGCTGGCTGGAGCGCGAGCGCACACGAGCTCTGAGCGACGACGGACAGAGGAGAGCGAGTCGGATGCGAGAGGACACGCGAGAACGAGCGAGCGCGTCGGTCGGAAGGAGGCGCGTGAGTCGCAGCACGGACAACGCGCGCAACGGACGCCTGACGGACGGTGTTCGCGAGACGTCGTGGATGGCGACCGGCCGCGCTTCACCGTCGAAGCGGCGTCGGCGAGCGCTCTGGCACCGCGCTCCGCGCTCGACTAGCGCAGCGGCGGCCCGCGAGCCGTTGCGGCTTCGATGGCGAAGCGCAGGCGGTCGTCGTCGCCTACGCGACCGCCTGCGCTGCGCCGCTGTTAAAAAACGCACTGCTACGGCGGCTCCATAAGTAAAGTGCTGCGCTACAAACACAGCACCCGCGACGACGCTAGTCCTTGTCTCGGTCCCGGATGTAGACCAGTCTTTTTCGTAGCCAGAGAGGGCTTCAAGTATGCAGCGCTAGTTTAAGCGCAAGTCTGTAGCGCGTATAAAATATCTAAGCATTTCACTGCACCCTTACCGCGATACCAAGGAGTTCTTACGCGTTGTGTAAGCCAATACTTATTTCTTAAAACTGGTTCGTTGCATACATATTTATATGTAAACTTCAAACTTCATCGTGCAACTAGGTTGAGTGCCAGCTTCTTAAACCTGGGTGCCTATCGCCATCAAAGCCGGAAGGGCAAGTCGAACCTACGACCTCGATCGTGAAGAGCGAGCACCGCATGCCTGAGAGCTAAGGCCCGGATGAGGGGCCAAGAGACCTTACCGAGCGGCGACGGCGCCGGGGAACTGGGGGCGGAGGGACGAATAGAGTGGGACGCGGAAGAGTCGCATTCCGGCCGACTTGCGCAAAACAGGATGGACGGGCTCGGATGACTCGCGCGCCGCCGCCGTAGCTGTCGCTGAGCGGCGGCGGCGGCGGCGTCTCGGTGACGCAGGGCGCGCCGCTACGCCGGTGGCCTGCGTCGCGGCGCGCCCAGCGTGCAGCTTATTTTTAAAAGACGGATGCGCCGTCGCGCTCGACTATTGGGCACCTGCGGCGGCTCGCGCGTACACGAGCGCCCGAGCCGCGGCAGGTGGCCGCCTCTGTCGGCCACACCTCGGCACCGCGACCCGCTCTCCAAGCACAGCGCTCATGCTGCGATAAAAGGACCCGGCCATTAGGCGCCCACCCCGAAATAGACGCCCTCGTCAGGCCGTAACTGCCTGCGACGAGCCAAGCAAACAAGACGCTCGCACGTCCGTCCAACTCTACACGAGAGATGAGAGACGAGTAAACTAATAACCGCGAGAATGGCGAGGCGTGCGGCCAAACGCGTCTTTCCGGCGGCGGAAAGACGGCGGCTTGGCCTAGCGATGCGGGTAGCCTCCCAGCGCCGATCGCGATACGTCGATGGCTCCTCGCTCTGCGCGTCTAGTTCGGCGGCGGCACGAATCCGGTGGGCGAGCTCGGTGGGCGGTGCGCTTCTCGGAGTGGACGGGGGACGCCCCCCCCTTTCCTGGGGCAACGACGAGTGGTTAAAAGCAGGCGCGGCGGGGCATTTCGACATGCGGTACAATCGCTCCTAGCCATGGCGTAGGCGCACGAATCGGCTGCAGTCGGCCCTAGGCCAACGACCGGCGCTGATGCATTGATGCCGACGCGCGAAGAATTCCACCTTGAACCGTTCGCTTGTTCTCTCTCTCTCTCTCTCTCTCTCTCTCTCTCTCTCTCTCTCTCTCTCTCTCTCTCTCTCTCTCTCTCTCTCTCGCTCGCTCCTTACGCTCCTGTCAAAATATTGAGCTAAGACTTTTCCACACAAGAAACGACAATTTCACAGCCATGCTGTACGTTCGAGCAATCGCGCTAGTAAGCGCCTCCTCCAGCTGAACGGGACAATCCCAACCGACACGACGAGTTGCAGTGAGAAGCGCGACCCAAACGTTCGAGGGCCGGCCACGAGCCCGTGGCGTTGTGGTGAGGCTTTCGGCGCGAAACAGAGCGTTCGGCTGCAAGCATTTCTTCGCCCCGCAGACGCGGAGCGGCCGGGGGGAGGGAGAAGGAAGCGTGGGGGGGGGCTCAGAAGCGTCGCTCGAGACGTTCCGAGTGCGCGCGGACGCAGGCGAGGTCGCAGCGTGTACCGGAAGCTCGAGTTGCGGCTGCGGTCATTCAACCTCGCGGCTATCTTTACTGACAGCCACTTAGCTGTTCCGGCCGCTGTCGAGGTTTCGAGAGCTGCCAAACCATTTAGCGAGCGATCGCGCAGGCGGCCAGGCGTCTTGGCCGAGCACTGGAGATTACATTGTCGACGCTCCGCGTGCCGGGGTCAAGCAGCGGCCCGAGTGCGCACGCCAGCCGTCGTCGTCTGCCGTCCGATCCGCGGCCGCCGGCCTGGCCCGCCGGCGGCCGCCGCCGCTGCGCCGGCAGCCGCGGATTGCACGAGCGCCTGGCGAAATGCTCGGCGGCCGCCGCCGCCGAGCTGCCAAGCCGCCGAGCAGCGGACGCAGCCGCCGCGCCGCGACTGTGCACTCCCACACATTGGCACCCGGCGGCGCGTGCAGCCGACGAACGGCGTCCGTGTGCGTGCAAGGCTTTCTTTTCAGCGCCCCTGCGACCGGACGGATGCGGCGTCGAGATGCACACGCGCCGTAGCTCTCGCGGTGGCGCAGTCGCGTTGAGCGTGCATCGCGATTTGTATTTCGCGCCGTCGATAGCGGCCGCTCGAGTGGGATCGCTGTCATGCCACGAACGGAGCGCCGGTAGCTGAGCTGACAGCACGGTGGCCTAGCCGACCCATGCGCAACACCGCGCCAGAATCGTACGACGGCTGTATCCAGGATGGAGCGCCAGCGAATCAATGCCGCGAATTTGTACATTTGGCTGTCGCCGTTTCACCCGCTGCCGTTAGCTACCGGTGAAGGTGACTTGCCCGAAGGCTGCTCCGCCGAGTCGGACGCTAAGCCTAGCCTCGCCGCGAACCGTACGGAAACTTGCGGCAGATCTGACTTGCTCTGCAATTTGAAGCCCGGATATTCGTAGAACCGCCTGGCCCCGCCCGCCGCGATTCCTGCCCAGCCCAGCCGGCTCATGGCGAACACCTTACTGAATGACGCTCTGGCTCGCTTATTAGCCGCGATATGGAGGTAGCTCGACAGATTGCTAGCTAGCAGATTGCTAGACAGATTGCTTCTCGATAGTTGCACTTATTAAAAGTAGGATCGGTCGTGCTCATGGCTGAGCTCGCATAGGGGCAAATAAAGCGATTGCTAGTCAGCTTCCAGCGAATTCCCCCGCCCCCCCCCCCGACGACCCCTGGGCGAGGGGAGCGTAGAGCCAGACGAAAAGAAAACGCGAAGAGCGCAGAGAGTCACTACGGAGCTGTGGGCGATGCGCATTGATCTCGCCAGCTGCTATCGTCTTCCGGTCTGCTTCGTGCGCTGCTGCTGCTGCTGCTTCCGCCGCAACTCTTCAACCCGGCAATTCTTCGAGACATCAGTTCTGTCGCTAATCGGTCTCTCCGTAGCTCCTCCTCCGCCTCACAGTCTTGCGCGACGATCCGTCTCTCGAGGCTAACGAAGGGTTTCGCTCGTAGCGTTTCGTAACTTCCTTCGTATTCCGGCGGGCTAGCCGCTGTCTTAGTTGGAGACCACCGGACGGTTGAGCTGCGTCGCCTCTTCGGTGCGGCGGTTTCGCTCGACTCGCGGAGCTTCGCGCTTCAGCTGGCTGCGGCGATGTCCGCCCAGCGGCGGCGGCGGCGTCGCTTCTTATATAATTCATTTCATCTATATAATTCATTTATATAGCGCGCCAAGAGAACTCAATCTCTATTCAGGCGCTTCACACGTGCCTCGGGGCTCGAGCCCACGACCTCAGTCAGACCTTGGTCGGGGCGAGCACCTTCACCGCTGGACCAAACCTTCTTGGCATCTCGCGTAGCCGGGCTTCCTTTGAGGCTTGTACCGAGGGCTCGAGTTTAAGTTGTCCGCCCGCCCTGGCTCCGTGCAGCGAATAGCGCTCCTACGCGTCGGCCGACAACGCTCAGCCGATTTCGCTGTACATGCGCCTGCCGACCCGCGAAGTTCGCGATCGATGGGGAGCGTAGCTGACGAGAGAAGGCGGTCAGGCTCAGAGACGCATGCTGGTGACGGAGTGTCATTGCATCGTGCGCGATTTCTCCGCCGGCCATCGAGCAGTAGACCGACCCTGGGGGGGGGGCGAGGGAGGAACTTCGGACTAAGAGCGAGGTCTGAAGTAGGAGCGGCATGGCCGGCTCCACTCTCTGCCGCTCCCGTTTCGTTCGGGCACATGAGATCAAGAATAGAAGGAGGGTTAGTCCAAAAAACCAGGATTTCTTCGAAAACGATTGCAGCACGACAGGTAGCCTCGACATTGCGAGTTTCTACACCTGGCGACGGCGTAGGGGCCTCTGCCCGTCCGGTGGCGTCGTGTCCGGTGCGGCGGCAGCAGCCCTGTCAGGTGAAATGGCGGCGTTGGCCATCGGATGGCCGATTCCCGGAAGGGGGCGGGTGAGAATCGCCCCCTCCTGCTAAGGCGTTCGTCCCATCCTCTGCCTGCATTTACAGCGAGCTGCCTAACCTAGAATCGAAGACAGGTCCGAAAGACTCGAAGTGAAGTCCGAGGAGGCGCAGTCGCCCTGCCCGGCCTGAATCGCTCTCCCACCTCCGGCGCGGGTGCCAATATTTAATTAGGAAGTCGTCGCATGGTTGTTGATGCTCTGGAGCGGTGGCGGCGGCGGCCGGCGCAGGGCATTGGAAACATGTGCCCAGCGCGGATCGTTGTAGAAGAGAAAAAGCCAAGAAATTAGACTAACCAAATCACTCACCGCTCGAGCTTCGGCGGCGGCGGCGGCGGCTCGGGCTGCGCTTGCGCCGTGCCGGCGCCGCCGCGAGCTCGCTGCACGCAGCCTCTCTCGCTCTCGCCGAGATCTCCATCGCTAAGCCGGCGAGAGCGATCTGCATGAAGCGGACAGGCTGAGTGCCATGCTACGCTACTGGCGTCAGCTGCAGCAGCGGCCGCCCAGCACCGCACACGAGGCCAGTGGACGTGCAGAGGCTCTACGCTGTCGCCTAGTGCAGAAACTCAGGTGTCAAAGCTACCAATCGTGCTGAAATCGTTTTCAAAGAAATCGTGGTTTTTTGGAATAACCCCTCTACTGTTCACTGTATATGCTTGCAAACAGCCTTAAATGCAGCCTCAAGTTCTTCTTGCTATGTAGGTAAGCAAGCACTTAATCTGGTTTGGCCCAGTGGTGATGGCGCTCGCCCCGACCAAGGTCCGGTCGAGGTCGTTGGCTCGAGCCCCGAGGGATATGTGAAGAACCTGATTAGAGATTAAGTGTCCTTAGGGCGTTATACAAACGAATTATGCAATCTCTGTAAACCCGCTTACAAGCATTTGTATATATGTGCGCAAACACACACCGACACCCATGCACTCACGCACGCTCGTATACTTCCACACACACGACTCTCTGTCTCTAGCTGTCTGTCTGTCTGTCTACTGCGTGGCTATGCCTTCCTATTTCTACTATGCTCACTTAGCGCCTGGTTTTTATTGTTTGTCTTTGCTCTAGCCGCTGAATGCTGTCTCACCTTAACAACTGCTGCGTCTGCTCTAACTGGCTTTTTCGTGTCTCCTCCCCTCCTATTCCTCTCTCTCTCTCTCTCCCACTCTCTCTCTCTCTCTCCCTCTCTCTCTCTCTCTCCCTCTCTCTCTCCTCTCTCTCTCTCTCTCTCTCCCTCTCTCTCTCCCTCTCTCTCTCTCTCTCTCTCTCTCTCTCTCTCTCTCTCTCTCTCTCTCTCTCTCTCTCTCTCTCTCTCCCTCTCTCTCTCTCTCTCCTCCCTCTCTCTCTCTCTCTCTCCCTCTCTCTCCCCCCCTCTCTCTCTCTCTCTCTCTCTCTCTCTCTCTCTCTCTCTCTCTCTCTCTCTCCCTCTCTCTCTCCCTCTCTCTCTCGTTCTTCCTACATCGCTTCTCCTCACATCCTCGCCTCTCCCTCACCCTTTCTGACTCCATATACATCTAGCTATCTATTTCTCTATTGCACAGACACATGCGAACACACACAAACACGCACATCACATACACATGCAGGCGCATGCATACACTATATGTCTGTCTGTCTCGAAAACCCCATCTCCCCATCCTAAGGTCACTTGAGTATCCCGCAGCTAGTGCATAATATTGCTGCATTCACTTGTTGGTCTGCTTCTATAATAGCTCTCTTCTAAGGCTGTGTCATAAATAGCTTTGACAGAACAGGCTTAGTAGTGTTTGCAAGCACAATTGGCTCCGGTATTAGGTCCTCAGCACTTGTCTTGTTGGTAGCCCAGGATAAGCATGCGTGCGGTTATCATTTCTTTGTATGCCTGTTAGACCTGCGATATCTCGTTGCCTCTCTTTTAGGCCTGTCATATCTCTTTACCTCTTTGTTTGTAGGTGACAGATTGCTTTACTAAGAAAGGAGAAATGACGAGTTAACCATATTTTTTCACGCCTTGACTTTTGCTTGGTATTGAAATCACGTGCTTCTTCTGCGGCGGTCAGAAATGTCTGATCTACGCAATCAAAGCTGAAGGCTAATGCTGTACCGCCTCGGAGGCCGAGCCGCCGCCGCCTGAGAATGGCATGGAAAAGAGAATGCATCCTGTGGTCGGTGGTGGCTTACTTTGAGTCAATATAATTTTTTATGCCAGCCCTCTCTCTCTCTCTCTCTCTCTCTCTCTCTATTTCTTTCTTGTAAAATCTTGGAATGTAGGACTTTGTTTCGGGACCGAGGTCTTGTAAAAGAAACCGCCTTACTTAGTGTGCTATCACGGCTCACCGCGTGCACGCATAGGTAAGGAAACATGTGTATTTGTATATGCATCTACCACTATAATAAGCTTGGCTAGTTACTTAGTCCGCTAGTTAATTAAGCCGTTTCTCTGTCCCTGACGTCACATTTACATCGTGTCTTTCGTGATGTATTCCCCGTAAGCTCACTGCGCTCCAGGAATGGTGAGCGTCAAATAAAAGGGGAAAGGGAGATAACTTGCTAATTTTCATAATTGACTGCAAAATACACTCTCATAGTTTAAATTGAACATTGTAAGGCTAGAGTTTCACCGGACTATATACTTAAAAAGGCTTCAAATAGTGGCTACGGCATTCCAGCAGCTTTCGCTCTACCCGCGCTGTCGCTCCGAGTGAAGACTGGCGCTACCGGCGCTTCAGGCACTCCCGGCGCTCCCGGCGCTTCCGGCGCTCCAGGCGCTTCCAGCGCATCCGGCGCTTCGACCAGCTGAGTTGGCGTATTGGAAAGCGGCCGGCGCGAGCGTGACTGCCCGCGCTCTGGCAACTAGCTGTCAGTGGACACTCGGGCTTTCAAGAGCCATGCTGGAGTTCACCGTTTCACGGTTGCAGGCTAATTTCCATATAAAGCCTACGGTTTCCGATCGCCATTGTGGAGCGGCGAGTTTTTAAAGCAAGGAATAGGGAATAAAAGGAGCAAAGCGAGCAGAATAATGGCGCATCTATCGCATAGGCTGTCAAGAAAAAACAAGCAGCAAAATAAGTCACTCAACACCATACTGCCGAATCTCAGCAGAAATGTCGCATACGAAAAAATCGACCGCTGGAAGAGACAGGAGAAGTAGCCCAAGAGCTTCGTGCTGTCAACGCTCAGTGAATGCTTCACACTTGATAAGGTCAAAAACAGAAAGAGATTGAAGGTAAGGTTCGAAGCGTCACCACCTAAGTTATGGTATGGAGTCATTGTCTGACAATAGGGCGGGCTCACCAGCTGGGCTGGACTTACCACTAGGTCAGCGAACACACCAGACCTGCATTGTAACTCAACACTGACAATTTTAGTGATTTTGCAAGAGCATAAGCTAGTGTATATATATATATATATATATATATTTGAGTACGTGTGTGTGTGCCTGCACGAGTGTCAGCACGCGCTCGCAGTGCCCTAATGCGTGCATCTGATTATTTCTATACAATATTTAGCTGAAAAACTGGCAAGCTGCAGAGAAGCGCATCATTATGAAGACAAATTGATTGAGCAATAACTCCTGATCAAGTTATGAGAGTTAGATGCATGTCTTTGAAAAAAAGACTAAAAAATGTTAGTATCGGCTGCATTCTTGCGGTGGAGTGGATGTGTGGGTCAATAGGTCTTAATTTTTTGCTAACAGCCTCAGTAGCAACGGGCATAAAGTTCACCTGCCACTTTCATCCTGCACAAGTAGGCATTCGCTTATTATACTATGCAACCGAAGTTAAAATTTTACTTATACAGAGTACTTTAAAATAGTAGTCTATGTGAAGGTCTATCTTGCTCGAGTTTGCACAAGCACACTGAACTCGACGGTGCACAGATTCTCGTTGAATTAATGTAATGTAATGTATCTCCATTTGAAACTCCGCAGAGCCTCAATGTCTGAGCGTTTATAAAGTCGGAGAGTTATCTATAGCGCACACTGAGCTTAAGCTGCTTTCGGTGCTCATTGGGTTATCAACAGACCTAATCTCACGGAGCCAACATAAAATGGGAAGCATAACTTGGTCAGCAGGCCAATCGAGGAATTCAGTAGAATTAAAGTAGCAGCTCAGGGCGGCTGGAAAAGATAGTGGCGTGAGATGGGAGCAAATAGGTAAACTTCATAAACGTAGGTTTTTGAAAATTCTTTGTCTAAAACACCTAGCTTTCATAAGGACAGCTGTGCATTTTGGTACAAACAAGTGAAAGAAAGTACCTTTAATTTAATCATATCATTTAATACGACTATTCTATATTTATTGCCCGGCAGTGAGCCAGTACTGACTGGAGAGACGTGGTGTCGCAAAGCAGTAATGCCGCTCTCGACAGACAAGGCGAGATGTGCCGAGTTTGGAATCGTGCCCAGTTACAATCTAAAGCAAGCCGGCATCAACAGTTTGGCTAAAGCTGCATAGATGATAGCGATATTTTAAACTCAGCCAGTGGCAGCAAACTGATGCACTCGGATGCTAGTTATGCTGAGATGCTTTTGATCTCAGGTTTCATCGTCTCTGCTAGGCTGAATTATCCTGTACAACAGAGCCCTCAACTGGGGTACCGAAACACACACCCAAGCCCATATCCACCCCTTCAAAAAATTCCACACTCCAAGGTGCCTTTAGGAGTTCAAGCGCCGAGTCTGCCCGCAGTTCCTTTGGAGTCAAATGGGGAGTTTGGAGCGGTGTTTTTGGCCGAGTTTTGGTCGGGACCGCCACATTCAGGCGTAAGAGAGGGATCAAGAAGTCGGGCTTTCAAAGCTCAAATCAAAATTTCCAAATGCCTTCGAATCGCGATGAACGTCGATGCCACCACGAACGAGCGCAAGCTGAAGAATAAGTCTGCGGCTGATGGCTTAGAAACGCCTCCGTATCTTGGTCCAAGACAGCGTCTCTGGCGAGAACGAGGCGATCTGGGTATGGGTATGGGCATGGATATGGCTATCAATATGGGTATGCTCTCCTGACTCTGCTATGCTACCCACTTTCTCTTTGTTTCATGAGATGAAGTCTGTTGGCTACCGAATGCGTACCGAAAGCCGCTTAGGCTGTGAGTGTGCTATACAAAACTCTCCTGCGTCAGACATACACAGTCTGTGTGACTTTGTGGAGTTGTTGACGGAGATACATTACATTGCATTACATTATTGATATGGGTGTGGGTATGGGTATGGTGTGGATGGTCCGGCGATCGAACTTCTGGGCGATGGGTGAGCGTGGGTGGGCAGGACCGGTGAACTTTAGCAATGGTTGCCCACGGGTACTCCCCAAATGGCAATTGAGGGGTCTGCCGTGCAACATACAAGAGCTTGCCGAAGCTGACTCGGAAACTGACAGCTTTTAAGAAGGCTGAGGACACAGGCAGCCTTTGCCAACATTTGAACTAGCCTCAAGTTTTAGCTTTAGTTTTAGCACTGGTTTTCAGTAGCTTTCAATAGTCTTTGTCTGCCTCTCATCTCTATTTGCCTACACAAAAGACGAGTAACCATGCTAAGTTCTTCGTTGCACACAATCGCGTTGCTGTCATCTGGCCGAATAATAAGTCTGGATATTTGATCTGATGAATAATATAAAGAAAATAATAAATAAATAAATAAATAAATTCTAGTTGATTTAACAGCCTCTTTTTGTATAGCGACAGAAGAGCCTTGACGGCTATCACCACCGCTTGCATTGGCGATAAAGGATCACCCACCATAGGATTCGAACCCACGACCTCGGGACCAAGGTCGTGAAAAGCAACCCCCTTACCTAGGGAGCCATTACGCCTCACCATAGTTAATCTTGACAGATATGCAGGCTCCAGATGGCAGAAACCTTGTATGAAATACCGGAGTCACTAGCAGACGACTAAACTCTAGAAGACGACTGAAAGCATCCTCGGCAAGCTGCAAAGAATCGGCATCGGCAATGTGCCATGCCGATTACAAAGGTAATCAAGAGCATCACTCTGTAAGCTATTTCCGAGCTGTGGCTAGTTCATATACTTTAATATAGGCCAATAAAAGGTACGTCGGTTTAGCAGCCTCATTTATATAGTGGCAGAAGAGCCTTTACGGCTATCCCTGCTGCTTGCAGTGATTGATACAGAATCGACCACTTCAGGACTCGAACCAACGACCCGGGTCGTGACGAGCGAGCACCTTTCCCATGGACAAAGAGCTGGAGGTATAAGTGAGCTGGCATCGGTCATCGTTTCACAGATAATCACTCAGCAGACGGCTGCAGTCACACTTCTGCATCGCTGGCTGTGTCCCATCTACCTGCAAGACCCTGAAATGCTCGCACTTGGTCAATCCTGTCTGACCATCAAGTAATGCTCCCCTTTCTCATGAGCTACCAGAATTGACATGCTTCTTTTACAGCATATGTAAAGTGCCGAGAAAGAGATTTAGTTCTCTTAGTGCACCACACAAATGAATTATCCTTATTATTATTGTGTCGGATTGGGCTCATGTCGTGCTAAGGTCGCGCAGCACAGAGAACAGTAGCCTCTTTGCTACAGGCAAGCAGCACTTCGAGCTTGTCTTGCGTTTTAAAGGAGGCATTATTTGCGGGTGATGGGCAGTACCACAGTGAAACAGTGGTTGCTCTGGCCTTCTGACATTGGCAGCCAGCATCCGGGCTAGCTTGCTGGTGTTGTTGAGCCTGTGCATCACCCTCGCCCCAGCCCACCATGGCAACAAACACCCGGCTACAGTACACTTGCTAGTGGGGTGCACAGTGAGTGCATGCCCTAACCCATTGGTCAGCTATTGGCGCACGGCGGCCACTGCGGTGAGTGCAAGGTTTACAGGAGAGGAGAGACTGCGGTTTCTGGAGCGCTTGTTCCGGATCTCGCTAGCCGGCTACTACAGCAGCTGCCGTCAGGCATGTTAACTACTTCTAGTCTCTTGTGAGCGAGATGCAGCAGAGAGCTATTTGCCACAGGCTACTTTCCTTGAAGTCGGCCGTCTACCTGGCAGCAGACTAGTAGCACCGGTAAGCACTTGATGACTTGCAGGGAAATAGGGGCCTCGGGGTAAAGATAACCTTGGTTGGCAGGCTCTCAGCTGCCTTGATCTCGGCTGCCTACTTGCAGTCCATTGGCTTGACGTGGGTGAGCTGAGGGCGGAGCTATTAACCATTGATTAAATCTCCCAGAGAGCCCTCCGGCTGTGGCCAGGCCAACAGCGGTACATGGCTGCCCTGGACCTCCGGAGCCTGGGCGTCATCTTTTCCTTCTTCATCAGCATTCTGATTTTCGTTGCATTATTTTCACTGACTTAAGCCAGGCTGTCAGTCGAGAGATATCGGCAGCTAATTGCCAAGGTCGAGGACATGATCACACTTGATCAGTCGACGAGCACTAACTCGAAGGTCCTCCTGCCTGTGCAATAAGACACAGCTGGTGGAGAACTCTGCATCTAGGCAAGTCCGAAGAGAAAATCGCAACGGCCGCAGTATACCAAATCTCTCATGACCTGTACCGGCTCCCCATAAATCGGGTCATCGAGTTCAAGGTCACTGCCACTCACATCTCGGTGCCTTCATTCTCTTGCTCCAGCCTACATATATCTGAATACTTCCGAGTCGCGCTAGGCGCCGCACCACCCGCTGCTCTTCTGACTCAAGTCGTTTAGCTGTGCCTGCAGTCGACCTAAAGTTCTTTGAAGACCATGCCTTTAGTTCGTACGCTCCCAAAGCCCGGAACTCACTCTCAACTGACGCTATGACATCCCCTGACGACTTGACAGCATGTAAAACAAGCTAGACGCGAACCTGTTCATCGCAGCATTCATTCCCTCCGTGTGAATTGTCGTTTGTGCGCTTGTGCATGCAGACACCGGATACGTAATTACAATGGATCTTAGTATGCTACTCAACAAAGCCAAGGGGACTAATAGTTTTCCTCTTGGGAGTTTTCGATGGCACCCTCAAAGCCTAGGCGGTTTTCGGTAAGCATATGGTAGCCACCTTACTCTATCTAGAGCAGTAAAGAGAAAGTGAGAACCGTAGCTTAGTCAAGAGGATAGTCGAGGAAGTGACGTAGCATGAACAAAGGTGTAATGAAACCTTTCGGCGCCCGGGACAAAGCTACGAATAGCGTGCCTCATCTTGTCAAAAACTGCTGCAAAATAGCTCCACCACAGAAAAAATGTTAAAAATACACACTAGCAGGCATATCAAATCGATAAAGCTTTATTCACCGTAGTGCAGGTACAAGGTAGCTATCACAGCTTTAACTCGGGGGAATTATCTGGCCTTGAACATGGAAAGCTGGTCTATTACAGTTTGAAAGTCAATATTTTCCACAGTTTCTTTCTCTGTGCTTAACAAGGCCAAATCGAAGAGTCAACCTTACCCCATTGATGCTCTCAGATAAGACAAGATTATCTTCAGCTTTCTACAGGAAACGTTCACAGCTGACAACTGATACAGCTACGGTGAGAAGAACTTGCAAGGCAAATATAAAATTAGGAATTACGTCTCCATACATAACAATGAAACACACGAGTTCCAGAGGCGTCTTTAGTGCCGAGTCTATACGTGTGGCAAGAACAATTTTAAAGTCACATATTTTGTTGTACAGTTGTGTTCCATCAACTTCTTAACAATAGAAGCCTCCAAGATCGAGACGTTGCTGGCAGAAATTGCTCCGGTAAAGTGTCTTAAAAAAGCGTAACTTCCAACAAGAAACCAAATTTGGCATCAAGACCCGTGAGCCGGGAAAACCTAGATGGAATTTCTTGTCGGAGATAGTCTATGCTATCTTTCAAGATTCTTAAAATCTCCCCGTCTGTCGTGAGACCGACATCTTGAGAGAGTTCCCCAGGCATCCATGTCCTTCGGCGAACTCTCCACTCATCTGCAACTCCCCGCAATTCACATCTCCTTTTGGCACATATTAGCAATTCTTGGCACAGGTCTTCTCGAAGTCTTGACAACTCAATCTCAAGAGAGTGAAGGTCACAAGAGACATCCTTAACAGTGATGGCTAAGGCTGTTTTCAGTACTTCCCACCTCAGATTTGATCTTCAAAAGAGTAATTAAGTATTCTCTATTGTCCTGAAAAAGGTAATGACAACAGAATCTTGACTTGCAGCATGAACTCCTGCCAGGTTCAAGCTGTGGCTATCAAAGTTTACAAAAGTTGCCTTCTCATTTCTGGACAGTATTCTCTTTTAGACACCTGACAGTGGCCAGCCATGAGAGCTGCGTTGTCGTAGCATAGCCAGTTTGGCAAGCCTGGCTGATGTTGTCTAATAGCGTGTCGGTGCTCGGCCGCGGTACACTCGCTCGCCCTTGACCCAACATAGCAGGCCGGGCTCGCCCTTGGCACGACGCAGCTCACCTGTGACAGGCAGGATAGGGCGAGCGGACGGGTAGGGCATTTGGAACGCGGACGGAGGGGTGAACGGCTGCACACATCGTCGGGCGTGTCGTCGGGCGTGTGCCGTGAGAGCATCAAGCTACAGCTTATCTAAGTCTGTAAACTTGCTAGCTAGCTCAGCCAGCAATAGTCGAGTCCATTGAAACGAGGAATTTCGTGAAATCAAGATTGGTATTCTCACATGAAAAAGTTTTAGAAATTATGCACAATCCATTGCG
This sequence comes from Cristatella mucedo, assembly GCA_009760855.2. NCBI lineage: Eukaryota > Metazoa > Bryozoa > Phylactolaemata > Cristatellidae > Cristatella > Cristatella mucedo. Next base: position 471,585 of record WPIO01000072.1, on the reverse strand, counting down.
GTTTTGGCACCCCCTCGGTCTTGGCGCCGGGGGACACCTGTCCCCCCCACCCATGCCATGCTATGCCTCTGAGTCAAGGACCTAAAGATTTCCACTTGGCATCTCTTTTTAACCGGGCAGTAGCGAGAAGGCCGAAAACCCAAAAGAAGGCAGAGCTTGGCTACCATGATGGACTCACTCCTATGAGAACTGTGCCCAATGGAGACAGCAGGGTTTTCATAGGGACATGTCGGCGTATAAATGAACTACAATACGTAGGCCCCTTTTCCTAGGCCTTACTCTTTTGCGTCAGATATTAACACACACACAAAATAAGGTAGCTTAGATATTAGATAGCAAGTATATTGCTGCAGACTTTCCTAGATAGTTTTTTGAAGGCACCTTATTGCTTGAGCATTTTGCAGATGGCGCGGTATCGTCACCACCAAGGTATCGTCACCGTCGTGGAATGGATGCGCAGCATCATAGATTCAACTGGTTTCGTGGCCTCTTTTCTGCTAGCTTAAGCAGAGATTTTTACTTTACGCCAATCCGCCAAGAGCAGGCACTTACTATTTCCATTTATTGATGCCACATAAAGTTTAAAAACTAATTGATGAATGGTCGATTTACATTTAAAATAAAACAGTTGCAGAAGCAACTGCTGAGATTCTGAAGAGTGTCGTGGCGTATACACTTATTGGACAGGCAGGGCTGATAAAATTCCACGGGACCGGCTATGAGCATGGGGAAACTAATGCAAGCCTTCAAACGTCCACGGATTCGCGCTACTAAATTAGCGAAGATAGGTCAGGTAAGTAGTTCATGATTGAAATCATAGCTGGCATCTGATTTTTAGCTCCCCCTAGAAGACTGTACGTCGAGGCTTAAGTTTAGCCTGCCTATTCATCAAAAGGCCGAGTGATGGTGTTTTTTCTGAATAGTAGCGAAATAGGAATACAAAACTTACGGCTCCTAAAAGAGTGCAGCACAGCGGGTATCAATTGAATGCCTACAAGATTGTTTGAAAGCTGGATACGCAAGAAGAGAGACAATGAAACCGCACCAGAACATTGCGAGAAAGTACATACAAGCTAACATCATCAAGTATAATGCTTTCTACTACCAAAATATCGTCTGTGGTGAGTGGAATTCGCCTGAAATAATACCTGTTTAACTTTGCCTCTTGGCCATCTCTTGGTTTACCTCTGACAAGATTATCTTCGTAAATATTCTTGAGGAGGATCACACTGGCATTTTCCCTTAAAGCTTGTGAGGAGTTCGTCATTGTCGTCCGAATGATGTCTAACATCTCCCTTGACGTTAATCAGACCACGACACGGTTGCACGATGGGCAGCTTGTATTACACCGAAGCCTTGCGAGTGCCTCTAGCTGCACTAGATCCCACATCTGACCCGGTGGCCGTAGGAGCCACACCAGTGATACTCGTCACGAGTACTAATAATGAATCAATGGCCAGCATTTACATTCAACTGACCTTGGCCGATCTCTTTAGCTGCACTGTGCCGAATTCAAGCTTCTTGTTGTCGTTGACGACCAGCCGAGCATCGCACGTGTGGAAGCATGTGCAGCGGCTTCGAAGCGTTCGCCGTCATAACTTTGTGAGAAGAGAGCATCTGCCATTCAGTTAAAAAATGGCCAGTGCATGTACAGTCTCTTCGATCTCTCCGGCCACTTGTGGAAGGCAGCCATACTGTGCAAAGCTGCTTCGGCCGTACGCCGTACGCTCTACTGTCTGCGTGGCCTAAGTTGAGAAAGGCGTGATAGAGGTCTCCGAAATCCCGGCTCTCTAGTCACCGACCTTTGAGGTGGGCCTGCCTTGACGAGTGAAGGGCAAGTTTATGACATCTACACGTCAATGGGCGTCAGTAGGCGCCGGGGAGCACGTTGCTGGTAAACGCAGGGGTCGTCTAGGCACTGCACTCGTCAGCAAGCGACATTTCAAGAGCATCGCGCTTTTTCTTTTTTGAAGATGCGCTTGCCATCCAGGAGACTCGCCAGCAGTGGCCAAGTGGTCACGTGCTCCCAACCCGCCTTTCCCTGTCGCGTGCGGGCACCTTGCATGGACTCAACTCTCTGTGGAGGGAGTCGGACTCGTGGATAGCTGCCAGCTGACCGGCCACCAGTTCCACCGGGCCCAGTTATCTTAGGGACAGGTGACGACGTCCGGCTCTGGTTGGTGGTCGCCTGCCTAGCCAGCCACGGCTCGCGTCGGCGGCCGTCGGTTTGCAGCTGCAGCGTTGCACTGAGGAGAGGAGCGGCAGGGGCCAAGGCCAAGGTTGGTCGTATATCTGGGGCGTGCTTTGTCTAGGCGGCTCGATGGGAGATAATCTCTCTGAGGACCGCGTGCCTGCTTGTACTTTTTGATGACATCCGTGGGCTGTCTACACTCGCTGAGGACTTTTTTTTACTCTATCCTCCTTGGATCCTGGCCTCTAACCTCCCAACCTCATAACCCCTAACCTCCATGGATACTGGCCTGTCTCTCAATTCACCACTCAGTGCAACAGCATCTAGACGGCCTCTCCCACAGTTTCGGGATCGTTGACTCGTTGAAGTCGGTCCCTTTTTGACCCGTCATGTCAAATGGCAAGCACCTTGCCAAAAGACGGACCGCACCGGGTATCGTTTGTAGACAATATTCACAGGTTTTCTTTTTTTATCTCTCGTAGAGGACGGCATATTCGTCAGTTGAAGATAAGTGTCCCCGTGAGTTCGGCACAGGGCCTGGACTATTTTTATGATTGAGTCTACTGGTCTAGTGCTCAGACTAATGCCCTGCACTATTTGCTGTTGTTCATGCTTAGGTGGAGGCATCGGGATTAGGCTGTTTTTAGGAGTCGGGGATTTTTATGAGTTTGCTGCCATTCTCGGTTGACAAGTGAGCGAGCGATGTCGTAGTGGTTGGGTCTTAACTTGATTGGGCTCACCTACATCGAGCCCTAGTAGCCCTGAGGCTAAAAAGACAATACACAATCGAGCAAGCCCTATCTGTCTAGCCTTCACTGACATATTTTTGTATAGCTTTTGATTACATTTGGCATTGATGTGTGTTATATTTTAGTTTGCTTACTGTTTAGCCATATTGGTCGCGGGCCTGTCGACCTACCGTGGCTTCGAGGTCATGCTAAGTCCTTGACGTGTTACTCTGCAAAGGCATGCCACTTGCGAGCTAATTTAGAAGACCTGATGTCACTTCACTTACAGCTCTAGCTCTGGTAAGAAATTTCGGAGCTCAACAGTAATACCGTGAAATAGTTAAATAGCTTTTATTCATTAAGCGTGTAATTTAGGAGAGGATAGATAAAGATAAAAAGATAGAACGGAGAAAAAGAGATAGGGAGAGGGAGAGAGCAAATATAGAGGCTGGGTTAAGAGAGAGAGAGAGAGAGAGAGAGAGAGAGAGAGAGAGAGAGAGAGAGAGAGAGAGAGAGAGAGAGAGAGAGAGAGAGAGAGAGAGAGAGAGAGAGAGAGAGAGAGACTTAGAAATACGATGACTGAGTTGACCAATTAAAAATTCAGGATAGAGCTCGGAACACATTACTAACTAAATATATAAGTGAATTGAGCTATATTATTTGCACTATTTAAGCCGTGGTTGCATTGCGTCTCCAGGTCTCTGATTGCCTTTTTTGTCGTAGAATGCAAATCGGTCCACTCGACAATCAGAAAATAAACAAATCCGACACAATCTCGCAGAAAGACCCAACCATAAGAACTAAAAGGCGTCAGAACAGTATTCTGGCTTCATAGTGCTTGCAAAGTTAAATTGTAAATTTGATGAACTAATAATTGAGTGCATACTGAGTCCTCCGAGCACTGGCGGCCTTGATGGGACCAAACAGAGAAGATTAGAGAGACGACCTCAAGCGCTTCCCAGTGACTCAAGTAAACATCCGATATACTCGCCAGTTTGAGAACCCTTCGTGCGAAACCGAGTGTATGCTGCTGAATTAGATAAGCAAAGATACATCGACGGTGCGACTGCAGATGCTATGGGGCACAGTACTTAGACCTTTACTGAGCCGGCATGCACCAATCGTGTGAGGTGACAAGCCTGGTCCGCCTGAGAATAGTTGTACTCATCACAAGCCACCGACTGCAGACTTGATCTGCAATGTCGACTAAAATGTGGTGGTCTACTTAGGTTGGAGTTGGAGGCTAAATGTGTGGGGCAAACCCATTCATCTAAAAATGAGCCAGAATATGCCGCCTGCTATCTGACACGATCAAAAGCACTGGCTAGTAATTAATACAATTCATTTGTGTGGCGCCCATAGTACACCTGACCCAGAGCAGCCTTCAGCTCTGCCGTCTCGTGCGCTCTCGCGCGCTCTCGGCTCTTGCTCTTGCCGTCCTACGCTCAGCCAAACGCCAATTCGCAGTTGGCAGCAGCCGACATGTGGTCTGTGCTCGCTGCCTGACTCAGCACTGCTCAGCCTCATCGGAATATACAATTCGGCCAAGGAAGAAAATGGATCTGCCACGTCGAACTGACCTCATTTAAGCTTATGTCTCCCTAAAGGCCATTAGTTAACTATAATAATAATATAATAATATTGCACTTGATAAAGCGCCCTCAGAGAACTTAATCTCTTTCTAGGCGCTTTACATTTGCTGCAAAGTGATACGCAATAGAATAGTAAGTAAAATCATGCTTGAAAAACAAACAAAATGAATAACATGGTTAGGGGTTACATGCACTGGGTCATCATGCAAATGTGGTTAGTGGCAGCATGAACAGTGTCAGCACGCATAAGCACATCGAGGACGAATCACAAGGACCCACTAAATGCTGTCCTACATAGGTATGTTTTTAAGTTTCCTTTAAATGTGGTCAGGTCAGGGGATGTTCTGATGCAGGTCGGGAGGGAGTTCCAGGCTGTGGGAGCATACGAGCTAAATGCACGGTCTCCAAAGGATTTAAGGTTTGTACGAGGTATTTCTAGACTGTTGGATTCCGAAAAGCGAGTGGTACGATGCTTTGCCTGATGGGGTAGTATATCTGAAAGATAGGCTGGAGCCATAGAATGAAGAGACCTAAAAGTGAGCGACAAAACCTTGAAGTCAATCCGTTGCTTGACTGGTAACCAGTGCAGGTCGGCGAGAAGTGGAGTAATGTGGCAACTGCGACGCTCACGACAGACAAGCCTAGCTGCAGAGTTTTGCACCAGCTGCAATCGCCTGATCGCACATGCTGGTAGGCCAGTAAGCAGTGAGTTGCAGAAGTCGAGACGAGATGTCACGAATGCATGGACCAACTTGGACGTGGTATCCTTATCTAAACAAGCCCTAATTTTAGCAATGTTATGAAGCTGAAAATAGGCTGATTTGACTGTGGAGCTGATGTGGTCGTCTAACGAGAGGTCGCTTTGGAATATGACACCTAGATTTCGAGCTGATGCAACTGGAGATATGCTGGCAGAGCCAATTTTGAAAGTCAGCCTTTCCAATTTCTGAATAACACTAGGTTTGCCCATAACTAGTAAGTTAGTTTTATCATCGTTTAGTTTTAGAAAATTTGCTGCCATCCATGATCGGATGTCATCAATGCATGCAGCAAATGAGTTGAGAGAATTTGAGGTGCTCGAAGGCTGGGAGGGATCAAAGCAAAGGTACAACTGAGTGTCATCCGCATAGAAGTGAAAGCCTAGATTGTGCTTGGCAATCACATCAGCGAGAGGGAGAGTATAAACGGTGAAAAGGACCGGACCTAGCACAGAGCCCTGAGGTACTCCATATTTTAGAGGTACTTCAGATGATCTTTGTCCATTCACGTCAACACTCTGGAGTCTCCCACTGAGATAGGACCTGAACCACTGCAGAGCAGTGCCAGTGATGCCCAGGCGAGATGAGAGGCGCTCTAGAAGTACTTTGTGATCGATGGTATCAAAAGCTGCCGAAAGATCGAGCAAGACAAGAAGAGACACTCTACCCATGTCTGCATTCCTAAGTAGGTCGTTGTACACCCGAAGCAATGCTGACTCTGTGGAGTGATTAGCTCTAAAGCCAGACTGGAACTTACTAGCAAGGTGTGAGGTTTCGATATACGAGTTCAGCTGGTCTGCCACGACCCGTACCAGTGTCTTTGATAGGAATGGTAGAAGGGAGACTGGGCGGTAGTTGCTTAAGTTCTCTTGGTCTAGTGTAGCTTTCTTGAGAAGTGGCCTGACTACAGCTTTTTTGAAAGGTGCTGGGACCTGACCTGAGGCTAGTGACATATTAATGATGTTGGTTATGCATGGCAGCAGCAGATCAATGCAACGTAGGAGCAGTAGCCCACAGTCTCTCAAGTTTCCATTATGCACCACGAAGTCGTGCGAATGTCTTATCATTATTGTAAAAGTGTTGTCATTCACTTTTAGGTCTCATCATTCTCTTGCTCCGTCCTACCTATCTGAACTACTTCCCAACCAGGCAAGACAGCGCGCCACATGCTCTTCTGATTCAACTCGCTTAGCCTTGCCTATACCTAACCTTAAATCCGGTGAAAACCGTCTTGAACCGTTTAAAAAGCGTTCATACGCTCGCAAAGCCTTAAACTCGCTCACTACTGACGTAAAAATAAAAGCCTCTGACTTACAAAGATCTAAAAAAGAAGCTTAAATTTCATCTCTTCTTCACAGTATTTGCTGCGTTCATGTGAATTGTCCATTGTTGCATGCACAGAAACTCTGCATTGCTAACAAATTGGTATGCTTTTTTCCCAATACAGTTGTCTTTCGCCACTTCGCGCTTCGACTTTCGTGGCTTCATTCTGTAGCATTTTTTCAATACACGTACATTCATTAAAAAGTAGATTGGCGTAGCGAAAATGATACAGCGCTCGCTCAGTTGTCAGATTTAACTATACACACCTGTAATAAAATTAAAATTAAAATTACTTGACTTATAGACTTGCGGCCCATATATTCAAGCGCTCCCACAAATCCTTTAACGCCAGCTACAGCCGGTTGACCACTCCTAGCGTGTGGGCTAGAAATTTGTGACTAAACATCTGGTATGATGAAACAAAACCAATCAGAGCACGCTGTTCACTGATTATCTATCCTATCCTCTTCCTATCCTGGACACTGATTGTCTCAGACTCAATTTAATGTATAATAATAATTATATGATATTTTTAACGTTTAAGATGTCCTATTTTCTCTTATTGTGTCTAATGTATTGAGTAATACGGGGGTATTGGTGATTAAAGCGGTGCTATTTCATATCCAGAGGGCTCTAATAATGTTAAAAACCGCATTTAGAGTGTCGAACAGATTTTCTGTGCTCAAATTACGAAAATATTCGATTTCTAAATAAAGAATCTTACTTCGCGGAAATTCACTTATCGTGGTAGATTCTGGTACTGGTTAACCGTGATCAATGAGGGACGACTGTACATGCAAAATGCGTAGAAAAAGATTTATCCATCAGACTTGGATCAAAATGCCCTTTTATCATTAGTATGAGCATGCGCATGTATACAGCACCATGCGCCATCTTACCATTATAAGTATTACGGTTTGAACCAGGAGTCCTAATATTACAGAAATAATGCCTTTTCGCCGTCCCACTTGAACATTTCAGAACGCACGCCTTTTTTCTATTCCGTTCAACTGGTACTTTTGTATGGCAATCCTCCGGTAATATTACTTTGACACATTAATGCCAACGCCGCCTCAATCTCAAAGCGATAGTCCGTTAGTTAATTTGTGCTACGGCTGTCTCTGTGGCTCGGCCTTCGACGGCCGCTAAGCCGGTCGAGGGGACTTTTGCCCGACACTGTCATGCCAGTCAGCATCCCACCGGAGCTCCTGCTCACCCATGCTGCATCATCGCACTGCTTTGCTCCAACTCTGGGCATCTCCGTATTATTCCTGATTACAGGCTCCGCTGGCAGTTTCAACTTCTTCTTCGCCAATTGTGCCTATTCTTTCTTTCTATTTCTATCTTGTGCCTATTCTTTCCTTGCAGCTTTTCGAGACAACAGCATCCAAGTGCATTGAGCTATTGAGCATGGCTACCATCGAGGCAACTGCTTCTGCCCGGAAGAGCGGTTTTCACCTTTTGCACGAGCTCTTGTTTGCATGGCACTGGAAGGACCAGCTCTTTACTGTTGCTGGAGCTTTAGTTCTTGCCCTTTAATCCTGCCCAGTGCTAGCACCAGTGGTCCTATGGCAAGCACCTCATTGACTCCTTGTGGAATGGCCGCGCCTGTTGCAATGCTGCCCAAAGGCAATAGCTGAAATCGGTGCCAGAGCTGCCCATCTACCAAGGAAACACCAGTGGCCGCCTCTTGAGCGAAACTGCAACAGCAACTTATCGACGAGGGCTATCCTATCGTTTGATACTAAAAAGATACGGGGTGAGTAGAAGCTTGGTTGTCGATCCGAGAGTACATCGATGCTCTAATACACTGGGGCTGCTGTGCTACATAAGCAGCAAGGAATGCCGAGCCGGACCGATTAGGGCCGACCCGCATTTCCATTTAATGTCGGAAAGATGCCGACGGTGTGCGGATAAAGAAATACTGCTACGCCACAGGACCTAGGTGACCGCGAGATTATGCCGGATTCCTTTTTCCAGCAACTTAGCATGCTGGCTCAGCTAGTGCTGATACAGAGATAGATACGATGCACATCTTCATAAGACTGAGAAGCTCCCCATCACTTTTCAAATCTGACAGAAGTTTGAGCTAAACAGTTTCCGTAATAGGATATTATAAAGTATGTGGATATATAAAATAAGTAAAATACGAGCTCTCTCTCTAGAAGGGCTCTCTAGCAGATTTCTCGGTCGAATGTCTGGCATCAAACAGGCCTGTATGTAGCAACCGATCATGATTTATGATGTGATACCTTACGCAGCGTTTAAATAATTAAGTAGATGCTAACTGAGTCTACAGCTGGGTAGACTCGACGACAAACACCACCGAGAGATATCTTAGCCCTAAAGGGAAAAAATGTTAAGGAAGTCATGGGTTTTCCTGGGGAGTTGACGCATCGCCTCCAAAGCCGAGGCGTGCGTCCTAACAACTCCAATATTTCGGCAGACGCATATGAAATCTACAAAGCGAAGCCACTTCCATGATAGAAGAGCACCAAGAGAAGCTGTTTTGTACAGCAGGCCGCCGGGAATTCTTTAAATACTTCCTGGTACCTCATTGCCACGAAAAAAGGAAAGGTGACATAAAAGAAAAGCCCGACGATCGCTAGGTACTTGGCGGATGGAAGCAGAGGCTATGCAGCTGAGCGCCAGGTGAGCGCTTCCTTTGAAGCTCACAGCCCAACCACGGCGCAAGCATTCGATTCTATACGAGTACACGAAAGCTGGCATTAACAGCCTTTATTTTGTCAAACACGTATGCTGGATATTTTCTTAACTAAATTGTATCTAGTTCAATTGATGGAGTTCCAATAGCACGGAAAAAATCAGCCAGAATGCTGCCTAAATAAATGCTGGTGAATAATTTAACTTGCTACATCCAGTTTGTTCAGTGCTTGCACGAAAAAAAAATGTAGTACATCCTTCTTGTTGTGCTTGTCTTTTATACTAACGGAGGATGGAGGAGATTAGATTGAGGGCACCGAGCTGGTGCGTGATATCTTTTTTTTAGTATGTGATATCTTTGTTTTAGTATGTGATATCTTTCTATATAAATGAATTATATATTTTATATATTCTGCGAGCAGAGAGCTTCTGCATGCAGAGGAAGGTTCTACTCCATTCCCCAGAAGCTCATAAGCTGCGACATGCTTAACAACTGGAGCACGCATCCGCTTGAACGCATATGAATTATCTTTACATATATGCACTGAAATTATGTTGCATGCACATATTGAAGCTCACCAGGTCGATGCTAAAGAGGGTCACCACTTCTTATCCTCCTCTTCAGCAACGCTAGAGCGCCATACAGCAGATATAGGACCAAGGCAGTCGAACCGATGTACAAGTTGTTCTTACCAGCAACAGAAATTCGCACTCGCGGCCAGCTCAGGCACTAGATCCGTCCACACATAAGGTGACGTGCTGATATATTTAAATCGTCACCTGACACTTCACTGTGTCGCTGCAAAGCAGAGTAGTGAGCATTGCGAGCAGTGAGCGATGTCAGCGAGGTCGAAGTCGCAGGGTGACCAATCACAACCAGCGCGCAGCGTGCACCCGAGTGCCCGAGCTCAGGCTTCCCTTATTCACCTTCACCCTCCTTTCCCTTCAATTCACAGCCAGCGACGCGGAGATGCTTTCGGAGTGCGAAGCGTGCACCAGAGCGCCAGAGCGCCAGAGGCTTCCCTTATTCACCTTCACCCTCCTTTCACTCTCCTCCCGCGAAGTCAGCAGCACACTCACGTCTCCGGTAGCAAGATCCGTTGACCAATTAAGAACTGCAGAGTTGTACTGCAAAGCTACACCATCGATTAACAGGATCGATATTACCCTGTGCAGCATGCTGGGTGTTGCAATTACTGGTACTCGGTCAAAATGGACTTGAAACGTGTCGAAAATTTATGTTCCAGCATTGTTAATCTAGCAGCAGCAAATTAAGAATTACCGTTACATCGTATCAGGTGGCCAGCCCTGAGACCTAGCCTATGGAGCATGGGCTGCTACCCTCTAGCGGTTGGAAGCCGTGGTTTTTTTAGGCCGGCATGTCAGTGAAACGGGGCCATTTTCTCACCGGTGCTCCACAAATCACCTGGCACAGCGAGGACTTCACAGCGAGGAGTACTTCAAGGGGCTGAACCTCGTCCTTTTTCCGCATTGGTCAGTCGTGAGAGCTGAATAAGAGTATCGATCTGAGACTCTTTTCTTTAGTCGGATTCAACCAGGTACTCCTATTTACAATGCCTAAAAAGATAGCGTTCGTGTGTAAAGATTGCCCGTGGTTTAAAACAATTTCATCAATCAAGAAAGTAGCTGCAAAACTGACCGCCTAAGCCCATATACAGGTAATTAGACATTTAAATCAGAAATGGTGCATTGTCATTGACTGAGAGCACTTTTTAGAAGCTGATTTTTGCAGTCAAGATAATACAGATTCGCTCGTCTCCCGAATTAAGCAGAAACTAGTCCTCAAGATCCTGTGTCAACCAGTTTCTTTTGGAGATGCAGAGGTCTGTTGCTGCCCACCGTAACTAATACTGTAAATATGTACCCGGTTACCTGTGAAGTATCTTCCCCTCTTAAAACGGAAATTATCAAGCTGCTTATTTAAAAGCCTACCTAGACAATTATAATGTGAGTAACTTTCGTACAGTCTCCTTTCTGAGATTTGTATCAAGACGCTTGAACAAGTGATGGCACTGCGAATAAATAATTTCATTAATTCACCGTATCTTTCAGCAAGTTCTAATTAATATTTATAGCTGACCATTCCGTGGAAACCGCTTTAGTTCGGTCTTCCAATGACCCTCTTAACAATACTGATAAGGGTAGCTCCTCGCTGCCGGAACTCCAGGATCGGATCATCCGACACTATCTGACTACCAGATCCTTCACGAGCGCCCCTCCATACGCCTCAGTGTGGCATACCAGCTGAACTCATATATTGAAACTTCAAACATTGCTAGTAAGTTCCAGTTTGGTTTTAAAGCTAATCTGTCCAGAGAGTCAGCATTGCTTCGTGTGTATAACGACCTACTTAGGAATTCAGACTCAGGGTAGAGTGTCTCTGCTTGTTTTGCTCGGTTGCTTCGGCAGCTTTTCATACTATCGATCCTTAAGATCCTATTCCGGAGCGTCTCTCATCTCGCCTGGGCATCACTGGTACTGCACTGCTATTGTTCAGGTCCTATCTCAGTGAGAGATTCTAGAGTATTGACGAGAACGGACAGAGATCATCCGAAAAATTACTGAAGTATGGGGTACCGCAGGGCTCTGCGCTTGGTCTGGTTTATACTGCTGGCTACCGAATGCGTACCGAAAGCCTCTTAGGCAGTGAGTGCTCTATACAAAACTTTCTCCTGCCCAACACCCTCATTGTCTTTATGGCTTTGCGGGGGTTACAGACGGAGATACATTACATGACATTGCTCTCGCACACGCCGATGCGATTTCTCGGCATAGCTTCTACGTCCATGCGGACGCAGGCACTCAGCACTGCGGCTTCTCGCTTTGATCGCTCGCAGCCCTGCAGCACTTCCAATTCTCTCAGCTCCGCTGCGGCATATATTGATGACATCCGCGCATGGAGGACAGAAAACTTTCTTAAATTGAATGATGATAAAAACCAACTTAATAGTTATGGGCAAACCAAGTGTGATTCAGAAATTGGAAAGGTTGACGCTCAAAATCGGTTCTGCCAGCATATCTCATAGTGAATCTGCATGGAATCCAGGTATCCTATTCCAAAGTGACCTTTCATTAGACGATCACATCAGCTTCGCAGTCAAGTCTGTCGGCTTCCAGCTACATAACATTGCTAAAATTTGGGCTAGCTTAGACAGGGTTACCACATATAAATTGGCCCATGCATTGGTAACATCCCGTCTCGACTTCTGTCACTCACTGCTTGCTGGTCGATCGGCCTGTGCAATAATCAGGCACTTACAGATGGTGCAAAACTCTGCAGCTGGGCTTGTCTGTCGTGAGCGTCACAGTTGCCACATCACACCAATTCTAGCTGACCTGCACTAGCTCCCTCTCTCGCAGCGAACCGACTTCAAGGTTCTGTCACTAATTTTTAGATACATTCCTTCTTTGGCTCCAGCCTTCCGTATCGGATCTACTCCCCCACCAGGCTAAGCATCGTACAACTCGATTTTCTGAATCGAGTCGTTCACCTACACCTCGTGCGAACCTCAAATCCTTTGGAGAGCGTGCCTTGAATTTGATGATAAGATCAAGTTAAGAGTTATAAGTAAATCTAGTATCACCCGAGAGTTGGAAGATTAAACCCTCAAGATCGGTTCCGCTAATACCACTCCAACGACATAGTACTGACATACGATGTACGACATGCCCGTATTCTATTCGGCTGAACTATTCCAAAATTACGTGTTATTAGACGAGGGCATTTCCTCCTGTTTCAAGTCGGCCTTCCTTCAGCTGAAGGTCGCCAAAATTAGAGCCTGCTTAGATAAGAGTACGACACAAAAACTGGTTTACGCATTTGCGACGTCGTATCTAGATAATTGCAAATCTCTGTATTCAGGACTTGCGGCATCTGCCCTTATCGCCTGCATTTGGTGCAAAACTCAGCAGCTCGTCTGATCGCTTGTCAACGGCGTAGCTGCCACATGATAATCACTTCTATTATCTGAGCTTCAATGGCTCCCTATCAAGCATCAAATCAATTAAAGATTCTCGGTCTGGCTCATAGGTCACTTCACGCGCTTGCACCAGCCTACCTGTCCGACGTCTTATTCGTCCAGAATGCCCTCACGCCATCCACTTCTGGCTACGGTCTCTACCTTCAATGACCAAGCAACTTGTAAGTTTCAGCTGCAAACACATCTGTTTTTGTCAGCTTTCCACACGTACCATCGACAATGTTTCTTTTTTGTTCCGAATGTGCCTTGCGTGCTTACCCGTGCACAATTAATAGATTTTTACATAATAGAGTTCCTACAAACCTGTGGCTAGGATTAACTTTATGCTGGCTTCAGGTTTAGGCATGGTTTAAGCATGATACTTATTTGCTTTTGCATGCTTGACAATGTGTACCTTACTAACTCCATGGTTATCGATTCTCTAATAGCGAGTTTTAAAGCGCCTGATTGGAGATTAAGTTCTCTTCATGCGCTATATAAATGACCTATTATTATTATTTTTATTAAACTGTGGCAGCATATTTTGCTGGCATCTGCCAACCTCGATTCATGGTGCTGGGTGATTGATTCCGACTCGCTGTTTAGTCATCCAGTGCACTTTGGGACACTAACTCACCGGATTGCCTAGGCACAAGACTTAAGGAATGTTTTTCCGTTCTACTTATAAGTTTAGAAATCAGTATTGGTCCTGATAGGTCAGATATTGAACCCTATACAGGTTTTTATGTGCGTGAGCACTTCCAAGTTGCCGAAGAGCTTCAAAGATCTATTATTTTTTAGTGTCGCGAGAGCTTCGGAGAACTTTCAACTTAAATAGAGCATAATATCGTGCCGGCGATTAATCCTTGGTCACCGATTATTTTTCAGTGAGTTGCAAATAACCTTGATAGAGATTTAGTTCTCATAAGGTGCAATACAAACGACTAGTTATCATTTTTATTATTAATATTAAATATTCCCGATAACAAGTAGATATGTTAGTGAGGGTCTGCTCAAATACTTCTAGTGTAATGAATGATTTTCAAAAGGATTACAAGATTAATACCAACACCATTTTCGAGTCGTGCATGACTGTCGCTCAGGATTGATTTCTAGCTAGTCTTGGAAGCCGTCAGAGTCTGTCAGCGCTGGGCCACACGGTGGCTGCTGTGTGCTGAAGTCTTCACTGATGGCGGCTTGGGATCGTTGCACTTTGACCCCGTGCCGCCGGCTCCTCCGCCCGCGTGTGCGTTCGAGTCTGTCTCAGAATCAGCTCTGCTTAGCGCCTGGTTCGACCAACTGGATTCGATACGTTTGGCGAGCGAAGCGCGCCGGTGGCGGCTTCCAAAAGTCGCCACCAACTGTCACGCTTCAACGGCTTCGACTATTGACTATCGGCTGTTAAGTTACGGTGACCAGTCGAGCCGTCGAAGGAAGCTGCCGCCTGTGCATGCGTGGAGCACCTGGCTACCTGGAACCATTTTGCTCCATTTTTTACCCAAGAGCCTCGCAGAGCCTTGGGGGGCTGTTTTGTTGCTTTTGTAAGAGTCATCCGCCGATGCGCAGCGAAGTGCAGGAGGGATAACTTTCTCGCATGGGTCCTACCACGTGACGCAGAAGTACAGGAGAGGGAAACTCCGCTTGAGGGTTCCTGCTCATTATTCTTAATGAAGGAAGCACTTTTCATTTATTCTTCTGAACCGAAATCTATACAAATACTTCCACAGCAAAGGTCTCTTGAGCTCTGTCTAGATGCCAGTCATGCAGTAGCGAAAAACGTTAGGAGCGTTTGAGTGCAGAGCTGCAGTGAAATCTGCGATAAGCTTCATGCTAAGATACAAAAGAAACAAATCAGAGCTAATGGTGTGACTCATACGTTTCGATCGACAAGTGCTCGTTAGTTATTTTCGAGAAGGATTTTAAGTTACTTGAAGCGTTTCCTTAGTGGTGGCAGTTAATTGTAAAGATGTATAATTTCCAAAATTAGTCCTTAGCTGGCTCGCTGCATATTTTGGCGCTTCTTCGCGAAAATGCAAACGAAAATTTTCAGGTCACTGACGCACTGTCGGCTGCTAGTGGTTTTTAATGCGCTTCCTTAGTCAACGGTCGTTTGTGCACGTGAGTTGTTTACACACATTTTGTACATAATTGCGGTTAATACGTCAAAGTGCTCGTTCAATTTGACCAAGTAGGAATTAACTTCTTCAACCAATCTTTGGACTTATATGTAATATGTTGACTCAAAAAAAAATAATGAAATACTTAACCGCTTCGTGAACAAAAAACTAGAACAAGGGCAGCTTCCCAAATTTTTGATAGTATACGCTGACGAATAACTTGGTCATCAAGTTTTATTTTTTGCTGCAAGTTTACTAGCAACAGATGCAAGGAAATTTAAGCTGCTTGTTGTACCGATTGCAATGAAAACCAACATTAAATCTGCCTCCGCAGTTTTTACCGGCTAGAAACAAGTTACCTATAGCTATCACTTTACCACGCCCATCACAAACGACACGGGCAGTTATGATGAAAGATTGAATTACCTTGGAAGTTGCAGAATAATTCACTGTTAATAGCTCATTCTAAATCCAGTGAAATTCTCAGAACTAAACTTGATAGGACCACGATATAAGTTTGACACTAATAGTAAACCTTTCAAGTTCATAGCTGTATAAGTAAAGTCTGGCCCTGGAAATTGAATAGTGCATCATAAAGTTTTAACTTCCAATCGGGCTCACATAGAGTGAAGATAGAGCTGAGATGGAATCGAAATGCTCACGGGGTCCTGCAAACGTCGGTCGGCCCTCCAAGCCCGGCCCCGGTGTCCGTCAATCGGCAGATCGGTGAGTGTGCACCACCGACTCTGAGCGAACGCACTCATGCATGCATGCATACATCTATTTGTCGGGGCTCGTTGCCATAGTGGCCTGCTGCATAGTGCTAAGACAGCTGCCGACCAATCGCTATCATCAATCCAATGGCAGTGTCGCCAGCCGGCTCACGGCAGCCGTGAGCCGGCTGGTCAGAGTGAAGGCAGCTGAGAGCTGTCTTCACTCTGGCAGCACACTCCCAGTGGGTGACACACGTGCGACTACTTACCCGGCAAAAGGTGACTCAGAGCATCAAATGCATGCGCCGACATTCTCGGGTTCCCGATCGGACGTCACTGGGGCGTTCGCACAGTCGTCGCCGAGTCCACGCCCGGAGGCAGCGGCGGGCGAGCCGATGGCGGAGCGTAGAGCTCGGTGAGCGGCAGCGCCGGCCGGTCTAATCAGCGCCAGTCGCCAGCGTTTCGCACTCTCACACTATTCTGAGTGTTGCGTCGACGCTAGTGCTGCTAAAGCAGGAGTCTCGTTAGAAGAGATTTGGTGCAGATTAACCCACTTACAACTGGAACAGGAAAACTGGGGCGCGGCGTTCCCATAAACCATTAGGTCTATCATTACGGAGAAGAAAATGAATGGCTGGCTACCGGTCAGAGCGAAGCTCTCGGTGATTGCTCAATGTGCGGTGTTCGAGCCTCGCGTTCAAACCGGGCTGATTGGTCAACAGGTGCCGCTCTATCTTCTTGTTTTTTTTTATAAATTCCTTTTTCGATTTCCGCTGATTTCGCTAATCCATCGGCTTTCAGCTTCGAAGTGAACTCAACTCAAGCAGGACGCTGAGTCAAGGGTTCTGTGCAGCAGGCGCTGCAAATTGCTGCGTCCACCGGGGCAGGACGAGGTATCCATTAATAGTATAATAATATAATTCATTTGTATAGCGCCATCAGAGAATTTAATCTCTATTCAGGCGCTTCACATTTGCCTGCCGCGGGGCTCGAGCCCACGACCTCAACCAACCTTGATCGGGGCGAGCACCTTAACGACTGGGCCAAACCAGCTCGGTGGTAGGCTCCAATGGTGTCAACAGAGTAGAAAGCCATAAGGCCTCTTTTATTTTTCAAGCCTGATTATTTGAGCTTGCCCCGTGCTTTCAGACGGTGACACCAGACTCCGTGCTGCCTACTTTTCAAGTGGAGCTAGAGAAGTGATTGGTAAGGCCATGCAACACTCTGACCCAAGGCCAAGGGAGAAATGCTGATAATGCTTGGAGCCATTCGGGTACGACTACAAAGAAAACCAGAGGAAAAATGGTACACGCTGTACCGTACTCTGAAAAGCATCAATTTACGTGCGAGGTGAGGTGTAGTACGAATAGCTGCGGTGCAACGCATACATGCGAGTGGCGATAAGGCTGGGCTCGAGTCTCTGAGAGCAAGTGCTCCATACTGTGGTCTGCTCATTTTTATTGCGACCAAAACGAAGCATGAAAATAAATTAAACACTAGAAAATTAAGGGCTCAAGCAAAGTGATAGTCGAATCATTTATCTAATGAGCCACGTTGCTGTACATATTTGCAAGCGTTCGCCAACACGCGAAACTAGTGTGTATGCTGGCAAACGAGCACGAGAGCGAGGTGGTTGTCATGCATATACGTGCCTGAACCGAGCGTGAGCAGAGACGGAGCCAGCATCGCCTCCGCTCGCCTAGCAACGCAGTCGGACGTAAGGATTGCAGCATGGCGCCCAACGGCAATTGAAGTAGGTACCACATGCCGGCAGTACACGGTTAGTGCACATAGGTGTGGCCGTGGAGCCGACCGTGAATTGATGTACATCTCGCTACTTGAGGCAACACTTTTCTGCTGTCAAAGGTCTGTGACAGAGGCCGTTAGTAGCTCTTTATTTTCAAGTACAGGTATATACACTGAATATGAATGTGTACGCGATTAAGCATGCATACGCACACCCATACGCACAGTGGTATACTTGCTGTATGTTCCAAGATGACCTGTATCAACACATGTCCGAAGCTTTCGCGAACAGCTTCCGACGAAGCTTGTACCATGCACCGACATATCTACTTGGCAGCCTGCTTCCCATGCAGATGCTGTCAGACTCATTGGTCATGCAAGCTGGCTTCACTTGTTTGCAACCTTAACTCTAGATATTCTTTCGTATTCGAGTGCCGAGACACTCTGGGCACTTTATATGTATTTTTGTATATTATTATTTGTATAATACCTTCGCATGCTCAATATGCCGACTGCTTACTCCAAAGACAGCTTTGCGAGTCTTTTCAATATCAGCTAAAATCATAACTCTTTTACAAAGTGCCCAAAGAGAACGAAGCCTTTTTCCATGAGCTGCACAACTCGTAAAAAGACATCTACGCACTAGCAAAAGTTTCAGGACTGGTGTTTGTCGTGGATGCTTAATAACAAGCAGCCAACGACGAGGCTGAAACTGCTAAGTGTGAATTCATCAACGGAGTGTCAGACCGAGTGAGCCATCGACAGAGTTTTGCAGAGGCGCTAAATTGCAGAGATCGGCAATAACTAACAACACTAGCTCGCGACTAGTTCGCTGAATTACGCCAAATATTCCAAAAACTCTTGCTGGGGAGGTTTACCATGAAGATAGACCAGCCATATGACCACGTCTTTGATGAGTAAAAATTCCCTTCAGTTGATTAGGTGAGCCATGATGGCACACTAGGTAAGGCGTTTGGTTTTCACGACCTCGGTCCCGAGGTCGTGGGTTCGAATCCTACGGTGGGTGATTCTTTGTCTACGCTGAAAGCGATGGGGATATCCGTAAAGGCTCCTCTGTCTCTGCACAAAAGAGGCTGTTAAATCAGCGAGCATTATTAAAACTCAAGGCTTCTGATGCTCTCGTTCTGCAGATCCTGCACAGTGGCGCCATTCCGGCACTCCCCTGCTGCCCGTCCTTCTGCTGCTAATTGTAGCGCTTGCTTTCTAGCCGTCCTTCGCAGCTGCTGCTGCTGCTTTTCCTCGCGCTTTGCTTTTTACGCTTCCTCGACTGTTTGCCCGACTAAGATCTGCTCTGCACAAAATCACAGTTAGCATCCAGTGCACATTGCTGGCTGCAGAATGCCTTACAGAGAGCTTTTTTTTTGAATGCGGTAAATGTTGCATCCCGGCGACTGTGTAGAGTTAGAGCGGAGAAATGCACACATGCCGAAGGAGGAAGAGCACAAGGTGAGGCTACTATTACTTAGTAGCTACGCAGTGGAGCAGCAGAACGTGCTGAGAACTTAACTGGAACTCACTGCTGACTGGCATCACGTCGTCTCCTGATGTTTGACGTGAAGAAGAAGCTGCAAAACTTTTAGGTGACCACACGCACCCGTTGCTCTTTCCGGATGAATTGTCTTTTTGTATGGTTTCGAGTTAAGAAACTGTGCACACCGTAGCCATGTGGTATGTGCAAACAGAGGTGCTATAATATAATAAAGCCAAGCGAACTTGTCTTTATTTCCTGTTTGCTTTGCTTACCAGCGCATGACTAAGTACAGGTTAATAATCAGGAGTTCTTCCAATGGGTGGCCCGGCGCGCCACCTTGCGTTTCTCGACAAAAAGCATTGTTAGCCCTCTTAAGTGACCAATACCAGAACATAGATCTAGTGTAAAAACGCTGCCTATGCACACACACACACACGCACGCACGCACGCACACACGCACACGCATGCACACAAACACACATACACGTGCGCTCATAACGTGACTACCGGCACAGAAGATGGACAATAACGAACAACATGTGCTGATCTATTTTTTCCATCCGCGAGAATATTGATTCTGCAATCGCGAGAGGCCAGTACAAGGAAAGCCAATGTTCTGGATCCGCCATACTGACACCTATGTACATTGCTTATCAACGAGTAGAACGACTTGAAGCTGAATCAGTCACCTCTCTGCCACACGATTCATCAAGCTCTACCAGGTAGTGCGTAAAGCAGCAAAACATTTCTGTCATACTGCTTATTAATTATTAAAATATTCAATTTTTTTTCAAACTACAAGGCTCCAAAGGCAGTCTAATAAAATAGAGAGAAAGACACTAAGCTGATATAGTTCTACCGGTGATGGTGGATCAGGCTCTACGACACCGCGGACATAAATATTAATGTATTTAAAGAGCGGAAAACCCCTCACTGTCCATAAAGACAAATAAGCGTCTAATTTCAGCTGAAAACCTTTACTTAGGCATTAGCATTTTGAAAAAAAATAGCGTGTAACAAAAAACTCACTTTTGTACTGACAGAAATTTCTACATAGTGTTAAGATCGCTGTTACTAATGCCGACTATACATTCATAGAGTGCTTGCGTGTCGTAATTTAATTTCCAAGACTGCGAGTGTACCTGATCAGAAAAGATAACTTCGGTAGAGTTTCTCTGCTTTTGTAGAAAGATATCTGGGCAGAGTCTAACGCAATTGATCATGAAGTCATTGAGCACGAATCACCTGCCCTAGCCTAGGGCAGCGGTTCTCAACCTTCCTAATGTCGAAACCCTTTAATACAGTTCCTCTTGTTGTGGCGACCCCAACCATAAAATTATTGTGTACGCAAAATGTGAAAATGCGTGTTTTCCGATGGTTTTAGGCGAATCCTGTGAAATGGTCGTTCGACCCCCAAAGCGGACGCGACCCACAGTGTGAGAACCGCTGGTCTAGGGGTACCTTAGCCTAGTTTGCACTTTATGCCCCAGGTCATGGTTGCAAGTTCTGTCGCAGACAATCCTTTCTTGTCTTCGGCAGATGGGGTGATAGCCGCGAAGCCTCTTCTACCCTACATAAATAAAGCTGCTGAATCAACTAACTTTTACTTTATTTTGGCACCGCACTGCAATGGTCCAGTCTCAGTTGAAGATGTCGAAGCATTGATTGATTTCAACTCGAAACAGTCATCCTAGAGGCTTTTACAAAATGAGGAGCCGGCGCAGCTAAGCTCGGTCTACTTCATTTCACAATTTATACTTTCCCCTTTCAGGTGTACCTGCCAAGCACAGTCTAGGATTCCATTTTTATGCAGATGGCACACAGCTGTGCATTGCTCCCTCCTTGCCTTCCAGGACGTCGAACTATTTTTAACAACCTTGGCCCTTGTACGGCAGAAATTTTTACTTTGATGGCCGCAAACTTTCTTTCTCAAATTGAATGACTTACTAGTTATGAGCAAATCTGCTACTCGGATCAAATTTTGTCGAGCAATTGATTCTGCTCAATTAAATGAACACTCTGTTAAAACGCACACGAAATTATCTGTACAGAATCCCGTTCCTCTTCGCGTATGCATATATTATCTTGCTGCACAAAGTATTGGTCGGACAGCGGTTAAGAATGTATGCAGCTCATATTAAGGTATCCATTGCCCTCATGAACCTGCACTACACTACTCACAGAGTAAAGCATCAGGACTCGGCGGTTAACCCACACGCCCTGTTCATTGGCAATTGCATTGCAAACCGAGTGTCTTCTATGAAACTGCTCTACCTTGAGGCAAAAGTAAGAAGCCAGTGGAGAAAGGAAAATTCGACAGCCGAGATATAGCGAACGCATTAAGTTCAGTTACGTCAAGGCCCTGTCATGCTCGGTAAATGAGATCGTGCGCTTGGCCAAAACCCATGAAAAAATCACCTGTAATGGGACAATGTTTCAAAATTAATTTTTAGTACGAACCAATAAGTTTCTTAGGATGAATCTTAGATGGCTCGATGTTTCCTCCCGTATCATTCTCTAGCGCTACTTGCACTTGCTATGTCTGCTAGTGGCTGACAGGTCAGTAGTCGATTCACCGTGCCTGTGGTTGGTTATATGACCTGTGCTACTGTTTATAATTAATATTCTATCTAAATGATCGAATTATTCACCAGAGCTAATATTCATTTAGACATTGTTGACTGTAGTGACAAAAACTTGAAAGCTCTCTATAGGGCAAAAGTTAGGTTTGGTTAAGAATTTTTATTGAGTATAAGAATTTTTGCAAGAGGTATTTCAAATTAACATGTCACATGTATCCAAAAAACAGCTCTTCTAAAGAGCTACGTTCAACACAACCCGATAGTTTCGAATACAGAAGAGGTCAAAATCTAGGTAAGTTGTGATGCGGGCTTAATTTTAAAGTTTAAGAATAATGATAATAATAATTACACACTCGATATAGCGCCCTCACAGAACTCAATCTCTTTCTGGGCAACTTACATTGGCTGTAAAGGAAGCACAATTGAATGGGTAAAGTACTAAGGTAATACTTACACTGCATCCGATAGTGGGTAGAAAATGGCTAGGAGAGTATTTGAGGTCAAAAGTAGCTCAAGCAAAATAATCCTAAGTCAAGGTGCTGAGTGTTATGCCATAACTTTCAGTTAAGACCGAATACATTAAATTCGACAAAGGATATAATTCTGACTGACGAGAAAGAAGGCACTTTGCTCTGATCTGATTCTCCTTTCGATTTGCAGATTCTCCTCCATGTGCAATCAAACCATAGTAAATTTTGTCGACCACGAGTCATAAGTTCGCTCTTGGTTCAATTGCTCAGTGTGTTCCTCAATCATGCTCCTCTTTCCCTTTAGCGCGAAAACTTGTGGATTAGAAAAGAAATTTGTCACCGTAAAAAACCTGCATGTAAGAACAGACAGTAATTGCTAAAATTCTTGCCAGCATTCTTTCTTGTGATAGCTTTTCAATTGGTGGTGCAACCATTTAATGGGCTTAGATTTGAAATAGAATGGCTTAGAATATTTCTGCTAGGACCTGTTACCAAATGGCTGTTACGCTGCGCTACTGGGGATTGAGGACTGGTGCACCGACTAGACCTATTAGTCTGACTCGAAGCGACTAGATCATCGATCTGAGAGATCTAAGATCCAGATTCAAGCCCGAGCCGTGACTCAGCCAATCGTTAACTATCCTCGTTTTGTAACACGTCCGTGTAGTCTCACACAGTAGTCGGCTTCAATATAGCTTGGATCGCGCAGTTAAATTTCAAATAAATGACATATCGTCACCATAGTTAGAACTTACAGATTCTACCACATGAAGCGAGCGAACAAGATACCGACAATGCTCTGATTTGTTTTCGGCGCCTTTGCAGTTAGGTAAGTAAAGTATGCCCACGCTGTCTACCGGCTGGCTTGTGAAGCATACGCTTTCTTGTACAATTGATTCTAACGGCAATGTGTATAGAGCTTGTTAACATCTCGTGCATTTATAGGTTCGCACCTGTATGCATCTACGTCGTGTGATACTCGTTTGGTCTTTTCAATAGGTAAAGCTCTAATTCTACGTGAGCAGCTACTTTCCTTCCCTTCTTTCTTAATTATCTCACGACCAAGATTAACAAGTTACCAACAAAGTTATACGACTAGCGGGATAGATTCATACATGCAGTTGCAAGGATCGCCTCACCTGCTGGTAGTTCACAAAAAGCGAATACTCTCTTCGCCCCATCTCACTCGTTCTCGCTTGATCTATATCTATCTATCTATCGAGTTAGCTATCTATCTATCTGCTCTGTCTTGTCTATCTGTCTGTCTATCTATCTATCTATCTATCTTGTCTGTGCTGTCTGTCTTGTCTATCTGTCTGCCTGCCTGTATTTCTGTCTGTCTGTCTGTATCTCGCTTGGTCTGATATCTCTCCTTCGCTATTTCTCTCGCTCTCTTTCTCTCTCTCTCTCTCTCTTATCGTTGGATCGTTTGCCCCTTTTCCAGAGATTAATTAATACAGGTCTCACAGAATAGGGCTCGTGCCTCAACTGGTGCGACAAAAGTGACCTAACTCCGCTTCTATTCTTAAGATATTCCTCTAGAAATCCCAACGCTATTTTAATCCAGCAGTGATTTCACAAAAATCTTATTCCGGGTATTTAGCACACTCTTCTCGAACGTTTTGTTTTTGATATATTAATTCAGCAAAATTCAGGCTGCGGTTTAATTTCGAGTAACTCGAAAAATAATTATAATAATGCCA
This sequence comes from Cristatella mucedo, assembly GCA_009760855.2. Classification (NCBI taxonomy): domain Eukaryota; kingdom Metazoa; phylum Bryozoa; class Phylactolaemata; family Cristatellidae; genus Cristatella; species Cristatella mucedo. Next base: position 447,526 of record WPIO01000072.1, on the reverse strand, counting down.
TAGTGCTAGGGCCAAACTTGAACTTATCTCTTCCTAAGCATGTCCTGTAGGCTTGAAAAGAAACACACACCTGTAAATTGACTGGTAAAAGCCGCATGCACTACTGCGTAGTGAGCAAATAAAGGGCAAGTTCCGATTTATGAAGCAAGCCCTTTAGAGACGCTGGTGAGTTTTTTTAGTTTTGCCAAAAATTATGGTGATTTCATTCAGTAAAGAGTTTCTTGCATTAGGTAGATGGAAGGAACTGAATGCACTATCTGCTAATGATCGGAGGCTACCGGAAGCACAGTTGAGCTGCCAGAGAAAGAGGAGTGGGTGGCCCGCCACCGCGGGAAGCCCAGGGTGAGGATTAAGTATTTCAAAACATTGAAGTCGGCAAAATAGAAAAGTAGACCCTCAAAGTGACCGACATGACCTTAAAGTTCACTCGCTGCTTGATTCAGAGTAAATGCAGGTAATAAGAAAGTTCTGCAATTTGGTTTGCAACGTTGGCGAATGAATAACGTCGCTGCCAAATTTTGCAAAGCTTGTGCGCCTCACCACACCGCTGAGAATACCTGCAAGGAAAGAGTGGCAGCAACTTGGATGGGATGATGCAAAAGCTAATGAGGCTAATGCTGTCAGCAGCGGTATTCTTGCCTAATTAATCTCTTATTATTTTACAACTTCGATCATCCATCACCGCGTGTGCTGCAGTAAGAAAAGGTGAAGGAAACTCTGGGACACACATAGCTATGTATATGCGTTTTTGATAGCGGTAATAGTAGAGTTATTTGTGGAATTCGTAAATCTCAAAACTCTCTTTGTCGCCATTGAGAAAAATTACGCCATCTTAGTACCGCTGTGGTAGCGACTCGTGAGAGAAAGTGCTGCGTCCATCTGTTAAAAGTCAACGAAAGTATGGCTTGAATAGCTCACGTGCGCTTGACTATTGGACCCGGTGAGCCGGCCTATTACGCGTGAAACTCGTGGCCGCTGCTGACGTCTTAGCGAGCAAGGGAAGGACGCAGATTGAGCTCTGCCCAGCTCCATGTGGAACAGTTTAACTTACTTCACACTGACTCAGCACTTGCGATGAGCCGTAATTGTTATTCTACCATAGAGCCCGAATGCTGCTGCCCTACACTTTCCTTTGTAGCTAAGTCCAGTGTAGATCCATCCTGTTTTCAATAACAGTGCTGGTTCATTGTCATGTTTTTCCTTCTTGAAGAGATGAGTAACTTCTAGCGTTTTGAATCCTGTACCTAAGAATCGCCTGAGAAGTACAGCTTTTTTTGCTACATCAGGAGTCTAGATGGTAGTACAATTAAATAGCAATAAAGTAAAGAACTACCAAAAAGAACAACAATCTAAATTAATTTACATGCCCCATGATGAATTCAGACTCACTTGCAGAACATGACCGCTGCGGCTAAATACCGCAAAGAACGACACGGTGCTCAGTAAATCTAAAGTACGAAGAGCCGAACGCGTAGTCCTACACTGGCCGGCATGCTGCAGCTGCTCGTCAATGACAGAGGGGCGTCGCTGTATGTAATGAAGCGCGTTGGTGTAACCGTTGCCGCCTTCCGTTCCCATGAAGGTCAGTGGAGTAATACACTAATTGAGAAATGCTGGTTTCATTGATGACCAGCATTGCTATCGAACAATTGCCTATAAATAGAAAGGCGTAGCCGACCCTTTCTGGGATTTAGCTCACCGACTTTCGGAACTCCTTAAGCGGTACATCCGCTCTCATCGGGAAAGTGGGCACCAGCTAATGATGCCGATACGTCAGCGCTGGTGTGCACGAACGTATTCCCACGAAGCTTATTTTCGCCTGTGCTTTTTCCCACCTGCACCAGTTTAAATGGACTTGGAACTAGAGCTACATCTCGTCTGATAAACAGTCGAAGGACGAATGTGAGAGGGATAGAGATGGAAAGGAAGAGAGAAGAGAGAGAGAGAGGGCGAGAGAGAAAGAGAGAGAGAGAGAGAGAGAGAGAGAGAGAGAGAGAGAGAGAGAGAGAGAGAGAGAGAGCGAGAGAGAGAGAGAGAGAGAGCGAGAGAGAGCTGAATTAAAGAGATATGAGAGAGATAGAAAAGAATAGGAAGGAAAGTTAATAAAAAAAAAGGGAAAACAGCAGCGTAGCCAAGAATTTCACAGGTATTTAAATTTGTTCCCTATGCCACTTCTAGGTGGCTGCCGCGCACCGTCCACATAGGGTTTTAAGGACATGCTGGTAAAAAGCAATGCTGTGTCCTTCAATGACGAGTAGTATATGCAAAACAGACTTTTCCACTGAGCTTGTAATGCCTAACGAAGAAGCTTGAATAAAAACAGTGCTTTCCTATTAGTTATTTAGAGTATTGCCTGAGCACGAATGGCGCCCAAAAGCATTTATTGGTTCGCCGACGATAGAATAGTAAACAGATTTTCCAAAGCATACTGATATTTATTGCTGCAACGATTACAAGGGCATTTCTTTGAAATTAATGTAAACTGTTCTCACACTTCAACGTTTAGATGCTACTCGGCAATATAATGTATGAGGCTATTAAGTCCGTGCTTTTTTGCAGTCAATTTCGCGTTCGCCTATGGAAAGGCGAATCGACGATGTTAAACTGCCGCAGGCCTTTTATTTAGTATTGCCGCTTGCTCTTTTAATTGCGGGCCGCTGTTTTACTCACACACTCCTCATCGTACTATTGAAATAGGTCAGACAGTAGTGTAACCAAAAATTAGTTCATAGGAAAGCATGTTGGGCCTAAGAGATAGCTCCAATCCTGCAAAAAGCGTCAATACTGTTATACATGTCACTAACGTCGGGTATTTTTGCCTGAAGCAAATCTCAAGACTACGAAAGCTGAGAATATATTAAAAGAAAAGTGGAACTGTGGTCTGAAAGACCTTTCTATTAAAATGGCTGATAGACAAGGGTACTGCAGTTAAGGTGGTACTTGTTATAAATGTCCCAGATTATATCGCCTGCAATATAGAGTCACTATTATTATTAGGAGAATAAGAAGCCTGTATGCGAGCTTTATCCCAAAGTCCTTCTATTGGTTCGCTTATCCTATTGGTTTCTGTTTATTGCCATATACCATGCCGATGGGTTCGTCGCTGGAGACGTATGGACTGGAATCCGATTTGAATCGAGTTGAAGTAAGCACAATTTATCCTAATCTTGTGCGCATTAAACTTAATCACATTCTGTTGTGAACAATAGGTATAGCTGGGTGAAAAAGGCATAACATTTATAAGCATCGCTATTGGCATAAATTTGCTCGAGAGGTACTGGATTTGTACGGAGAACGGCGACAAAGGACAAGCCCCCTCGAATATCCAAAAGTGGCTGTTGTCACCGTTGTTTATCTAATTTCGCTGGCCATCGTTCATTTTGACCGCAATCGACAGATAAACTACTTTCACTTCGAGAGAGCTCTTCACTCATTAATTCTCTGGGACCTGTACTTCAAACCAGCCAGTCCGTGGTTGCTAGGATTTTAACGAGGTTCACTTGTGTACAAAGATGGAACTATTCTCATTTTCTTTCAAGAAGCAGCCATTTTGCAGGGCTGTTTTAAAAGACGGCACTCGCTAGAGTCGAATTGGACCGCCGGCTGCTGCCGGGCACTTGCTCAGCTCGAATGCGAACGCAGCTGCAGCGAAAGCCCGACCAGCTGTAGGCGGAGGCGGGGCCTCGATTCGCCGGCATCCGCTTGAAGCTCAGCTTGCGAGAGGTAGGGACTCGATGAACGGGCCACTCAGCTGGCTCAGAGAGGAATAGCTGGAGCTGCCATGTCAAAAAGCCCTACAATATCTATCCGGGCTTTCCTGGGTCTTTGACGCCTTGACGCAGCTGACGCTTCTTGATCGTGAAGACCTACATCGTGCCTTAAGCTATCTCTAATACACTGACAACGATCTTCCTGCGAGATGGCACGGTACTCGATCTTGTATATGCATATCTCCACCTTCCCAGTCATTGGTGAACAATTTCATTCTTATGAGAGCGATAATGAAAGCTATAAGACGCGGCTTGTCACCTGCACCAGTCACAGGACTACCCCAGACCTTGGTAGATCTCACGAAAACCACCCGGTAAGTGTAACCTCTGTATAATTATAAAAAATCGTCAGATGGAGAATGATTTCAAATGCCCGACTGATAGTTAAAACCACTTTCCTTGATCGATTTCTTAATATAAGTTGAATGTTTGTGTCTCCTAAGCATAATACCGTCCTCTTCAGAGATGCCTGGTGCAAATTAGGTAACGGAATCATTATGCACACCGCTTTTCAGTGCTATGGTGACGGCAGATATGTAAACTGTGGTTGCTAGTTCGCAGGTAGACGGGCATAATTTTAGGGGATTGAATTCTGCTGTTATTTAAATGTCCGATCTGAGCTGAAGCCGGTATTGTTTTGATTTGCACTGCCCTTGGGGAACGATCTTTTGATAACGTGACATCCCATTTTATTTTCAGGTCAACGGCATTCAACTTGTGTCACACAATCAATCCGACGGGCACTCGTGCAGCGATGCAAAGAATTAATTCTGGCCTTTCGGAAAATCGCTCCACTCAAGTAACGAAACTAGATTATAGCTTCAATCCCACTGTGTTTTTTTACACAAACTCGGTGGTACTCATCTAGTGGGAGTAGGACATAACTTTATCATGGATGAAGGTCAAAGTTCGTCGGAATAGAAGGCAATCCAGGTCGCTGCCCTCTGCTTTGAGGGGCAAATGTCTCCTGCCCCCTGGTACCACGTCTGATTGTCGATAGACCTACCTACGTTCGGTGTTCAAACTCGGCAGCAGGAAGCTTAGGTAATGATTGGGTGTTTTGCGGCACTGCTTTTAGATTGCATCTGTTAAATGTCGGGAAAATCCGCCCAGCGTCCCGGCCCAGCCCTTAGCGAACGGGTACCGGAAGTGAAAGCAATCAGAGTTTCAACTCAGAGCAGAGAGGCGGATGCTGCAAATTTTAGAAGATGCACTCTAAACACATGCAATCTCCGCCGTATACAATCATTATTAAAATTTTTCACAGCCACCGTGTAGCATTAAAGTACTTTTTTAATGCTTTCGGCACCTCTTAATGCCTTTCAACAATTTGCTGGTCTCCCTAGCATTATCTGAGAGTGTGTCCTAATTTTTTGCCTCAATAATACCTAAACAAAATCTATAAAATTCATCAGCCAAAATTGCGATGATATATTTCACCGGTGAATAGGGTACATCGAGTCAGGAAGGGTCGCAGCGAATATTAATGCACCGCCTGCCAGGAACACAAATATGTACATGTGACACAAAGCTGGATCGAAACCTCTTTCATTAAGCCTCCGCTTCGAGTCGAGCAGCCAGCTTACGAAGTCTTCCCCAACGTAGTAGTATTCCAGCATCATTCCCTGGCGTGGGCTATTCTACCGCCTCTGCCGAAATAGCTTATAGCTTGACATTCTCTAAGCGGCATGTACGCGATACCACACAGAACACCGAAGCGAGCTCAAAGACTTGTATTCATACGGACGCCGCAGCGGGCCAGTACACGACTGCCCGCCCGGCGTCCTCAACCTAGCTCCCCCCCCCCGGGCCTTTGCCGCCGTTGCTTATTTACCATTGCCATAAATCGCAACAGCTCATAATCCAACGACAGCGTCATAATCTCTAAATAGCCACAGCAACAAAGAGTGCTCATATCTTAACATAACAACTCCGTATCCATAACTTATCCATAAGTCTATTTGGCAGCAGCAGTGGTTACTGGCGTTCAGCGGTGGCCATCACGTATACCACCGACTCTGTAGCCCCGAGTAAATCAGCTCCAATGTCAACGCCGAATCTAGAATTGCATTCCTCTGCCGATCAGTTGGTGCAAGCTTTTAAACGGCCTCGATCATAGATTATCGCATAATCGCACAATTGCGTTTGTCTTGTTTGTCTTTGAATTTGACTGATTTAGCTCGCTGTTGTTTCACTAGGCAGCTTATTATGGAGTCTCACTACGTCTTCCGGAAACGCGCGTCCGCACACACATATATGAACCATCAGCATTCCGCAGTCGAAGATATGCAAAGCAAAAGATTCTTTTTCCAACGGTCTTTAAGCGGAGGAATGGAACACCTAATTTATTGCCCATAAAGGACCTGAGGGCACAAGGAGGCTGAAATTTGTGCAGCAGTTTAGCTAGGTATGAAGGAGTCAAGCCGTGGCAGGCCTTGTGGGGTCAGCTTAAGAACTTTGCTTTGTATCCTTTGATCAACCGGCATCTATCCTAGCTCTTTTAGCGAAGGAGACGCGTGGTCAAATCTCAGGGACTCGAAAACTAGCCTTGCAGCCATTTTCAGAGCCATTTACAGTGGCCTAGTTGCTTTTTCGTTAGGCGGCCAGCCAAAAGGGAACTACAATAATCAAGTCGAGACAAATATAAGGAGCTAGTTCAATTTTTTCAGGCCACCGTGGAAGAGAGCTCCTAATCTTAGATAGGGATCGGACGTGATGGCTAGCTGTAGAAGCAGTCTTCGGAACGAAGCTTTTAAAATTGTGGCAGCTGTCGAAAACGACATCTAGATTTCGAGCGCGTGGTGACGGTCTCACAATAGCATCACCTCTTTCAAGAGCAAAGCCTTCTAACCCAGCCACACGCTTAGGGTGTCCTATGAGCAGCAGTTCAGTTGTATCGTCATTTAGTTTCAAGAAATTGTTTGACATGCAGGATTGAATATCTGAATGGCAAGTATTCAGTTTATCAGTCGCTGCAACAGATTCTTACGGTTTAAAGGACAAATACAGCTGAGTATCGTCAGCATAAAAGTTATGGACTATTCTATGGGCCCGACTCACTTTTTCAGTGATTAAATATAAATGGAGAACAGCAAAGCACCGATGACGGACACTTGTGGGACTCCACATTTGACGTGTTGTGAGGATAAGACCTGACCCCCACACGACACGGATTGAACACGATTAGACAAGTACGATTTAAACAACGCCAGTGCCTCGTCTGCCACACCGATCGTTGTTCTCAATCGGTCAAAGTAGGATATCAGGATCAATAGTGTCGAAGGCAGCCAATAAATCTAGCAGTGCTAGGGCAGTGACATTCCTGTCACTTTTGCTGCATAGGCTGTCATTGGTTACACGGAGGAAAGATAGGACCTGAATCATGGTGGTGCTGTGCCAGTGATGGCAAAGCGAGATGAGAGGCGCTCAAGAAGGAATTGATGGTCGAAAGTATCAAAAGCTTCCGAAAAATTACGCAAAACAAACAAAGAGACTCTACCTAAGTCTGTATTCCGAAGAAGGTAATAATAATACATTTGATGTAGCGCCCTCAGAGAACTCGACCTCTTTCTAGGCACTTTACAATTGCTGCAAAGGAAGCACGATCAGATGGTTAGTGGTAGCATGCTCAATTAACAACAAGGATTAGGTTAAGGGTGACATACACAGGGTCAGCATGGAAGTATGGTTAGTGGCAGCATGCACAGTGTAATCAAGCATTAGCAGATAAAGGAGGAATCACAGGGATGCCGAGCTGGTTTGGTCCAGCGCTTAAGATGCTCGCCCCGACCAAGGTCTGGCTGAAGTCGTGGACTCGAGCCCTGAGGCATATGTGAAGCGCCTAATTAGAGATTAAGTTCTCTTGGGGTGCTACATAAATGAATTAAATGCTCTATATTTGGGATCCACTAAATGCTGTGATTAATAGATGCATTTTAGTTTCTTTTTAAATGTGGACAAGTCAGGAGATGTTGTGATGCAAGTCGGGAGTGATTTCCAGCTTTGGGAGCATACAAGATAAAGGAATGGTCTCCAAAGGATTTAAAATTTCTACGAGGTATATGTACACAGTTAGATTCCGAAAAGCAGGTGGTACGATGCCTAGGCTGGTGGGGGAGTAGAGACGAATACATCCGAAGCTAGGCTGACTCTGTTTACTGATTAGCTGTAAAACCAGACTACTGGAACTTACTGTCTAGGTTTGAAGCTTCAGTGTAAGAGTCTAACTGGACTGCCACAACTCATTCCGATGTCTTTCATGGGAACATTAGAAGGGAGATTGGGCGGAAGTTGCTTAAGTTCTATTGATGAAGTGATGGTTTCTTAAGTCGTGACCTGGTTACAGTCTTTTTAAAAGGTGCTACTGCATGACCTGAAGCTAATGATAATTTTAGTTATGCATTGCAGCAGCAGATCTACGCATCGTAAAAGCAAGACAGGGAGAATATGATGTAGAGGACTAGTTGTCTTCTTTGATTGGAATAAAAACTTCAGAATGAGGTCGATCATGGTATCATTGAAGGTAGACATTGAGGTGCTGTGCAGACTTTATGGACTGGAGTCCAGAGGGGATGCTGCCACCCTAGAGATGAACTCTCTGATTTTGTCTATCTTGTTGACAAAGAAGCTAGAGAAGCTATCAGCAAGATCACCACAAAGATTACTATGTAAAGGGCTAACCTGGGAGCCGTTAAGGAGACGGTTGATCGTAGACATCAGAATTTTTGGATGTACATCTCAGATTCAGCAATGTAGCACTTGGTTTGCCAATAAATAGTAAGTTGGTTTTGTGATAAGCCCTAACCCATTGTAATTCAGTTTCTGCGATGCCTAGGCGAATCGACAAGCGCTCAAGTTCCTTGTAGGCAGTGGTATCAACCGCTGTCAATAGACCCAGCGAAACAGGGAGACGGCGGAGATCCGAAGAAGATCCCTGTACATCCGCAGCCGTTCAGACTCGGCGCAGTAATCTTTGCTCTAAAACCGGACTGTCACTCATTTTTTAAGGAATGTTGGTGGCCTGGTTAAGGTGGCTGGCTTGACAGCTAATATCCAGTCGTAAAGGTGTGGGCTAAGTATACCAGCGATAGAGCATAATTGCAACTTCCGTCTCATATTGGAGGTAGCGCGGCCAAGCGAATCCTATCAGCTCCTACGAGATGGGTTGGCCACAATGAAAGTGGAAGCAAAACACGCCCACTCTTTCCCGCGACTGTCCTGCTGCAATCGTACTGCTGTGCAAATACTGGCGGCGCTGACCGTAAGACCGTAAGGCAATACTCACCAGCCTCCAGCTCTCGGAGACCTTTGTGTGAAGAAACACTAACAGCTTGAGCTTCAGTGAAGCATTCTTCGCGATGCTGCAGTCGACGTAGATGACAGTGCCAGGCTGATATTATCTCTAGACTTGCGTGGCGCTAATATGACGAACCCAGCACTAGAGCATGTGTCCTTCGACAAACTTGGTTAAACTCCTTAAGACGACGCGACATTTTCGCTATTATTGAATTTCCCGAAAATAGACTGAGCCTTACGTGATTTCGTTTCTCCGAGATAAACATTAAGGTTTATGTTCAGGGGTTGCCTATTTTTATTGTGCAATTCTCAGCATTTATTCGTGACACAAATCTACACTTGTTCAAGCACAGTCATTTCCTTATCGTACGAAACGTCGTCATAAATCTCCAAATCCCAAATTCTGACCCGAATCTCGTGCGAATCCATTTGCTCTATAACCATTGGCCTCAATCTCCCATGTCCTGTAATAGTGCTCTCGTTAAACGAGCACTTAATTTCCATGTGGCCTGTTCGAATTGCAATAGCAACACAACCCAGCTATCATTGAATTTATCAGATGAATTCTTCACACAAGTCACGACCTCTTGCAGGTTCGGCTGTACAAATTTTCCAAGCTGTACTCCTTTCATTCTATTTTCAATTTAGCCATTGATCTCTAAGAGCAAATGATCCTTGAATAGCTCATTTATTACAATATCACGAGTCTCGAGCTAGGTAGTCATTCCTGCGGAATTATTATTACATCTACTCTTCTCACACCAAGGTAACTATTGTCTTTAGCGAGATGAGTGCTGGCTGAATCCCAGACTTGCAGACCTCTTAGGCCACCTTTAAGAACAAGTGGCTGCATTAAATCGACCCACTTTGCTATAACTACTCGCGAGCACCTGGTGTTTTTAGTTTGAAGAACATAAATGCCTAACAAAAACTATGTCTATTGCTTAATCTTACCTTTCTTGCTCTTTGTGACGATTAGAGGTGGGGGCTTCCTTTCCATCTATGTGAATTTCGAAAATAGAGGTAACGCGTGCACTTTCATAATCCGTGGAGGGAATGTTGACACTGTGCTTGTCACCTAAAACCATGTCATGCTTGTTGACATTGTGCATGTTACCACTATTTGATCATGCTTCCTTTAAAGCATATGTAAAGTGCCTAGAAAAAGATTCAGCTCTCTGAGGGTGCTATACAATTGTATAATAATTATTATTACTATCATTATTAATATTATGTCGATTCACGAGGTACCCGTCTTATCACTTTTCATTTTGAGATCCTTGGACCATAAATGCTACAGTTTCATCCATGGAAAACAATGTGGAGACTTGGTACTCACACAAGTTGACGACATTAACAAAGGACTCGAATTCGGCTGTCCGTTAAATAGCGTCAGTATTTCCGAACTTAAATAGTGTTGTCGATCTTCGTAGAGATAGTTCATATCGCTGAAGGAAGCAATCCAGCCAGAGTCGTGAAGCTTTGAATTCTCTTGGGACATTACTAACTATAGTGCCATTGCAAGTGCAAACTATTGAATATCGTGCCTTCTGTACAACCAAATCTTTTTCTCCTGTCAGCAATTTATTCACAGACAATGTCGTCCAGCTCAGAAAATAATTGTTTCCAACCTGGTCCACATCTGAGCTCCTCAGTATCTCTGGCCTACCTTTCGACTGAGGTTATCGTATTCTGCTCGCTATTTTCAGACCGTTTGGATATCCAACCTCTACTCGTTGCAGAAAGCCAAAAGATTCTTGTCCCGGAAGTCCTCCACGATATTTTCTCGTACTCGAAGAAATGGCTCTTTTTTGCAAATCTTATTGGCTGAGAGTCAAAATAGGATTCCCTTTAAATCTACAGTTATCAAGTTGAGAAAAAATTTCTTGCGCAGTGTTCAAATAATGATTTTACTAATAATTTTAAGGAAATAATAATTTATGAATTTAATGATTCAATGAAAAGCATGGCACGCGAATTTTTTCCTCCTTTTTGCCTTATAAATTTAGTGGTAAGAAATTGTGACTAGAGCCAAAGTCCATGTCTATTCGTTTGCTTTCTGTCCACATCTTCATATAGATGACAGAGGAGATAACTCATATTGCTGCCGTTTCCTTTTAACCGGGCTTTTTTTCTGGGATAAGGCTTATATTATGAGCATCTTGAATAATCCCGCAAGGGATTATTATCGCTCAGGTCTTATTCTTGGCTATTTCAAACTCCGTGATATCCTATGGATTTATTAGTGCTCTATAAAGCCGGCTGACAGTTCATCCATCCAGTGTTAAGATCTAGAATAGTGCAAATGTATTGGATGCCCAAATGGTCTGATAACGACGAGAAGATAATGATAACATCAGTTAACAGGTGAAATAGAGAAATGCCAAGAAGTGCAAATGTAGATCATTTCGTCAACCATTATTTCTTGAGCTGGGCGACATCGTCTGTGATTGGATTTCTGACCAGAAAAAAGGCTTTGGTTATGCACGGGGCGGAATTCAAAGCATCCCAACACTAGCTGGGTGGCTTGTTCAGCGGTATGGATTGTCTCTATGAAGATCGATAACACCAGTTAAGCTCAAAGAGACTGAAGTTATTAAAACTGCAGGCGTATTTAAATTCTTTGTTGAGGGCATTGACTTTTCTAAATACCGACTCTCCAGAATAACTCATGTGGATGAAACTGCAGTACTTATGGACCCTGGATCTCGACGATTCGTCAGAGGAGTGCCTCATCAGTCTACAGTCTATCCGCTATTCACGAAAGTGCACGTGTTACCTCTATTTTTTAAATTCATATATATGGAAAGGAAGCCCTCTAATCACCGCTGAAGGCAATAAAGATAAGATTAAACGCGTTTCGGGGTATTTATGTTCTTCAAACCCAAAAAGCTCGGTGCACACAAGCAGTTATGAGTAAGTGGGTTGATTCAATGATGCCACTAGTTTTTCGAGGTGGCCAAAGAGGTCTCCCAGTCTGAGATTCAACCAGTACTCAATGCTAAAGACATGGAGAACTTCCTCGAAGAAAAAAAAATATGTAATAATGATTTCCGAAGAAGTGATTGCTTACCTCTAGACTCTTGATATTGCAGTAAAAAAGCCATTCCAGGATCATTTGCTCATAGAAATCAATTACTAAATTGAAAATCTAATGAAGATAAAACAGCTTGTAAATTCATTATGTAATTAAGGGCTTGAAGATGTGTGATAATCTACCAAAAGAAGACTGTATTTGAAAAAAGTTGGACTTGCTTGCATGAATAAATGCATATTTTTGTACATCAATAAATGAGTAAATTTAGATCGTTGTTGTACCTGAAAAATAAGACATTATCGTAAAATAAGTCATAATGCGTCTTTTGGAGCAAAAATTAGTATACTACCTGGTCTTTTTTCGGGGAAATGTGGTAGTAAAAGCCTAGTAACTAATAAAAAATATAAATACATTTCCATAGCACCCTCGGAGAACGTAATCTTTTCCAAGCACTTTGCATAAGCTCCAAAAATAACATTACTTTACTAATATAATAGTAAAGCATATATTCGGGACCCAATTGATCTATATTTCCGACTGCGACTTCGCCTTAGTTAATACTGCAACTGATCTTGAATTCTAGGCAGCTCTGGTTTAAATCCACAGGCAGTAGGAGTTACCTCCGCTAAGTGGAAATCAACCATAACCAGGCTACGAAGACTATTTGAGTAAGACTTAATCTACACGGTTTCTCAAATACGTCCCGCCAAGGCCGCATTGTCGGATCTTAAGCTCCAAAGCCTGATATTCAATCCCGAGTGACGTTACGTCACCCACTGACTTGATAACATTAAAAAAGAGGTCAAAAGCACCCCTGTTCCTAGCAGCATTTACTGGGTCCGCGTTAATTTTCCTTTGATGAGTACTCGTCTTGACGATGTGCATTTTGTCACTAACCATATAGACATGCTCCCTTATACCACATATCAAGTGCCTAGAGAGAGAGAGAGAGAGAGAGAGAGAGAGAGAGAGAGAGAGAGAGAGAGAGAGAGAGAGAGAGAGAGAGAGAGAGAGAGAGAGAGAGAGAGAGAGAGAGAGAGAGAGAGAGAGAGAGAGAGAGACAGAGAGACAGAGACAGAGACAGACAGAGACAGAGACAGACAGAGACAGAGACAGATAGAGACAGACAGACAGACAGATGGGGCAGAGAGGGACAGAGAGGTTACTATACAAATTTCTTACAAGTTATTATTATTACTAATATAAATGCTGCCCTGCCAGTTCGATCAAACAATTACATCGCCTCCTGGTTTGACCAAGGTGCATACTGCTCGCCTTGAACGATCATTATCGTGGACTCGAGCCCTGAGGCGTATGTAAAGCACCTAGATGGAGATTAAGTTTTCTTAGGGCGCTATGCAAATGAATAATATTATTGTTATTATTGCAACTAATCCTCTTGGTCAAGAGCAATATTCCCTACGCGAAATTTAGTTGACATTAGGACACAGCACTGAAGCACTAAAAGCTGCTTAGATTGGAGCCCCAGATTTTGCTACTCGTTGTTTTAAAGTGTGCTCGTGAACAGACTAGAGTAGAGTATTGGGTAGAGTGCTTGCTTGCTCTGCTTGTTTTGCTCGATCTTTCCGAAGCTTTTGATACTACCGAGCACAAAGTTCTTTTAGAGCGCCTCTCGTCTCGCCTGGGCATCACTGGCACTGCTCTGCAATAGTTCAGGTCCTATCTCAGTGGGAGACTCCGGAGTATTGACGTGAATGGACAAAGATCATCCGAGATACCTCTGAAATATGGGGTACTTCAGGGCTCCGTGCTGGGTCCGGTTCTTTTCACGGTTTATACTCTCCCTCTTGCTGATGTGATTGCCAAGCACAATCTAGGCTTTCACTTCTATGCGGATGACACTAAGTTGCACCTTTGATTTGATCCCTCCCAGCCTTGGAGCACCTCAAATTCTCTCAACTCACTTACTGCATGTATTGATGACATCCGCACATGGATGGCAGCAAATTTTCTAAAACTAAACGATGATAACACTAACTTACTAGTTATGGGCAAACTCAGTGTGATTCACAAATTGGAAAGGCTGACGCTCAAAATTGGCTTTGCCAGCATATCTCCTGTTGAATCAGCTCAAAATCTAGGTGTCTTGTTCCAAAGTGACCTCTCGTTAGACGACCACATCAGCTCCACAGTCAAATCTGCCTACTTTCAGCTACATAACATTGCTAAAATTCTGGCTTGTTTAGATAAGGATACCACGTCAAAGTTGGTCCATGCATTCGTCACATCCCGTCTCGACTTCTGCAACTCACTGCTTCCTGGCCTATCGGCATGTGCGATCAGGCGATTGCAGCTGGTGCAAAACTCTGCAGCTAGGCGTGTCTGTCGTGAGCGTCGCAGTTGCTACATCACACCTCTTCTCGCCAACCTGCACTGGCTACCAGTCAAGCAACAGATTGACTTCGAGGTTTTGTCGCTCACTTTTAGGTCACTTCATTATTTGGCTCCAGCCTATCTCTCAGATCTACTCCCCCACCAGGCCAAGCATCGTACCACCCGCTTTTCGGAATCCAACAGTCTAGAAATTCCTCGTACAAACCTTAAATCCTTTGGAGACCGTGCATTTAGTTCGTATGCTCCCAAAGCCTGGAACTCCCTCCCTACTTGCGGCAGAACATCCCCTGACTTGACCACATTTAAAAAGAACTTAAAAACACCTATTTAGGACAGCATTTAGTGGGTCCCTGTGATTCGTCCTTGATGTGCTTATGCGTGCTGATACTGTGCATGCTGCCACTAACCACATTTGCATGCTGACCCTGTGCATGTCACCCCTAACCATATTATTCATGTTGTTTGTTTAACAAGCATGATATTACTCACCATTCAATTGCATTTCCCTTTGCAGCAAATGTAAAGCGGCTAGATAGAGATTGAGTTCTCTGAGGGTGCTTTATCTAGTGCATTATTATTATTAACAGAGCATTTTCATGTTTTCATTTAAGCTGTAACTGACTTAGGCCTCCCTAAACTGTTGCCTGTTTGGTTTTACCAACCACCATATTCGCCCGATTCCAGTTGGTTAGTGCTAAAATATAGCTGGAGTCCATAATTCCGTATTATAATTCTGCCGGACGAGCAAGGTTTCACCTGTTATTCCGACGGGTGTTTAATGCTAATAATAATAATGGATGGTTTAAAGCGCCCTCCAGGCACAAGCGTGAAAGGCAAACTGCAAGGCAACACGTCACTTTGATATAGTCGGCTGCAACAGCGAAGGGGGCACGACGAAAACTGAAACTCTCTTTCAGCCGCAGGAGCCGCTGCTTGTTTGTGAGCCAGGAGCAGCCCAAGACAGGGCTGAACGAACTCGGGCTCTGCACATTGGACGTTAGAATCGCAGAACAGCACAAGCTGCCAGGTTCAGGACAGCTAGACATGCCTGCTCTCAAACCATAGCTAAAAAAGGAAACGCCAGCTGATTCAGCAGCCTTATATATTTAGCCCCAGAAGAGCCCAGAAGTCAGTTACTGCCGCTTGCAGTAGGCAATATAGAATTTCCTGCTGCTCGACTCAAACCAACGACCTGGATCGTTAAGTGCAATTTAACGTAATGTATCTCCCTCCGTCTGTTAGTTCACAAAGATTATGTGGACGCTACGTAGGAGAGTTTCATATAGCGCACTCATAGCCTAAGCGGCTTTCGGTATGCATTCGGTAGCCAACAGACTTCGTCTCATGCCACAAAGAGAAAGTGGTAAGCATAGCAGAGTCAGGAGAGCAGTTGAGGTAGTGAGTAGCATGAAAGTAGCAGCTCAGGACCGCTGAAAAGGATTAGCCATAGTCGGCAGCAGGAGAGTGGTTGTCGTTGAGTAAGAATTGTGGAAGCGAGTTCCACAGTCTAAGACCTGCAGAGCTACAGCTTCTTTCGCCAACGGTCTTTAAGCGGAGGAATGGGACAGCTAATTTATTGTCCACACAGGACCTGAGGGCGCGAACATGCTGAAACTGGTGCAGCAGTTCAGCTAGGTACGAAGGAGCCAAGCCGTGGCTGGCCTTGTGGGTCAGCGTAAGAACTTTGCTCTGTATCCTTTGATCAACCGGCAGCTATCCTAGCTCGTTTAGCAAAGGAGAAACGTGCTCAAACCTCTTGGACTTGAAAACTAGCCTTGCAGCTATTTTCAGAGCTATTTGCAGTGGCCTAGTTGCTTTTTTTCGGTAGCTCAGCCAAAAGGGAATTACAATAATCGAGTCGAGACAGAAACAAGGAGCTAGTTACATTTTTGCAAGCTGCCGTGGAAGACATCTCCTAATCTTAGATAGGGATCGGAGGTGCTGGCTAGTTGCAGAAGTAGTCTGCTGAACAAAGCTTGTTAAATTTCGGCAGCTGTCAAAAACGACACCTAAATTTCGAGCTCGTGATGATGGTCGCACAACAGCATAGCCTATTAGAAGAGCAAAGCCTTCTAACCCAGCCACACGCTTAGAGTGTCCAATGAGTAGCAGTTCAGTTTTATCGTCATTTAGTATCAAGAAATTTTTGACATCCAGGATCGAATGTCGGCAAGGCAAGCATTCAGTTTATCAGTTGCTGCAGCAATCCCCTTTCCCACAAGTCCCTACCCTAGCCCCCTCCCCCGTGACTGGATGTAGCCGGAGCAGGCTAATGATTTAAGGAATCTCCTCAGCATCCTTCATTCATTCACGGTTTTAAGTGGCAGCGTAGATCACCGATTCAAAATGTGACACATTCTCTCGCTTTTGTGCCCATATGATATGCTTGCGATGAGATGCATTCCTCGTTCCTAGCGGCTCCTAGTTCCGGAAGGTGAATCGGCTCAATCCTAGAGCTGAGTTTTAAGAGATCCCGTTGTTGGTGGCTGTGTGGTAAACAGTTCTAAGATGGAAACTGTACCTCGCTGCATTCAGTCGTGTCTGCGACCCTTAAAATTCATCGTGATGAGTGAACGTTGAATCGCTGGCCGTCGGCTTTTCCAGCTGACCCGAGCAGACTTGCAGCGCCAGCTTAACCAGTAATCGGAGCGAATGTAAAATTAGTATCGAAGTGTCGTATGGAAGAAGGCTAAATCGTTGGTTTCTGCAGGAGTGGCAGGAACCGTCAACTTTAGTCAAAGAAAAATTGCGGGTGCAGCTTATTCGATGACCTCAAGTTGGCGATTCTCTTTAGCACAGTGCTGTCTAATGCCTTCATTCCAACTGAATCAAACTCATGGATAGAATGTTGCATTGACATGACAGTCGACGCTTTTTTATCGCAAACGTTGCTTATGGGAACGTTTTCATAACAGATGTACGATGCTACTGCCATTATGAATAATCATAATAATAATACCGTGTACAGCACCCCAGAGAACACACTCTCTTTCTAGGCACTTTACATTTTCTGCAAAGGAAGCGTGATTGAATGGTTAGTGGTAGCATGAACAGTTATAACAATCAGAACACGGTTAGAGTTGACATGCACAGGATCAGCACTGCAAATATGGTTAGTGGTAGCATGCACATTGTCAGCACGCATAAGCATATTATAGGAGGTCCATTAAGCGCCTACTCACAGTAGGGTACAGCTATCACCTAGATGAATTGTTTGCAGACGCAAAGGATTACCCAATCGCTGGAAAGGAGAGAATCTCTCATGCCCAATCCCTCCTTTAGCCTCTACCCTGGCCTCTTCTCTACGTTAGTTTCACTTCTCTGCACGTATTTCGAAGCTAGACGCACTCGCCGTCGCCAAGTGGTCTGAACGACAAATTTCAACTAGGCCGCGGCACCTAAAGGCCGAACTCGGTGCCTTCTTTGCTGTTCTTTTGAAGTCATAATCTCTGTCTCTGTCTGTCCCGGTCTTTTCTTCTCTCCTGCCTGGGCGTCTGAGTGCCTCTCTCGCTTATTTTATTTTCGTTGTCTTTAGCCGCACACTCGCAGGCCCGCACACTCGCAGGCCCATACACGCACGAGAGCGTGCACGCACATTCATACACACTCAATATTTTACTCGTCTGTTAGACCATTCGAATTTTGCTCACGCTCAGCTATCAATCGGCAGATTAAGAAATCAGCCACAACCGACTAGTATCACAACATAAAGATGCTGTGGAAGTAGCTGCCTTTAGTAAAGCTTCTTGGGTGCTGCTTCAGTAGGGTTCTGTTGTACCCAAGGAAGACGCCCTGGTTTTGTCCAGTCTGTTGAAGCTCGAAAGCATTCGGCCGTGTTGGCCCAGGATGTAAGGAGCTCGCTCTTCCCGATCGAGGTCGTGGGTTCTAATCCTGCAGTGGGCGATCCTGTATTGCCAACTTTAAGAGGTGGTGATAGCCGTTAAGGCACTTGTTTCTGCTGCTATACAAATGAGGATGCAAAATCAGCTAATATTTTTTAAAGAATTAAATGCTTGATAGTGATAGATCATTGCACACACACACACACACACACACACACACACACACACACACACGCACACACACACACACACACACACACACACACAGACTTTCAGAGTATTCACTGCTTAGCTCTGCTGTGGCACTTAAGCTAGCTGGCCTGCGACCCAGTTTGCTCTGGATATATTTATGCCTCTTACCCACATATGATGATGTGACTCGTAGAGCGCAGAAGCTGTGTGCACCAAAACAAAATGATTTCCTATTTTCATTTATGCATTAACTTATCTTCGCGTGCAACTCCACAAAGCCAAGTGCAATCAGCGTTAGAGTCGTCGCACCTAAGAATCGTGGCAGAAGAAGTGGAATATTGGTGAAATGGGAGCATAAAAAAGCAGTAGCAATTACCAAAGCGGATTTGGCTTCACTAATGGGAAACATGCCAGCAAAAATACTTGAAATGGTGTTTATCGATACCTTACATTGCACTTCACGTCAAAATGTGAAAATCTTATTAGGCTACTTAGAATATAGCTGCTCCTTTTATCACTTCTCGTGCGCTAAAATCGCTATTTCGACGCACGCCAGCGTTCTTGCGAGCGCACTCGAGCCGACGTCCGTCGAATACGCCGCGCTGCACGTTTTCGGGTCCGAGCGGAATGCATTCGGTTAAAAGTGCAAAGTAAAGAGAAACTATTTCGATAGGAAGGTTTGCAAATAGGAAAGCTATGCAATTAGTATGCATCTTACTAACCAGCAGCAGAAAAAAACACTCACCCATAGAAATGCTCAGAGAACGATTCGCCTTAAGTTTCCAAGTCTGCTTAGCAGGCGGCAGTACCCCACGGATCGTACCTCAGTCTGTTAATGTCGCAACAGGAACTTAGCTTTACGCTTTCATATATTTTTTAATTCTTTAGGAAATTATTATAACTATAGCTACGAAAAGGGGCCTAATTGTGTTGGAATGCTTACAGTATATGTACGCAATTGAGTACCCGCCGGTCACCGGAAACCGACCGCGTATTACGGTCAAGGTCGGCGTGCGCGGCTGTGAAGTTGGAGATGGCTTCTGGGGATGACAACAACACCGTTTTTGGAAAGATTCTCAGAGGAGAAATTCCTTGCAATTTTATCTACGAAGATGACAAGGTATCCTAGTGTTTTCCGTAGACTGATCTATGGTCTTTTTTGAAAGACCTGCTATTTAAAGTGGCGTGTTCGTTGGTTCCGCCCGACTCTCGCTTTGGCAAACGACCTTCGGGTTCTGTTCGCTGGAAGTTTCGATTTGAAAATTTTGGTAAATCATTGCAGAAATAAGCTGTCTGACTTATTTAAGTTAGGGAAGTTCAGCTCTTAAGTTTTCAACTATTATCTAGGTAGCGTTACGAACTAAGTGATGTTACAAACGGGGTTTGCGGCTTCCACGACCTGACAGAACTAGGCCGCAAACGCCGTGTTCGTAGGGTGCGCTAGTCTCAGCCGGCACTCGGCAAATAATGGTGACGCTCTTAGCGTTCTATCACCGCTTGTGACTTGTAGGCGCTGCACCAGTGCACGCAGGTGGCTGAAGTAGCAGAACACGGCATGAACGGAAGAGTGCCCGTACCTCAAGATAAAAATTCATGTCCATAGCGTACAGAAGTCTATTTTGACAGTGATGGGAAGTCGCAGACGTTCAGAAGCTTCCATTAAGTACACCGACTCTCGTACGGCTCAGGGGCCAAGAGCACAACTCTGCTCCGATGCTGGAAAACCACATACCAGAGTACAACTAACAGCTCATTACACGGCTTCTGCTTTTATGCGGCCTTGACGATAGATTATTACATAATTGCTTCCTAGCGGAAATGATTCAGGAATCTTGAGCAATGAATTTTAGTCAAAATATGACTGATTCAGCATTGTAGCTGCCGTTTCACTGTAGAAGCTTATCGCTTACGTCCTTTGGCCGCGAACACATCGCTCCTAATGGTGCCAGTACGCCAGAGCGACACTTAACTGCGTGGATCGAATACTAACGCACAACTGCCAGACTATTACAAACAAGTTGTGCTTTATGCTACCTAATCTTAAAACATGACTACCAGTTGCCCATATTAAATCAGAAACCGCTAATAATATTTCGGCAGTCATAATCTACCTGATGTAATACCCCAGCGCTTCGGATCGTATGCCTTGCTAAGGCAGCCTGCAGCTGTTTATGCTATGGTGCCAAATCACAAGTTGGTGCATTTTCTGATTAAGTTCATATTGCTCAGGTTTTGCTGATGTATCGTAGTTCAAATGAGCTTTTAGCCTTTAAGATGGATGGTCACCGGCAGGCTGCACGTTAATTGGCAGGCCAGCAAAGTATTCGTTAGGGGATTTTTTGGTAGCTTTGCTGCACATTTTTGTGTAGATTAAGTAATTGGACGTATAAAAAAGATATATTTAAAACCGAAAATTGTGTTCAGTGGCACGTCAGGACATGTATAGTAGCAATTACTAAACTCACACCAAAGATGAACTAGATCATTGATGCACAATCACGAGTCCAACTCATTCAAAATTGCATGCCGATCAGTGAAGTATTGGCCACCCAATGGAGTTTACAAGGTACGCGGGTAGACTGTAAAGGAAGTGCGGTGACAGTTGTACCTCAAGTAGCTGCAAACATGTAGCTCGATTTGCCCAGGCTTAACATGTTGGGGCACAAGTCGCATATGAGGTCGAGATCGGTTGACTTGTTATTTACTTTGCTTCCGGTTGACTTCTGGGTTAGACAGGGTTCTCATAATCATTTTTAATTATTTTCTTTATGTGGAAATCATCAAAACTTCGACTTGCATTTCTAACATTTGTCTTTTGAAAGACTCTATAAAGTCTCGATTTGTTGACTAATTTTCTCAGTGGTTTTTTACCCTTACTTAAGACCATGTCTGCCTGTGCTACTCAGACAGGGGCATCTTTCTATCATTGTCACCGGAGGGCCAGCTGTGCAGACTTCAAGTTTTATTGGAATAGTGCTTTGGGACCTTGTCTAGCTCTTGCCAAGTGGGTTGCAACGCACTTGCTGGCTAGTGCTGAGGGATTTCTTTTTTTACTGCTTGCTTTTTCGGTGTGGCACAAATGTAGTGCATGGAGCTGCCTTGTGCGCGGGCGACCCCGGCCTAGCAGCGGATCCGGGCTATTTAAGCTTTCTACGACATCATTGTTTCAGTGTGTAGCTTTCAAGGACATCGCCCCACAAGCTCCTGTGCACTTTCTAGTGATACCAAGGAAGTTCATCCCAAAACTTGGTGATATTCACCAGGATGATGAGCAGGTAGGCAAGTGCTGCATCATGCACTGCTGCTAGAAGGTCTCCTTGCTGATTATTTCCTCGAAGCTGGTTGCAAAATAGTTGCGTTCTATGTGCAAAGCAAATGTGGAAGCGCTTGGTTTTGCTCTGAGATTCCATGGCTTCCCGTGTTGCTCTCATTATCACCAAAATTTTGTTAATTTTTCTTTGAATTCGAAGAGCATCAAGTGCCTGCTGTGTCACAGTCCTACATTATGTTGCTTCACAATTTGTTCTTTTTCGTGAATCACCCTAGCCAGATTTTCCCCACACACACAAATGCATGTCTGCTGTGAAATTGCCGGTATCATATGCCTTGTTCGTGTTAGAGCTGCTTCACTTGATAGTGGGCTTGTGCGAGCCTACTTTTGAAATTGTTGTCTTTTTCAAATTTGTGGCTGCCTGCATGTCGACATTGCAGGAAAAATTTGTTTAACTTTATTAACTGAACCTTATGCCCTTAGCTGTAGTTTTCTGTAGTTGTAAAGTTGCATTGGTTTTGTGCATTCAGATATTTGTGGAGGCTGCAGAGGGCCAACTTGCCTGTCTCACATACCGCTGCATTATATAAGCTGCTAATCGGAAAATGTTGCCAAAATGTAGGATTCGAATGGAGAAGCAGTATTTTATGGAAAATGATGCTTGCTGCTACCTTGCTTGGCTACCGAATGTACAAAGCAAAGAAATAAATTTGTTTGGCAGTTACATCCTGCCTCCACCACAGTTGTGATTTTCGAAGGTTATGTTGATGTATCACTGTTAGAAAGAGTACAGTAAAGTAATAGACTTTCATTTCTACCTTTTCATCAGTTTGAACTTTTGGGGTAAGGTGCTTGCTCTTCATGACCCGGGTCGTGGGTGTTAGTCCTACAGTGGTCGATCCTTCGTTGACCACTCCAAGCCGTGGTGATAGCCACAAAGGCTCTTCTGCGGTTATATAAATGAAGCGGTTAAATCAGCTTACCTTTTTATCGGGCTAACGGCTGCCCATGCTTCAAATCGTTTTAAATCAAACCAATGCCAAGCATTGTTGCTGAGATGTTTTCGAAAACGGTATACTTGGCATATCCAGAACACCTTACTAAGTATTCTTTTATTGCCGCTGTGTCACAAGCATAGCTTTGCTGCAGACCCACCAAAACAGGCTAATTTCACGTGTTTTTTGTGCCTGTTTAGCAAGTTAAGTAGCTTGGTAGCACACCATTTACCACCGATATTGTTTTGCATGCATTTTTTAGCCAGGAGTTCATAAAACACTTCAACAGTTGACTTACTATCTTGATTCCTTGAGCAGATAGTTATTCGAACCAGCATTGAATAGGATAATGTTGGCGATATTTGTATGTATTGCCAGTAGTGATGCTTCAGATACCTTCACTCTTTTTCTTATGCCTCCTTCATCTTCACTTGTTTTATGCCCCTCCCCCCCCCCCGTGGCTCCCGTGACTATAAGGTGGTGGCTCATTAGGTAAGGCGGTTGCTTTTCACGACCTCCGCACCGAGGTCGTGGGTTCGAATCCTGCAGTGGCGATCCTGTATTGCTGCTGCAAGCGGTGGTGATAGTATTTTCAAGGTTGCCATGAGATTTCACTGTATGTTACTAAGTTGACACAGCCAATATGCATCTTGTGGTTCTTGTCTATGCTGTGTGCTGTGTCGCTGTGTCCACAGAATGCAATTGCTTGCAGCTATTGGGCCATCTGCTATGGGCAGCAAATCATGTTGCTTCGACTATGCCAGAATTGAAGGATGGCTATAGGTTGGTCGTCAACAACGACAAGGCTGGAGGGCAGGAAGTATTCCATCTGCACCTGCACGTGTTGGGCGGCAAGCACCTTGGCTGGCCACCGTTTCCCCAATAGACGGCTGTCAGGATGGCTTCCGGACTAAGGTTGACATTATGCGTGGAGTAAATGCTTCTCAGCTCATTCGCGGTTAGTCAGTGGCTTTATTTCATGTCATCTTTATATCAAGAGCAAGTTCGCATTCTATGACAGCTTGTGTTAATATTGACCATCGCTGGAGCCTAGGTGCATGGATCGACAAGATGCTGCTTTGTTGCCCGCTTCGTTCTGCATGTCTTCTTTGTATGACCGAGTTGGTGCTGAGTAAAGCAAGCCTAGCTAGACGTTGCATTACCTGCTAGTTAATAAACAGACCTTCAATGAAAGACTGTCTGAGAATGACGAAGCAGATAACCGTATGTCAGTACTGTGAGCGTCTCATCAAAGGAAACCCTGCTACCCGTGTCCAAGCGAAGTGCTAGAATGTGCAATCTCATGTAACTGTCACCAGCCTATGCCAGCCTATTTGCACCAGCCAGCCGAGCTAAGTGAAGCCTGCTTTGCCCAATCGTTCTTGGTTCCTCAGTTGTTTCTCCCTCATCATGGATATGATGCTATAGATTTCTAATACAAATACAGTAAGTTGAGTGTAGTGTAAAATTTGAATGATGACCTGTGACAAGCACTGTATGCTCACAGCGATCATTATATTAACGACAGCCATGCCTTGCCTACGCAAAGCTATGGAGGCTGTTCACTCGTGAAGACAAGCAAGCGTACTGACTGACATGAAGCCGGTGCGTGTCCCCATACGTCACGGTGCCGCTGACTGTCTGTCAAGCCACCATTTTGTTCTTTGGTCCAAGAACATGCCAACCGGCCACGGACGGTGGGCCCGGACGTTGCACTAGAAGTGGCTAGTTGATCGTGGATGGCCGTCAAGTTTTACTAGGGATGCCGGTGTTGGACACGAGTAGTAGCGAGAAGCGCAAGCAGACATTGCTGATCAGCCCGAATAAGACAGCTTAGAGTTTCTGTAGTTTACTGACGAGCCACTCCTCTGTGAGTTCATCCAGGCTGCGCAGCTCGTAAACCTAAAACAGTGCGCAGCCGCGTCCATCCTGCTGGCGATCAGTGGCACACAGCAGTTGGACGAAACGCAACTTAGGAGCAAACGCACACCACCATCGGTCGCAAGGGGCTCACCCGAGAAAGAAGCCTGCGTGCTGGAGTAGTTGCAGTCGGCATTTGTGGCATCGGGCGGATGTATGGAGCTTATGCCTGACGGTGGGAGAGGAACCGTTGGTCTGGAAACTGGGGCATGGTATGCCGAAGTAACAATTCCGGTTGAGAGTTGTTGGGTAGGCTGAGTAGGTTTCAGTGGCATAGGCTGCTGTGCTGAGGCGAGCCAGCCAGCTTGCCATAGTGGGCAGCGCTAAACCAAAGGGGGCATGCTGCCTAGCTCACTGCTTCACCCACGCCCCCCTCCCCCGTAGCTGCGCTTAAAGAGCCGACATTCTGGCCATTAGCTTTGGGAGATGCTGTTCATCCTATGCATCAGCTGCTGCCTGGCTGAGGTTCAGCTCAGTGAGTATAACCGTCACAGGTGCATGATGCACACGAGTAGCTCATGTGAAGCACCCAGGTCCGGGCCGGCAAGATGAGAAGAGGCCAGCATCTCCCCCTCCCTCCCTCCCTCCCTCCCTCCTTGCCCCTGGCTACCGTATTTTGCTTAGTGTGATGCCATACCTGACGAGAACGCAATAGTATAAAGCAATGCTGAATTGGAGTAGTGAAATGGTTGAAGAAAATGCATAGGTATTTAGCATAGGTGCAATAACTAAGTGTGGCTCCAAAAATGGGGGGTGCAGTGACTTGCAGTAGATGACAGACATGAGTGAAACGTAGACATGCCTTAAGCGTAAACCCATAACAACATTTGTGCCCACAATGAAAGTCAAACCTCCATGTAGTAAGTGTGTGCACTTGCGCTGAGCTCGTGCAGATGTGAACGCCATAGATTGCTGAGGCCATGTAATCTGGCAAAGGTCACACATTGCTTGGTCACACTTTAGCTACAGCAGTTGTGATTGCAGTTTGCACATTCAAATCGGCCTTCTTACTTTAAGTTAATGAAAAAATCAATTTTTAGTTTTTAGGCATTCGCATGTGTGGCCATTTGTGCATATACTATGTGATTCCTTTACAGAATATGTGAAGTGCCTAAAAGGCGATTTAGTTCTCATGGGCACTATACAGAAGTCTTATTATTACTACTACCATGTGAAACCGATTGTATTTGTGCCAAATCTAAGCTGGGCCGTTGCAGGTCTTAGGCAGCATGCTGCTCGTCGAGAGCGCACCGCGCACACACAGTGAGAGCATAGCTTACCTTAGTCATGCCAGTCTCATTAACGAGGGAGGTCTTGCTTCCGGCATACATCATCTGCTGTTCTGGCTTGCAACCTAAAGCAGCAAGCAGTCAGTGCAGCTGACCGGTCGAACCTCCGGCACAACGACAGAGGAAGTGACGTTGAGAAACCGTGTCCACATGAAAAAGGCATTAGGACAGCAGGCACTCTGCTGTGGTGTTCCATGACACGCCTCCTGTGAGTCGGTGAATGGGGCTGCGGTTGCAGTCGTGGGAGAAGACGAGAGGAACGAAGCGCTGGATGGACAGACTGGTACGTGAGAGCCTGAGGCGAGTTCAAGAATCGATGCCGCCACCGAGGCCCGACAATGGGTAAAGTGCTCTGCTCTGCCTGTGCCGGGCGAAACCAAAGCTTGGGCTGCTGGTGACGACCACCTACCCGGTGCTTCCTCTTGGGCAGTGGTTCTTCTCAACCTTCCTAATGCCTTTAATACAGTTCCTCATGTTGTGGCGATCCCCAGCCACTAAAATTATTGTTTGTGCAAAATGTGGAAATGCGTGTTTTCCGATGGTCTTATGCGACCCCTGTGAAAGGGTCGTTCGACCCCCAAAGGGGGCATGACCCACAGGTTGGGAACAGCTGCTCTAGGGGAAGGCAAAATTCTCGCTGGTTCATCTGTGGTAGGTCTCAGCCCTGAAGAATGGGGCCGACAAGATGGTGTGGTGAATATCACCCAGGTCGAATCGCCTGCTTTCCATTGCTCTTTCGCACCCAGCTCCTACTTTTATAACGATGACTGTGCCACCTAGGAGTTACTGTTGATATCCCTTCGAAGAGCTTGCTCACCCCCCCCCAACCAGCAGGCAGCGTTGAATGTATCGGCAATTCGTGTGAACAACGCCCTAAGAGAACAATCTCGATTCAGGCGCTTCACATACGCCACGGGGCTCGAGCCCACGACCTCGGTCATCAAATACATTCACATGGACTTTAGGTTGTTACAGATGAGCACCTTAACCACGAGGCCAAACCAGCTGGCATAGACAAAAGGCTCGTGTCAGCTCAGTGGCTAGAAAAAATGTAATATATGTGTAAGGTGTGATGGTTGTTTTCCAAGTAGCCAGGGAGGCACCTTTTCTGCAAGGCCGTGATAGCCCGGGAGGTAATGTGCTCGCTTTTCACTGGCCGAGGTCATGTGTTCGAATCCTGCAGTGGGCCATCCTCTATTACCAACTGCAAGCAGTGGTGATAGCCGTTAAGGTTCTTCTGCTGCTACACAAATGAGGCTGATAAATCCGCTAATTTGATGTTCATTTTATTTTTTTCTAAAAACTAAAAAAAAATTAAGCATTGCGCAATCACTGTACATTAACGAGTCAGCTATATCCGGCTGCTGCATGCTTACTGTCATTGAAACATACAAAGCGGCAAGATGAGATAGGATAAAGCATTGTCACCGGCTGGTGGCTTTGGCTCGCCGTTAGCACCGGCCACCTTCAATGCTCTGCTCACAGGAAAAAGTCACGGGTAGTGCACGGTCTACGAGAGGGGTGCACTATCGCCGGTGACCGCCGACAAGTGGTCGGGTTATGAGTGACCGAAATAACCATCTAGCAATTACAATTAAAACGCCAGCTTTATAATTTTGGTCGACTGCGGTTGTGTGCTATTTATTTTATTCACTGTGGTGCAGCTAAAAGCACTGGAAGCCTATAGAGCACCCGATGAGGTAAGACGGCGGTGTCGAATTCATACCATTGCCTCACTTCCAAACTTTTAGCAGAGGAGCTGGCCATGCATCTATCAGCCGCTCACTGTAAGGCACGCAAAGGTAAGATCAGTGGGGCTGTACAGAGGTGGTGCACCCCTCTCAGTGCTGCTCTCTGCTCGAACGCCACACTCGCAGCCTACCTTGAGGACTGATAAAAATGAAGCACATCGGATAAGACACGCGGCCGTCATCGTGGGCGTACTTGTAGCTGTACACAACGTAGCGAGGCTGGTGGTCAGGCAGGGCAGCGACCAGCTCATCGACGGAGCAGTCCTGCAAAAGCAGCCGAGCAGAGACCGTAAGAGGAGGAGGCGGTGGTGGCAATCGCCTGCCAGACGGCGAGGCGGAGGCAGGTGCCGAGCTACGAGCTGCATGCCTAAAGGCTTCTCCGAGTGGGCAGACAGCAGGGCATATTGCCCTGCACCAGGGCCACCGAAAGTCGCTGCTCAAGTTGACGCCATGAGCCAGGCACAGTGAGCAATGGAGATTTCCAGCCCCAGGCAGTGTAGGGATCAGCATAGCATGCCAGAAAAGGTGGTGCTCTGCAGCAGTAAATGAGCTGGCAGCGATGGTAGCTGATGCAAGGACTGCTCAAAGAGGCGGCCAGTTTACTTAATGCACTTTGCTGCAGCCAAGCGACTGTAATTAAGTGTGCCACGCCATTTTGAGCTCCCTCCTTCGTTTTGCCCATCTCCACCCTACAACCAGGCTACAAAGTCATGCCACACCTATGGAATCAGTGTTTCCCACTGATTTTCACAAAACTTTAGGTAACCTGACCCTCACATAGTACAATGAAAGAATTCTGAAGCAACCCAGCAGTCGTTGACGTCTACAGAAGGAGAAACATACAGTAACATTATTTTGCCCTAAACATGATCACAAACCCTGAACTGGACACCAAGGAGAAATTGTCAGATATTCTGGTTCGTTGTTTACCATAACGATGGGTTACCGGTGGGTTACGTGGGTGCAAGACCCGTATTCCTCTATAATGGCCAAAATTTGAATTGGGTATCATCTGCAAGTGTCTCTGAACAGGGTACTTCCGGTTTGTACGTTCTTGACACGGCAATGCTTCGGAGGCTGTGTGGCACCACCAATGACTAATGTAGCTCATTCTTCTGACTGTTTTCTATTAATCAAGCTCAAGAGTATCTTTTGCTTTTTTTTTCTTTCATTAAGTTATAATACCTTGAAATAAGCTAAATGAGGCATGGTAACTAAAAAACACTCCTCACACATCTATGCAAGTTCGAAGAAGCCCAACTTCGAGCCACGGCATACCCAAGTGGTTAATGTCGCTCTTGAGTTGGCTAATTTAATCGTAAACAACAGGTATCTCAAGTCATTACCAGTGCCCTTATAGCCTCAGAAATGTTGCCAGGTCCAAAGCATGCATAAAGCAGATGCGAAACTTGGGAGTTACTGCTTACGGTGGGAGAATGCCACCAACCTCAAAACCTAGCCACAACAGACGACGTGTCTCATATGTTTCACTCACCCTAGCATCCATCGATATGACAAGCAATGATTCGAGAATAATCCTGATTTCCTATATAGTGTCTAATTCAAGCTGTGTCAATGTAAGGGAAAAAAGCCTTTTTTTTAAGAGTTTTCCTTTTGTAGACTCACGGCTGGCCTGCAAACTTCGGCTTCACAACTACTTTTGTGAAACTGTCAGTCGGAGTATGAATCCATGGGTAAGACACAGTGGCTGCAGTGTATTCCCCTCTCACAGGTACCAGACCCCCACCCCAGCTACTAGCCCTACATCAGCCTGTGCACAAGTTGGCACGCTTGAACAGGCACGAATGAGATAGCCAGACCTCGAGTTCTTCGTCCACCATAACTTTCAGTGCCTCGCGGTCAATTTTCACTGAAGCAGAAAGAAAAAGCAGGTAATGCCAATAGCACGAAGCGAGTGGTTAGTGTGCATAGCAGCTTCGGCAGAGAGTGAAGGAAGCCATGGCAGCTGGCGAACTGCTGCTGCAATATGGCGGCTGCGGACTCACTGATGATGGCAGCATTGTTGGTCGCTTTTCGGAATCGGAAAGACTTGAGCTTGGACTTAAGCTCGTCATCCACTTCGCACACCTTTAGGTTCTGAGCCTGAAAAAGCCGCGGCACCGTGTGCAGAGCCTGGTCACGTGCCAGAGCTGAGCGGCCAGAGTTGGGGGCACACAACGTGGGTCCCAAGCTGACAGCCAGTGTGCTTCAGCAGAGCCACGTGCAATGCTCAACATCTCCCAACCCAGAAACCTCGCACCGCGCCCACCAAACCTGGTGTCTGACCCGAGCAAAATGGCCACCAGGCCCTGGAAGCTGCATGGGGTGGGCGGCGGCCCATTCACGGTCACAACGAGCAACAACCGGCAGCTCCGAGCCGTGACGGTGCATGGCTCTGGTGAGTGGCCACCTCCCTGTGGGGGGCATAGGTTGGTGGCAGGACAGTGTGCATGCAGAGCATTGTTTCGCATGCGAGCTCGGCCTAGAGGTGGTTCATTTAGGAGCAGGATGTTTCATCGGATACACCACAGTTCGAGCTCAATGTTTGAGCACGAAGTCTACTTAGGGCACAGGAGGGTCAGTGCTACCAAAGCAGCCGACACACCAGTTACAATGCTATCTACCATCCCACCAATCGCACTGCTTTCGCTCGGTCTGGTCAGCTGTTCACTTGGTCTGCGTTGAACTCCTCTCCTTAGGCAGAATGACTAGACGGCAGGCCCTTGCAAGGATGGCTCTTTAACCCGAACAGCACTTCCGCCGAGCACGAAAAGAAGAGCCTCCGACATCCACAGCCAAGAAGAAAGAACGAAGAGCCTCTCCGAGCTCGCTGTGGCTGAGAACAGATTAAGCGTGCTGTCGGCGACTCACTAGCCAGATACTTTCCAGCCATAGGGATACACCATCCTCGTCGCTGTAGGCAGCCTTTCACCTCCGATCTGTGGTTTTAAATGTATTTCTGTTATCGTTGAGCAAACCAATGTCTCGTCGCAAAATTACAGCATTCGTTTGCCTAAACCGCCGACCGATACGGCGTCTCGCCGTAAGCAGCATTTTGCATCTTCTAGTTCGCTCTCGCTTAGACAACAGAATTCCACGAACACCGGGGACATTACTGGCCCTTCAAGGTCATCCTAAGGTATAAGTCATCGATGGGCATCGAAAGAGCACTACCCAGAGGCTAACAGCTAACAGGCTGATCACAATTCACAGCCACCCTAGCAGGCTAAAATACTTCCAGCCCCATTAGCTATTATTTTAACTGCACGGGTGGGCTTTGCACAGGGGCTCGCACCGGCGCCTAACCGCGACCGAACGTAATTCTTCGTATAATCAACATCTAGCTCGCTCTGGTAACGATGAACACCAAAGCAGCTAGTCCTCTCCGGCAAGTAGCAGTTCACCACAAATCTACTCCGCCACTTAGATCTCCGCACGTTACTTAGACCTTCGCAATGCCGCTTACGGAGTTCAGGACCGACTGCGAAGACTGAGAGCCTCGGGTAGTACGAGCAGGGCCCGGCGAGCATGGAAGCATGGTACACAGCGGAGCACACGCGAACGGCGATTACATGAGAAACCGGCCAGCGAAGCGTTGGAGCTGTTTCGCACCGGTGCGGCCGACCTAGCCGATTCACCGCTGCGGGAGCACAGAACGCAACGCGCGACGTACCATGGCTAGCAGGTAGTCACGCTTCCGGGTACGAAGAAAGCGGTTGGAGGATCAGGATCCACCAACCAGACGACATCCGGTTCCCTAGGGGGCATGTGCTGACTCCGCCCCTTGCCTAACAAAAGGCCTGCACACCAACAGGAGGGGTGCAGCCCGATGCTTCGGCTGTGGTTTAATAGTTGCGGCCAATTGCATGAATTCTATCCTGTTTTCCCAATCCAGCAAATACATCTTCTAGGTCACGGTAGGGTCGTATGTAGCTAGCAAATTCGCGTCTGCTTACCGACTAGTAGAGCAGGTTTGGCACTTAGCAGTAGCATATTACTCCCTGCCTGCACAGGTACAAAGAGAGCTCTTAAAGGTATAGATGGCATTAAATTAACATGCTATTGACATGTGAGCAAGCTAAGAGATGCTTTTAGCTACAACGAAGGCCAGGTCACTGCAGCCTATCCCACTAATGGGTCGAACTTAGCCGGGCATCACCAAGGCGCCGACATGGTGTGAGCGGGACCCTGAAGCCCCTCCCGAAGGTAGTCCACGAGGCCAGCCGCCAGCACTCCGACAGCCATACATCAGATACGCAAACGGTTCAATACAGACTAATTGTGATTCGATTGAGGAGTTGCCACGTGGAGTCGGAATGGAAAAGAATGAAACAATGTACATAATTCATTTGCACTCGGCCCAAGGGAAGAGCCCACGACTTCGGTCGTCGAAGGCGAGCACCATGACCTCTAAGCCAAACCAGGGCGGTACTGGCTGGAGCTCGCACGTGATCGTGCTCTGCGATGAGGCCTGGGACGATGTCGGTCTGGCGCGACGAAGACGACGCGACGCTCAGAGGATCGGCCGAAACCGGCACGTTGGACGGGTCCACGTGCCGTCTCGTATGCACCAGCATCAAGCGCTGACTTGTCCACCCTGTCTCGAGTTTGAGTTTAGACGACCTTTTAGCTCGGGGCTCCGGCGGACTGCCGCTGGTACAAATCAACCGAGCGAAATCCCGTCGTGTCGCGTGCATCAACCATGTAGGAAGGAGTAGCAAAGGAGAGCTGAAGTTGCTACTGCTTATCCGCCGCCACCCACCGGTCACCTGGCCGCGGCATTTCGGACTTATATTAACTCTGCGGTTCTAGGTACGCGCCGAGTGGTAGGTGGCCACTGCTAGTAAGACGGCCTATCCTAGAACGGGGGGGGGGAGGAGGCAATGCAGATCTAGCGCACTAGTCAGGTAACGTCGAGGAGCTTGAGGCGAGGGAGCTGATCGCTCGCGACTCGTCCGACGGGTCCATCGAGCGAGCAAACAAACTTGCAGCTACAGCGAGCTTTCCTAGCTGAGCAGTGGCGGAGCGGCAGCCAAGCGTCGGCCAGGCCTCTCCTTGCGGAGGCTCTAGCTCTGTACGCCTCGGACACGAGCGCACAGCCGAGCGTCGGCCAGGCCTCTCCTTGCGGAGGCTCTAGCTCTGTACGCCTCGGGCACGAGCGCACAGCCGAGCGTCGGCCAGGCCTCTCCTTGCGGAGGCTCTAGCTCTGTACGCCTCGGGCACGAGCGCACAGCCGAGCGTCGGGATCGGCGGCTGATGGGGTGGCAACGCTCCAATCACTGGAGCTACTTGTGTTGGCGCCAGCCAGCCGTACGAGCGCCGACTTCCTGCGACGTCTGCTCGGTCGGATCGCCTTGGCTTTTTTAGAGAGAGCTCACCGCCTTACGGCGACTGCTAAGTTCGGTTTACCGAACTCACATTTTTGCACGGTGCCATGAAACCATGCCAATGTGAAAGCAAAAAGAGCCTGCACGGCCAACAGATTCTCCACCTGAGTGGGGCAGTGCAGAAGAGTTACTTCGTATAACTTGTCTCGCTCAGCTTCAACGGGGCGCTCTCTCCCGGGGCCATCTCGCCAGCAACTGGTCGCGTGGGTCAATCCAACTGCGTTGGACGGTAAGCAGACCCGTGTAGACGCTTAGGTAACCGCGGATCAAGCTCACTGACGCAAGAGGCAGCTACGTCATTTTTCTAAGAGCCGCGGTCGGGCTACGAAAGCAGAAGCAACCGGCGAGCTCTAGGGCATTTGTGTGCGCAACGTTTGCGTCACGTGACGACGCATTGCCTAGGTGCCGTCCATTGTTTCCGTAAACAGCCGGAATTGGTTCGCGTCACGACGAGCGCCCGGCTGTGCGTCCGGCTGCGATCTCGTTAGCGTCTGTCAGGGCGGCAGCCGTAGCCTCCAGGCGTCTTCGAGAAGGAGCGTTCGACGTGCGTCGCGTGCCACTGCGAAGGTGAGCCCGGCTACGCATCTCGGCGGCGGGGCGAGTTGAGGAGCAGCGGGAGAGAGAGAGAGCGCTCGGCAGGCCGTTTTGGCTTAAATGGGAAACGGGGCCGCGGAATGCCGTGCAGCCTCGGCGCTCGCTCGCACTCGGAGGTGCTCTCGGAGGCTGGAGGCTGCACGGCAGCGCTGGCACTGGCGCTGGATGGCTCCTACCCGTCGTCCTTTACGTGCTTACGCTTGCTGACACTGTTGCATGCTGCCGCTAACCACACTTGCATGCTGACGCTGTGCGTGTCACCCCTAACCACGTTATTCTTGTTGTTTATTGAGCGTGCTACCACTAACCGTTCGATCGTGCTTTTTTGCAGCAATTGTAAAGCGCCTAGAAAGAGAATTGAGTTCTCTGAGGGCGCTTTATCACACGTATTAGTATTATTATTAATAATGATACCCTCGGTCGGAAGCGTGTACGGGGCGGGGCGGGCTCAGAGCGTCAGTCGCGGCATGTCGGGTGCTTTGACTCCGAAACGATCCGCCGACGCCTCGCGGCGTCGGGGGAGGATTTTCGACGGCTTCTCGCGAAGTGTAGAATGTCCCGCGCTCTGCGTAACAGCCGAGGCGTTCGCTAACCTTTGACAGTCCACCCAAGCAGGTCCCCCACTTTCGTGACAAGAAACCGGCAATCCTGTGCCGCTTTTCAACGAGGAATTCGCAACTCGTCGGTGAAATGCGGACTCTCCATTCCGAACGCCCCTCTCGGCGGCTTGTGGCCGAGCATAGCACGAGCCGCCGCTGCCGCTCACTCTCGAGCGATCTAGCGCACTGTGGCTGGAAGGTGCGCCCCGACGCCGAGCGGCAGCGTTCGGGAGCCGACTGGAGCGGGCACTCAGCGACACGCGGTGCAAATGGATTTGCGAAATGGAAGCGTAAAATTGTGAGCAGGCGAAGTGGCGGACCGAGTGAACGAGCGACCGAACCTCGAGAGAGGACTTTCGCGTGCTACGGGCCGGGCTAAATCGGGTAATTGTCGCTCGTCGACGGCACTGCTCAAACGTCGCCCGAGGAGCTGAATGAGATGTTGGGAAAATTCGCGCCAGCAATATCAAGGAGGGACGGACTCTGCGGATGGCGCCGTTGGAATAGCCTAAGCGGTACCCGGTCGCCGACTCCCAGAGTCGAGTCGCTGATGCGACCGGCATGCGTTTTGTCTCGGTGATGGGTCGCGTTTTCTCGGTTTTTTCTCGGCGATGGATCACAGCCTTCCAAAGTGTTCCCAGCATTTCCCGAAGTAACCTCGAGCCGAGACTCGACTGGCGCGTGGCTCGGCCCCTTCTACTTTGCTGCGAATGTTCATGGAGACGACAGCGTCGACGTAGCGTCGACGAAGACGACGTTCCGTAGCCTCGACGGCGGCAACGTAGGTCGTGCTGTGCGGCGAATAGGTCGAAAGCTGTACGTCTGCTGCGCTGGCGCGTGTGGCTTAGTGAGCGACCTTAACCGAAATCGTTGTCCCGGCAGTAAGCGTAGAAGGGTGGTGCGATAGGCTTTATCCGAGGTAGCCTATCATAAGAAAGTCAACGGGGTTCGTCGGTCGCTAAGCGGCCCGGCAAACCCCTTCGGGTCCCAAGCGGGAAGGGGGACAAGACCCGTTGGCTCTGCACTTCCCCGAACCGCTTGCATTACCCCTCACCTTCTGTAAAGCGCCCCGACGGGTGTGATGATCGGCTCAAGAAAACTCATTACCGTCGATACAGAACGTGTCGAACGCGACGGATATGCAGGACGGAATCGAAGTGCAATGGCCTTCAGGCGACGGACTCGCACGCTCGGGCGTCGTACACCCAGCACAAGCACAAACTGAGGCGTTATAGCGGCTCTCGCGAGTCGTCTCGCCGACCCGCTGGCGGGCAATGTCAAGCATCGGGAACAACGAGATCCCAGACTCGTACTGGAGCAAGATCTTGCGCTGGTTGATCGGCACACACGAAAGCGGGGTGCCCCGCGGGGGGGGGGGGGCTCTCTGAATACGTCGCCCGGAAGTGTCATGCCCAGGCCACCGGATCTAAGAAAACGCGTCTTTGATCTATAATAAGGTCAACAAAATATACAAATCTTATCAAATGGGGTCTATAGCAACAATTAAGCGAACTATCCTTTGTGTTCGTTGCGTCACTGTCGCAACGTACACTGCTTAGCGTCCCCACCATCGTGCTGGGGACAAGAGGTCAGCCTTTGGGAGGATGGCACGCTCGTCAGTGCTGTCTTTCGATCCTATCTTCTTTCTCTCTATCTCTCTTTCTTTCTTTCTCTCTCTCTATGTATACAGCTATATATATATATATATAGCTGTATATATATATATACAGCTATATATATATATATATATATATAGCTGTATATATATATATATATACAGCTATATATATATATATAGCTGTATATATATATATATATAGCTGTATATATATATATATATACAGCTAGCTCTTTATCTATCTAGCTATCTAAGTCTTTCTTTTCTATTCCCCTCTTTCTCGCCTTCTCTCCCGCTCTTTTTCTCGCAATCGTGTATATCTCTTTTTCTTTCTCTCTCTCTCTCTCACGCTCAGACACTTTCTCCCCCTCTCACTCTCTCTCTCTCTCTCTCTCTCTCTCTCTCTCTCTCTCTCTCTCTCTCTCTCTCTCTCTCTCTCTCTCTCTCTCTCTTGAAGGTGTCTCTCTCTCTCTCTCTCTCTCTATGTCTGTGTCTGTCTGTCTGTCTGTCTGTCTGTCTGTCTCTCTCTCTCTCTCTCTCTCTCTCTCTCTCTCTCTCTCTCTCTCTCTCTCCCTCTCCCTCTCTTTTATTTACTCCCTCTTCCTCTCACGCATCCTTTATCTCGCTTATAAGGTTCACAGTACATTGGCTAAAATGCATCTACTATTTCATATGCGATCTATTAGCAGCCTGCTGCAAAGGCGAAGCGGTCCTTGCTAGTATAAGCTTATAGCAAAGGACATGGGAGAAAGCCACGGCTGCGAGAGACATCTTTGCGTTTACTCTGCCGCAGTCTCGGCGCAGCAGCTAGCTGATTGCAGGAGCGCTTCCCCGCCGCCGGAGGAATTGTTTGTCTCTTCTTACCTGCCTCGGACCTTCTGCCGCGGACCTTCGATTCCCAAGTTGCCCAGCCGCGGCCGCCGCTAAAGCGAGCCAGCTGCACTTGAACCCACAGCCGCCACTCGTTGAACGCGCGCGCCCTTTCTTCGTTGCAGATGGGATCGGGCCGCAGCGTACCCGCGCAGCCTGTTGTTCGTGGAGTTTACACTTCCCAAGTGGCGTACCCCAAGCCACCCAGCTCACAGCCGGTGCAGTACGGCGGTCCACCAGCTTACTCCGCCGGCCCCGCTCCGCCGAGCGCTCAGCCACCGCCTAT
Organism: Cristatella mucedo; assembly: GCA_009760855.2. Classification (NCBI taxonomy): domain Eukaryota; kingdom Metazoa; phylum Bryozoa; class Phylactolaemata; family Cristatellidae; genus Cristatella; species Cristatella mucedo. Next base: position 410,455 of record WPIO01000072.1, on the reverse strand, counting down.
AGGTCAAGGAGGCCCGGTTGCCTACGGCGGTCAAGGACAGACGCAGCTTGGGCAGCCGTACGTCGGCGCGCAAATTCAGATTGGACAAGTGCAGCCTATAGGTCAAGGAGGCCCGGTTGCCTACGGCGGTCAAGGACAGACGCAGCTTGGGCAGCCGTACGTCGGCGCGCAAATTCAGATTGGACAAGTGCAGCCTATAGGTCAAGGAGGCCCGGTTGCCTACGGCGGTCAAGGACAGGCGCAGCTTGGGCAGCCGTACGTCGGCCCGCAAATTCAGATTGGACAAGTGCAGCAGGTACGTACCCTCCTTCACCTCACCGCCGCCGCACGAGTCCTGGCGCGATTCTCGGCGGGCGTTCGCTTTCGGCGACGGGAGCTCCAGATGGGCCGGCGACAACCAGCACGAGCTTCGGTAACTCGGGCGCACGCGCAGACGCAGTCGGCTGTTAATCGCTGCTTAAAAATAAAAAGATGGTAACGCTAGGTACAGAAGGTTCGAGACGTCGAGGCGAGTCGAGCGCTCCCCTGACGTCACTTCCTAGCATCCGACTGTCTCTTGGACCGCCGGCAACAACAGTCGCGGCTCATAGCAACTCGCACGACCATTTTCGGCGACAATAATTATAGTAACAATAATAATAAATGTTTATGGCGCCCTCAGAGAATTGAATCTCTTCTTAGGCACTTTGCGTATGCTATAAAGGAAGCATGATCAAGTGATTTGTGGTAACATGCACAATTTCAATAACCATAAAATGGTTAGAGATGACAAATACATTTCAAATGCAGTGTCAACATGTAAAATATGGTTAGTGGTAGCATACACAGTGTCACCACGCATAAGCACACAAAGGATGAATCACAAGGACCCACGACATACTGTGCTATAAAGGTCGTTTTAAACTTCTTTTAAAAGGTCGTCAAGTCAGGGGATGTCATGATGTCAATCGTGTGAGTTCCTGGTTATGGAAGCATATAAACTAATGGCAAAGGCACCGACGCCTGTAAATCACCGAATCGTCGTGGAAAGACTGTCTCGAACCAGCGGCTTTAGTTGATTTGTCTCCCCCACCGGAAATGGCTCGGAGTTCAGTCAGCTAGCTTCGTCGGACTTTTCGCCCTTCTCACTCGAACCGCTTCGGCAGTCGCTGCTCGTACGGAGCTCGGCTCTCAGGCGTCGGCGCTGTTAGGTGGCACTGCGGGTAGCTCTCAGGCGTTCCGCGAGCTCGCCTCTCTGGGCGCATTCGTTACGACGCCGACGCCGCCCCTGCCGTCTCACTCAAGCCACTTCACCCAAAGGCTAAATGCGCTCACGTGCAGTCGCTCCAAGCGCTTCGTTTTCGGACACAGTTGACCGTTGAGACGTCTGCGAAACTCTCGGCGAGCGAAATTGGCGGCAAATCTGTTCGGCGTCGGTGCAGATCGCGCCGGGCATGCGCGTTGTCGATAGCATTGTGCAGCCAGTGCCGAGAGGTGGTGGGGCGAATAGTACCGCCCAAGTCAGCAGTCACCATGCGGACGGCGCTTATTCTATTCCTTTCAGAATTTAGACAATCCACCGCCCTACGACGTAAGTTTTCCGCCCATTTTTCCGTAGCACCTCGTAGCTATCCTTTTTTTTTGCTTCAAAGAAAGAGCCGATCGCTCGCCGGGGCTTCGGCACTCTCGAACCACCTCCGGTCACGCAGCGCCCGCAAACCGCCGCATCGAGTTCCCACCGGCCGCTCGTGCTCGAGACTTCTGCCGCAGCCTCTCAGTGAGCGCCGACGTCCGTCGCCGGAGGTGCTCCCGTGAGCGTCCTGTCGCCTCATGTGTTGCTTCTTTTGTTCCGTTCGGCTTTCGTTCCGTTTCGCTTCCGTCGGCGAGACGCGAGTCATTTTCGGCGCTCGATCCAGCGCTAGTTCTTCATCGTGCCGCGCTGCCTCGCCTTCTCGTTTGCCTCTGCCTTTTGCTCGGCCTTTCGTCGTCCGTCGTCGCGGCGGCGGTCGGGTAGCTCTTGTCTCGTGCGGCGGCCGCGCGGCAGTCCGTGAGCGCTCGGTGACTCCCTTGGCGGAATAGAGCTGGCTCCACGACGACTCGCGCCGCCGTGCAGCGAGTGGGGTGCGAGAGAAAGTGGTGCCGTGTTGAGTGGGAGAGGGAGTGGCACGCGAGCGAGGGCACCGCCTCTTCTCTTGCAGGTCAAGCACAACGGTGGCGTCTTGCAGGCGCAGCAGCAGCCGCCGCCAGCAGCCGCCACCGCACCCGCGGCAGCAGCCGCCACCGCACCCACACAGGTAGCTGCGCCGGTAGCTTCGCACAGGTAGCTGCGCACTGGTAGGCAGCTGGGCAGCCGCTCCTTGAGCGCGAGCGCGCTCAGGTGAAGGAAATTCTCTCTCGGCCACCTCCGTTTCGTCGAGCCACCGGTTCGTAAAGCCGTCATCTCTGGCTGGCTGGCTGCTGACGCCTTGAGCAAGCTAACTAGCGTCACGCGTTTCGTCGTCGTCATTGTATGCGTTTGTTGTGTGTGTGTGTGTGTGTGTGTGTCTCTCTCTCTCTCTCTCTCTCTCTCTCTCTCTCTCTCTCTCTCTCTCTCTCTCTCTCTCTCTCTCTCTCTATCTCTGTCTCCCTGTATCTCTCTGTTTCTCTTTGTCTCTCTCTGTCTCTGCCTTTTCTGTCTCTGGTCTCTGCCTCTCTATCGGCGATCGGAGCGCGTCTATTCAGGGCTAGGCCGCTTACGTCAGCTCGGTGGTTCAGCAGCGAAACGCCGCTACGGACGCGGCACTGCCATCGCAGCAAGGGCCGATGGTCCTTCTAATAATGAAAGGCCGCTACGCCGCCGGACGCCGCCTAGTGGCACAAAACGAGGTGACATTAGCCAGCATTGGCTGGTGATGCGACGTATCGATTTACGTATCGATTTCCGCTCGGGAGGTCGCGACCGTCCGTAGAGCGCAGCTCGGGATGTTCGGCGGCAAGAAAATGGCGTCGAGATTAGGTGCAAGCCAAACGTTGAGGATTCGCACGTTGACGTAAGAGGAACAAATCCTCTCGGTCGGTCAAAACGGTCTTCGGGATGCGTAGCGATACGAGTCCGCTTTAAAAAGGCCTTCTTAGCTGCAGTGACGCGTGTCGAAGTTTCGACAAGCTCGAGCTAGCCTTAATCCGCTCATAGCTTGCCGGTGGGTGACGGATTCTACAAACAGCTACAAATCGGCCCGATATCCGCTTGAAATGAGTCCGCGATCGGTCCGCGATCCGCCAATAATTCGCTGCCTCGAGGCAACTCCTAGTACTAAAGGACTCTTACACTGCATGCTGCGCTGCATTTAAGATGTGCATTCCAAATTTCGCGGTATGTAGCAGGCGACTTCTCGAGCAGCAGCATCTCAAAGTTTTGTGACCCAGTTCGTGAACCGGAAGTAGATCGCACTGCCGTTGGTCGAAGGATCTTTGCCAGGGCTTCGCAGTGGATGGCGTAGCTCGAAGCGTCGGCGGAATCAGCCATGAAATTCGGACGGTACATATGTAGCGAGTAAAATGCACTCGTTGCCGGAGATTTGCAGTGCATCTTTAAGCTGAATCGAAGTGGATCGCAGCAATTCGTGAAATGCTGACACGCCGAGCCTTTTGTACACTAAGGATGATGCATAGCTCACGGATGCATACCGAGTGCTTGGTATGCATCCGTGCTTGGAGCGTACAGCTTCACTCGAAGAGTCGCGCCGGCATACAATGCCCCACTCGATGCGCCTTCTAGTGCACACCGCATGCTCTTGCGTGTACGGTCTGTCCGACCGTCTGTAACTGAACGTGGGTGCAGGCGAACACATGTTCTGCACGCATGCACGCGTGCGAAGGATGTCTAAACGATCCCTCCATCTCAGAGTGAGGCAGTAGCCACGATTCTGGCCGCTCGGATTGTCACAGCTCTTCCGTTCGCTTCCAGCAAATCGGCAATGGCGAGGGCACGGGCGTGGTGAGCGAGCAAAGCGTGGCCAAGTACATCGAGCTCGACCGGGAAATCCGCGCTCTCGAGCAGACCGACGTGGAGGCGATGTACCAGCTCAAGCAGCAGGACTTGGCCCGGCTCTCGGCCGCCGCCATCGCCCTACAGCAGAAGGTGAACGACGCTAATACCAAGTGGTAAGAAGCGAACGGCCTTGGCCTTGCTAAAGCACCTCCCGCTTGAACCCGTCTTCAGAACCTCCACTCTTCAGGCTCTGGCTGCGCTTTACAGTCAATCGCCGCGGAGAGAAATGAATGATTTTCAACTTACTCTACAAAAATCTCCGGGCATGCAAATTTCCTTATGATTTGCCGGAGAACTTTAGCCACACATATCGGCGATTCAATAGCCGGGTCTCTTAAGCAGTGCTTCGTAGTTTGGCTTAACTCCTGAGAACACTTGGGGGAACTGCTTAAGCAAGTGAGTCTCCAGCTCGCTGGCTATGTTTGACACGATTGAGAATGGATGTCCACCGATGGATTGAGTCTCAAAAAACGGCTAGTCAAAATCTGCAGAATGCGTATAAAAAACATACGTCAAAATATCGGAACTATTGCTTGGGCCAATATTTACGATACCATTACAGCTATCTGTAGTAAATTTTTTGTAGGCTTTAAAGTTACTATCAGTGTAAGATAGATAACTCACATACCTACAATGGGGTCATGTACTCATGTCTATGTATTCGCCATATCAGGCACTTGTGCAACGTATAAACCGGTGTATATATTCGTTATTTGAATAGGTAATTCACACTGTTTCTTCCTTGCAACGAGCCCATCTTCATTTCATAAAGCTTTTTCTAATTCCTTGAAGCTGTCATCCCATGTACCTTTAGTTCAAACCTACGCGTTCTTTGGTCGCTAGCCGATGAACCAAGTAACTCACTGATAGGTTTAAATTATAATTAACAAAGGGAGATCTGAATTTATACAATTGATGTCATACTAAAAATCCAATATCGGAGCCATGTTTAATTTTTTCACATGCCAATCGTTATCGAGACGTAATTCTACGACTCCACTTTCTATAGTACGTGAAAACTGAACCACGTGCATAGTTCGAAAGAGCTATTACACAAAAGCGAATCAGCGAACTGAGAACTAAATGCATGGGCTATTATTTTATTTGCGTTATTGCCAGCATGTCTTGGCAGGTTTGAGAGACTAGCTTCACGATGTTATGGCGAATGAAACTATTAGGCCACGTGGGTACTCTTAGCCACAGGCAGCTATGGTGTTGCAGAAGGGCTTTGCAACCAGGGCTTTGCAGCCTGATTGGTTCCTGCTCCTGTTACTTGATTGGTTCTTGCTCCTGTTACTTGATTGGTTCTTGCTCCTGCCACTAGACGAAAGCCGCCGTTGGTCTTCGCTTCTACAGCCGCTCATCACAGAGTGAGCGCTATTGCCATTTCTTCGTATTTATTTCCGTCAAAATTTTAGCACTTTTAACACTTCAGCTAGAGATGTAGTAATGTACCGGCAGCCGAATCAGTCGGCTTTTCGTAAGATACCCTCCAAACGGACACCGATACGCGAGGCTGCCGTTTCATACCACCAGCCTTTCAATTCTCTCCTAGAAAGATACCGGTTCACCGCCAGGTAGCCAGCCCTCTTCCACGCGCTCCAGTCCATAACTATGTAAAGTCGAAAATGCACGACATTACATACAGTTGCAGTACATACGTGGCCACTTATCGCGTAGCGAGCAATGTAATATTGCTGCCTCAACGAATCAGAGCTTGTTTCTTGGTTTCTCGTTCGGATCCCCGTGTCCCTCAGGCCGTCAGGCCGCTCGATCCCCTTTCTGGAACCGCGCGTGCTGACCGTTTATTTCCGCTATTTTGGCAGCGCCAATGAAAAGGCAGACGTCGACACGCTGGCCAATGGCAACGCCTCTGCCGCCTACGCGCGCGGACTCAGCGACATCTCCAAGGAGCAGCAGGAGTTAGTTGCAGCGCTGACCGAGCTGGACATGGCCAATCGAGAGCTGGACAACACGCAGCAGGCACTGAACGCGGTCAAGGCCGAGCTGGGTCCTCTCAAGGACGTGTACATGAAAATTCTCGACCTCAAGGATAAACAAGAGAACGTACTAAGTGAGGGCGCCTATACCGCCTCTTGGCCGCCCCTCCCTTCCATCCATGCACACTGATGGCCTGGCCTGCCCCTGCTCGCGACTGTCACTTCGCGTCTCTCGGTGTCCAGCAGCGCTGCAGCTCTCTTTATGGTGCAGCAGCGAATCACTAGTGTGCACGATGCGCTGTCGATAGGCGTGGCATCTAGAGAATCCATAGGAAGTAGGGGACACTGGAGTGTGCAGTTTGTTTTCTGCATAGTCCAAGCTAACTTCAGAATCTGCAGTTTGAAGCAAGGGGGAGATGGGAAAGAAGAATCTGGTCTATCCGGCTATTTCGCTGAGCTCACTTCTCTACAAAGGTGGCGGCTCTACCGTCCAGAGAATACGATGATAATAATGCATTTATGTGGCGCCATCAGTGAAATGAATGTCTTTCTCGGCGCTTTGCAGATGCTGTATAGAAAGCATTACTAATTGATTGGTGGTAATATCCGCAAGCAGCAGGCATAGTGTAAGCGGGTACATGCACACGAAGAACGATTCACAAAGATCCACCAAATGCTTCAGTGGAAAATTGCGTTTTAAGCTTCTTTTTAAATTTCTTCATGTCTGAGGACGTTGTGACGTGCGTCGGTAGTGAGTTCTAGGCTTTGGGAGCATAGGAACTAAAGGCGCGGTCACCAACGGTTTTTAGGTTCGTCCGAGGTTTGGCTAAACAACGATTCGAGTCAGAACAGTATGTTGTACGGTTCTTCGCCCGGCGGGGAGTTGTTTTGATAGGTAGGCTGGAGCCAGAGAATGGAGGAACCTAAAAGTGAGTGATAGATCCTTGAAGTCGATACGCTACTGGCTTGGGAGCCATTGCAGGTCGGCGAGAAGTGATGTGATGCGGCAGCTTCAACGCTCACGATAGACGAGCCTAGCTGTGAGTTTTGCACCAACTGTAAATGTCTGCTTACAACTGGCTTGAAATTTTCACTAATAAGATTCAAAGCTTGAAAGTGCATAAGAGTGTTTAATCATGCAGAGGACTTTAGTAATATATGGCTTTACTTGCCGTAATCTCACTAGAGAGGCATTCATTACGCACTGTTGGCCACGCCTTGTGTCAAGAAGTAGGCATCTGTGTGCCGCCATTCATGTGTACCGCCGATTGTAACTCCCAAAGTCTTGAGGACTCAGTGATGAAAAATTACTTAGGACCCTACGCGCCGTAGGGTCCTATACAGTGCACTTAAAGCCTTTTTATGCTCGATATTGGAAGCCAGCAGTGCTCACAACAGCGCTAATCGCGAAGGTGAGTCGCATGGAAGTGACAGTGGAATCACACCGGCTGGGCAGGAAGTGCAACAGCCGGCAGAGGAGAACTTATTTCAGCGTGGCGTAATAATTGTGATGAAAATTTCCATAGCATGCAACCCGAAAAGCAAACAAGCATCGGTTGCCAAAATTTGACAAGCGAGTGACAGAGGAAGCTAGCTAAGTGTCTTGATGTGGTCAGAGGGTACAGGTACTGAATCTGATGCAGCAATTCAGCAAGGCATGAAGAATATCAGGCTTTGCATGCTTTGCCGTTCAGACGTGAATACTCGAGATATACGCTGTCTTTGTAGCATTTTACCGGTGAACGTTAGAAGTCAATTAAAAGCCGCGACCTTGTCGTTTCGAGTTCGAGAGCTGGCGTTGAGCTAGCCGTGTCTACACTCCCCGCACGGTTCGTAGTCGAAACGAGCGTCGTTTTTGGGCTGTGGTAGGTGCACGAGACCTTATCTGACAGCGAGAGAAATTTCAGAGCTGGAGAACTGTGACCAGAGTGGCCAGAAAGTTAAAAAAAACTGCGAAACCTCTCCACATAGACATGTATGCGTGTCATTGCACTCCCAAGTAACTGCTAGTGACAGTGATAATAATAGTTGTAAGCAGTTGTGTTATGACTCGAGAGAAAAGGAAGCTATATGCTTCGTGCGATTGAAGACCTTAATGGGAGTAACCATAGGTAGTAACCATAGTAGTATAGGTACAATATAAGATGACCATTTACTTGTCGAATAACCTTCTGCGCCATTTCGCTTCTCGCTTCCTCCCTTGGAACTTAAAGCCCAAAAATGAGAGCTACGCGAGATCTACTTGAGCCTGGAAAGCTAACCAGACTCCACCCAAGGTGTCGGCGTGCAGCTGCACAGAAAGGCTCACGTGCCACAGTTATCGAAGGCTCAACTGCCGTTTTGACTAAAGGCAGCTGTGCCGAGCAAAGTATTTTGTAATCAGAGATTTTAGATTTGTACATAAGAAATTCGTTTGTATGGCGCCATAACTGAACTCAATCTCTAGTCAGGCGCTTCACATATTCCTCGGGGCTCGAGCCCACGATGTCGGTCATCGAATACATTCACCTTCACCTTGATCCGCGAGAGTACCGTAACCACTGGATCTCATACTGGTCTCATCATACAACGTAGCATCTACGCTATTACTTCGGTCTGCTTCTGATGAATCGGCTGTCTTTGTATCCTCCAATTCACCTTTATGAGCACACCTCTGATCTCCTCTCAAGAACTGGACCAACCCAATTACTTCTATTTATACGCCTCAGATCTCCTCTCAAGAACGGGGCTGTCAGATGCACCTCTATGTACCCGTCTTCGATCTCCTCTCAAGAGCTGGGCCGTTCTTCTGCTTTCCTAAACCTAACCCAGAGCACTCAGATCCTTCACGTCGGCCGCAAGTTCATCGGCGACTCGAATCTGAACCTTTGCCAGCCTATATGCAACTCTAGCGACTGCCACCGCAGGACTTTTAGTAAGGTAACGGACGACGTTCAAATTTTTTTGAGGTTAAAGAGCAACCCAGAAGCAATATTGAGGATAACTTTCTAGCCGAAGAAAACTTTAGAGCTATAGAGCTCACCACTGTGGCGAGTAGCCCAAAATCCTATGTCCTAATTTTTTCAACCCCTGAAACTAAGCCTAAGGGTACATAGACCAAGTTTGACTTGGAATCGTTTTTTCAATTTTATTCAATCGGACTCAATAGTCTTCTTGTAAGAACTAGAGTTTTTTTTTCTTAAGCGCGTTTCTTGCCCTCGTACATGTACGCGAAAAGGTATATAGGTGTGAGCCTAGCGGAGGGGGCCAGCCGGCCCTAGCTCCACTAAAACCGATCTGGATGACCTTTCTGACCCGTTCCCGCTTTGGATCGACCGTCCAGTGCACGATCTAAATTGGGTCCCTCCTTGGTAAAAACAAATGAAGGACGTCTCAGTTCGCTCATTCGTGCATTTTCCTGCGCTTTGGGTATGCGTAGCATCGATAGAAAAACAGTTCATGGAATTGCATGACCAATGCCACTTGCAGACGAAATATTCAAAGGTTCGTATGGCAGCATAAAGGAAAACAAACTCGAAAAGGAGGTCGACTTCCACTGGGAGAGGCAGCAGCGAATCAAAGTGGCGAGCAGCAAGTGGCTCAGCAGCAGGGCGTACATCATGGAAGCGTGTAATCAGCTCTCCGCCGGATGCCGGCTGTGGACTGAGATACCAACGACGCCTGGCGGGTAAACGGCAGCGCAACCGTCGAATAGGCAGAAATTCGTGGGCGCGCTAGCGCGAGAGTAGATCGGCCGAGATCAGCTGCGACCCTTCAATGCTGTCCTCTTTTCTTTCAGCAACGGCGACATGGCGAAGGTGATCGTGGCTACACGAGCGAGGAACAACTTTTTAGCGGCCATTCAGAACTGCAGCAACGCCCAGAGCTACTTGCCCAAAATTTCTTTCCCTTACTGCCACCCTAAAGACCTCGCCACGCTTTACTTGGCGGTCAAGAACGGCTTTCTGGACATGCGCACACCGGAGAGGCATCACCAGGTCTACAATGGCTGCTACTTAGCCATGTATAACAGAGCGGTCGGCTTGCTACGCTGGTTTGATCAGGTATGACGCTCGTGAGGCGAACCTGTCATCGCTGTTTGATGGTGTACTGTAATGTAATGGAATGTATCTCAGTCTGTAACTCCACAAAGCCATAAAGACTATGTAGGTGCGACGAAGGAGAGTTTTGTAAATCGCTCTCACAGCCTAAACGGCTTTCGGTATGCATTCGGTAGCCAACAGACTTCGTCGCACTAAACGAAGAGAAAGTGGGAAGCATAGTAGAGTCAAGAGAGCAGTTGAGGTAGTGAGTAGCGTGGAAGTAGCAACTCACAACCAATGAAAAGGACGAGCCATAGTCGGCAGCAGGAGAGTAGTTGTCGTTTCGTAACAATTGTGGAAGCGAGTTTCACAGCCTAGGACCTGCAGAGCTAAAGCTTCTTTCGCCAACGGTCTTTAATGGGAGGAATGGAACACCTAATTTATTGTCCATACAGGACCTGAGAGCACGAAGAGGCTGAAACTGGTGCAGCAGTTCAGCTAGGTTCGAAGGAGCCGAGCCGTGGCGGGCCTTGTGGGTCAGCGTAAGAACTTTGCTCTGTATCAGTTGATCAACCGGCATCCATCCTAGCTCCTTTAGCAAAGGAGACACGTGCTCAAACCTCTGGGACTTGAAAACTAGCCTTGCAGCCATTTTTAGAGCCATTTGCAGTGGTCTAGTTGCTTTTTTCTGTAGCTTAGCCAAAAGGGAATTACAATAATCGAGTCAAGACAGAAACAAGTAGCTAGTTACATTTTTGCAAGCTGCCGTGGAAGACAGCTCCTAATCTTAGATAGGGATCAGACGTGATCGCTAGTTGTAGAAGCAGTCTTCTGAACGAAGCTTTTAAAATTTCGGCAGCTGTCGAAAACGACACCTAAACTTAGAGCTCGTGATGATGGTCGCACAACAGCATAGCCTATTATAAGAGCAAAGCCTTTTCATCCAGCCACACGCTAAAAAGGTGTCCAATGAGCAGCAGTTCAGTTTTATCGTCATTTAGTTACTAGAAGTTTTCCGACATCCAGGATCGAATGTCGGCAAGGCAAGCATTCAATTTATCAGTCTACGGGTGTACTACCTGCTGGTGTACAAATAAATTGTGTAGTGTACAGTGCAATGTTAGACGCGGTTGACTGGCGCCACACGGCTTGCATTGGGATAACGGAGCCCGCTGGGTGCATCTCGAAGTCTGTCGTTCACATGCTAGAAACATCGAGTGTGGTCAGTTTCTGGGGATCCGAGTCCGGCTCCTTGCTACCCGATATCGGTAGGTGTCTTACCAACTTCCACGGCCACCTAGCGAGAGGCGAGGCGATGAGCGGTAAGCCCTCGCTCTTCAAGGAACTCAGATCGGAGTTCGAGTTCTGCAGTGGGCGATCCTTTATTCTCCATTACAAGCGGTGGTGATGGCCGCATAGGCTCTTCTGCCACTATTTAATAGGGTCTAGTGAGAGAGGCGATAAAGGATATCCGACATGCACACGCTCCCCTCCGGTCTCCAAAGCACACGTTCGGGGTAACAGAGTTGCCACGGATTTCGTTTTAGGGCAATGTTAAATTTTCCCAAGCAGCCAAAAAAGAACAAAGTAATTGAGCAACTGCCTATGGCTATCTGGGATAGCATTGCGTAACGCCGCGAACAGCCTTCTTCTGCTACTCGTTGCCTGACTCTTGGCTGCAATGAGCAGAAACGGCTTCGATACCACTCCAGTGCCATCTGGGTTCGTGTGCAAGCAATCAGTGGGAGTTTATTAGCTGGTGAGGTTAAACTCCGGCGTAAAAACGCTGCGATCGATGTAGGGCTTGGTTCTTCAGAACTCGTATTTTTGAACGGTTTTTGATGCGAAAAATATATCTGCTCTGAGGGAGCAACCAGTGGCAACCAGGGAACAACCGATGGCAACCGTCTCCCATACTTTTTGGCCCCGACTCTTTACCAGAGCTTTGTAAGCGAGCGAGTCTAAATCCTGTGCGCATACAAACGTACATATTAGTCTATATAAATGTACGCGCTGTATGTGTACGTGATATGTATACTCATCATCAAAACTTCCGCGAGCCCTGTTACTTGATATGAAACCAAAACGACTGCTGTGCTTAGTATACAATGTGGTACCGAAATTGCATCAAAAGCGAGGACTCGTGTTGTAAGTAATATTAAAAGAAAATTGTGTATATGTCATTAATTAGGTTTTCTAGCAACAAGCCTGAAAGAAAGCACAACAAAAAGTTCGTTTCGGCAGCCTCTGGCGCCACTCTCAGCTTACAGCACGTTTATGGGTTTTGAAAGAATTCTATGAAGCATCGGTCTTCAATTGTGCAAAAGCAATCCATCGACCATGCCCGGGGCTGCACTTCAGAGATAGGCATTCCGAAGTTGACCAAAGCTCTTTTTCAATAATTGTTAAGGTATGAAACACATTGAGCGATCAGTTTCGGAAAAGACATTGTTCCAAGTGATGGAAGATACCAATGACCAGGTTACAAAAAATCCTCGAACTGCTCTGCATATAGAAACGGAATAAAAGAATCTTATGAAACTATTCAAACTATTTTCGCTCACTCTGTATGGCCACGAAACTAATATTAAGGTTTCATAAGGCCAGGAACCAGGCTGATGTCTAGGTTTCGGAATACGATTCTAGAAAAGCTACGAATGTGCATACATGATATCACTCCCACGAGGATATAATACATTACTAGCACACCTCCAACTGTACTTTGCAATGTGGATCCTAAATGCCCGCTTACCTGGCTGGTGATCCCGGCCTACTGAGGGCATTCTTGCTGCTCTGCCTTACAGTGTTGGAACTGAATAGGAGGAAAAATATTGCAAGGTTATTTAATACTTTTTTATCAACAAAATAAACTGAAGCTAACTCCGCTTTATTTTCCTTCTTGTTGTCAGCGATAGCTTCGCACATATTCCATGCTATTCGCCCTGTTTCTTTTCAGATCCATAGCTCTCAAAGTTTGCTAACTTCTCACTCTTGGCTTTGTACAAATTAAATTTAACTTTCCAATGTGAAATCCATTTCGCAATTCTTATTTATATTGGCTCGGGCTCACTTCTAATTGGTTAGTGTCCGCTAGTAAATCAGCGGTGACTTCCGTTTGCATCCTTAAGTACGGAGCGTATATCAAAACTATATAGGTTCGTATAGATGCAGCCTCAGCGTACGGTTGTTCAAACGCATGGAAGATGAAAATTAGAGTGCATAGCGAACTGAAACTATGCTAAACTACTGATAAAAATAAAAGTACAGGCCGAGATCATGACTAACGGCCCTAGGTTTTTGTTCTTCAGCAACGTACCAAGCAAGTTTAACATGGGCGCTAATTTGGTAAGGTTCTGGTTTAGCACTCCTGGATTATCTAAACATCATGCAGTTGGCTGTTTTTCCTCCTACCTGGGTCATTGATATTTTTCATCGCTTCGAGCCGCGTCTTGTCATTGATGCGCTTACGCAACAAACAATTTTTTTTTAAACCTTAGCAGTTGCTGAAGGAGAGCCTCTACAAACCTTCTGAATGCCTTTCTCTGAAACGCAATCGTCGGCATGTCCAACGAATATCTGTGCGAAACGGAGGGAGTACGCTGCAAACAAATATGCCCCGAATACCATGGCTCTGTCAAATCCGAAAGTCCTACTGCATAAGCATGCTGCAAAACCGTGACTTCGAGGAGAGCGCATACCGTCGCATAAGCGTAGCACTCGTAGAGCTGCTTGGGTAATGGCTGAAGCGGTCAAGGCAGATGGGAAATGTAGCTACTCCACGAAACCGACGAAGCCTAGCGGCAGACACCTGGAAATCCAGTGTATGGGCAACGCTGGAAAATGATGCCAATAGAGATACAGATATGTATATGTATACATATATACATATACATATGCCTCGTGATTATAGCGAGAAAGCCCTTTCTTTCCTACGTCACGCTGCAAGATGGCGAACTTGCGTCACGTGGCGATATGGCGCAGCTGTGTCTGCCGTGACCAGTACTTCCGGGAGTGACATGGAATAGATGTGTAATGTGTGTCTACTATGGCTCAGCGAAGCGTGTCCACAGGCAATGAGCTACTCGCATATATATATATATATATATATATATATATATATATATATATATAGATAGATAGATATAGATATATATATATATATATATATATATATATATATATATATAGATAGATAGATAGATAGATAGATAGATAGATAGATAGATAGATAGATAGATAGATAGATAGATAGATAGATAGATAGATAGATAGATAGATAGATAGATAGATAGATAGATAGATAGATAGATAGATAGATAGATAGATAGATAGATAGATAGATAGATAGATAGATAGATAGATAGATAGATAGATAGATAGATAGATAGATAGATAGATAGATAGATAGAGAGAGAGAGAGAGAGAGTAGCATTTGCTGTGCGGATTCTTAGTAATAATATTAAAAATAATAATGCACTTGATTAAGCGCCCTCAGAGAACTCAATCTCTTTCTAAGCGCTTTACATTTCCTGCAAAGAGAAACGTGATTGAATGCTGAGTAATATCATGCTCGATAAAAAACATGAATAACATGGTTAGGGGTGGCATGCAGATCGGCGAGAAGTGGTGTGATGTGGCAACTGCGATGCTCACGACAGACAAGCCTAGCTGCTGAGTTTTGCATCAGCTGTAATCGCCTGATCGCACATGCCGGTAGGCCAGCAAGCAGTGAGTTACAGAAGTCAAGACGGGATGTCATAAATGCATGGACCAACTTAGACGTGGTATGCTTATCTAAAAAAGTCCGAATTTTAGCAATGTTATGCAGCTGAAAGTAGGCAGACTTGACTGTGGAGCTGATGTGGTCGTCTAACGAGATGTCACTTTATGACATGACACCTAGATTTCGAGCTGATTCAACAGGAGATATGCTGGCAGAGCCAATTTTGAGCGTCAGCCTTTCCAATTTGTGAATCACACTGGGCTTGCCCATAACTAGTAAGTTAGTTTTATCATCGTTTAGTTTTAGAAAATTTGCTGCCATCCATGTGCAGATGTCATCAATACATGCAGCAAGTGAGTTGAGAGAATTCGAGGTGCTCGAAGGCTGGGAGGGATCAAGGCAAAGATACAACTTAGTGTCATCCGCATAGAAGTGAAAGCCTAGATTGTGCTTAGCAATTACATCGGCAAGAGGGAGAGTATAAAAAGTGAAAAGAACTTGACCTAGCACGGAGCCTTGAGGTACCCCATATTTCAGAGGTACCTCGGATGGTCTTTGTTCATTCATGTCAATACTCCGGAGTGTCCCACTGAGATAGAACCTGAACCATTGCAGAGCTGTGCTAGTGATGCCCAGGCGAGATGAGAGGCGCTCTAGAAGAACTTTGTGATCGATAGTTTCAAAATCTGCCGAAAGATCGAGCAAAACAAGCAGAGACACTCTACCTATGTCTGCATTCCTAAGTAGGTCGTTGTACACCCTAAGCAATGCTGACTCTGTGGAGTGATTAGCTCTAAAGTCAGACTGGAACTTACTAGCAAAGTTTGAAGTTGAATACATGAGTTCAGCTGGTCCGCCACGACCCGTTCGAGTGTCTTTGATAGGAATGGTAGAAGGGAGACTGGGCGGTAGTTTCTCAAGTTCTCTTGGTCCAGTGTCGTTTTCTTGAGAAGGGGCCTGACTACAGCTTTTTTGAAAAGTGCTGGGACATGACCTGAGGCTAATTATATATCATAATATTAATAATAATAATAATAATGCACTTGATAAAGCGCCCTCAGAGAACTCAATCTCTCTCTAGGCGCTTCACATTTGCTGCAAAGGGAAATGCGATTGAATGGTGAGTAATATCATGCTTGATAAACAAAAAAATGAATAACACGGTTAGGGTGACCTGCACAGGGTCAGCATGCAAATGTGGTTAGTGGCAGCATGCACAGTGTCAGCACGCACAAGCACATCAAGGACGAATCACTGGGACCCACTAAATGCTTTCCTAAATAGGTGTATTTTAAGTTCTTTTTAAATGTGGTCAGGTCAGGGGATAGTCTGACGCAGGACGGGAGGGAGTTCCAGGCTTTGGGAGCATACGAACTAAATGCACGGTCTCCAAAGGATTTGAGGTTTGTACGAGGTATTGGTAGACTGTTGGATTCCGAAAAGCAGGTGGTACGATGCTTGGCCTGATGGGGGAGTACATCTGAGAGATAGGCTGGAGCCAAAGAATGAAGTTTAATGATGTTAGTTATGCATGGCAGCAGCAGATTAATGCAACGTATGAGCAGGACAGTGGGAATAGGGTCCACAGGACTTGTTGTCTTCTTTGATTGGGATATGAACTTCAGGACGGGATCAGTAGTGACCTGCTTAAATGTCGACATTGAGGTGCAGCCAGGAATCGGGGAACATCATTCTAAGGGGGATGTTGTCATCGTAGGGATGGACTCCCTGATCTTGTCTCTCTTCTACACAAAGAATCGAGAGAAACGATCGGCTGGATCATCACAAGGGTCATCAGTGAAGGAGCTAATCTGGGAGCGGTTGAGGAGATGGTTGATTGTTGACATCAGCATTTTTGGATTGTGCACCTGTGATTCAACAATGGTTTTATAGAAGCTAGACTTGGCCTTTACTAGGATCGATTGGCACGACCTACAGTAGTCTTCATATATTCCTGCCGATGGACAGTCAGTCCAGATCTTTTGTATGCTTTCTCAAGCTTGCGCTTAGTAGACCTGACTAGTTTAATGTCTGTGGTAAACCATAGGCCGTCTGGGCGAGGGCACACAGTGCGCTTAGTCAGAGCTGCAAACTCGTCGAGCGCGTCAGCTAGTGTCGTGTTGTATCTATCTACCAATGATGACAGATCGGAGGGAGGATTGAGCAGCAGAGGGGAAGCAGATATTCTCGCACGGACAGCATCGATGTCAAGGGTCGTGAGGTTTCGCGATTCACAGGTTATTTTAGAGGAGGAGGTGGGCACACACTGTAGATTGAATGAGATCTGCATGTGGTCAGATAAGCAGGATTTGGTAATAATTGGTGATGACAAAGTGCATTTGTATGAGAAAATCTGGTCGAGTGTGTGACCCTTGATGTGAATAAAGCCATGCACATGTGCCACAAGAGAAAATGAGTCCGTCAATGCACGAAATTCAGTGCTGAAGGCGTCAGATAAGTTATCAAAGTGAACGTCGAAATCACCCATACCGAGGAATGATCGATTTCTTGCACATAGAATCGAAATGAGATCGGAGAAATCTGAGATACAGGAGGATTGGGTACTTGGTGGGCGATAGACTACTGCCACTATCGGTAGCTTGTTTTCGGGTGAGACCAAGACAATTGATTCAAAAGACTGCTTCGAGGGTACTGCAAATGGCTTGTAGTTGAATTTCGAGCTCACGATAATAGTCACTCCACCTCCCGTTTTGATTGATCTAGGGGTCTGAAAGAATGATAAACCAGTTGGGGTAGTGTCTTTAATTGTCGGACAGTTAATCGATTTTAGCCAGGTTTCAGTTAGGGCGAGCAGGTCGATACCATTTTCAGAAATAAGGTCGCTTATTACTAGAGGTTTATTGCACATTGAGCGAGGATTCCAAAGGCAAGCGTTAAGTCTGGCCGATGGAGTTATAACAGACCTGATGACCACTAAGTTAGAGAGATTCACAGTGATGCATGTGAGGGAGTGTGCAGAGCGGTTCGAGACAATGCTTGGAATACCAAACGAACGGATACTCAGCTCGCAGCTCCCTCCCAATGAGCTTTCTTCACGTTCCGAACGTCCTGTTTCACGCACCTATCGTCCGAACAGTAACGTGTACCTCAGTGGCTGAGTTCTACATTCCAGGTGATCTCAGGAACGATAGAGAAAGACTACAAGGATGCCACCGCTGTCGTGACTCGGAAGATGGGCGAACTGCGCAACGAGCGTGTGCGCCTCATGATCGAATCGCTGCAGCGCCAGGGCTACACCGGACCGCTCCCTGAGCTCACGCCAGGTGAGTGCTCGCTCGCCCGCACCCGCCCCCTCTACCCCCCCCCCCTCTAGCGAGGCGCCGCTCGCCCGCCGCCCCCGCCAGCAGCTCGACCAAGCCCCCCCCCCATTCGTTAAGCGGCTGCTCGCATCAGCGGCCGTTTTTCTAACTGTCATCGTCGGCGCGACTCGCGAGCCTCGCACGAGCTGACGGGCAGCCGCGCGACGCCTGCGACGCGGGTGCCGACGCTTGCCGCTGCAGACGACCCTCCAGTGACTTCGCCCGTCACCAGCGAGCTGCCAGCAATGCCATCAGCTGTCACGCGGCCGGCGATGGTTCGCGACGAGAACGACAAGCCCGTCGTCACGCCGCAAGCGGACCTCGACAGCGCACCGCCGAATCTGCCCGCCCCGACCCCGGCGGCGGCGGCCACTTCGGAAGGGCTAGCGAGCGCGCCTCCGCCTACGGTCGGAGGCGGGGGCGAGGGCGAGGACGCGCAAGCACCGGGAGGCGGGCCGATCCCGCTGGACAAGCTTGCGCCGCCGCCGTCCAAAGAGGACCTTTTCGGTAAGGAGCTTTTTCATTCGGTGCTTCGCCGCTTCGAAACGCTAAAGACCGAGAACCGCTAAAGACCGAGGTGCACGCACTTCGCCGAGCCTGTGAAACTCCTGTGAAACTGCCCGTGAAACTAAATAGCCAATGGAAACAGCGTGACCGGAAGTGATGTTTAGCCACGAAGGCGTTGCTTGGGGGAAATGACGGACGCAGCTGGCTTCCTTTTGTCGGCGTAGCTGTGGCCGACGTCCGCACGTCACGAATTTTGTTTAGCGTTGCTGCACGTGTCTTTCCATAAAGAAAGGAAAGGAACCATGTCAAGGCTCCATTGCCTATCTAGCAAGTCATGGATAGCCGCCAGTTTGGTACCGCCTCGTCTTCTGTAACTGCCTACACGCTGGCCTTCCGTCGTGTGCAGTAAGGTCCTTGCCGTAAGTGCAAAACTCTGCAACTAGATTTGTCTGCTGCGAATGTCGAAATCGTCGTGCTACATCATTTCTTATCGACCCGCACTGGCTCCCTATAAAGCTGCGAATAGACTTTAAGGCTCTGATACTCACTTTTAGTTCCCTTCATGCTCTTGCCCCGGCCTGCCTATCCAGCCTACTTCCTATATGAGGCTAGGCGTCGTAACATCAGCACTTCTGACTCCAGCCGTTTAGCTGTGCCTTAAACCAACCTCAGTTCCTTAACAGAGCTGCTCTGATCAGCTCTGATCGCTTTTGTTCGGTTTTTGGTAGAGGGGTAGGATTAAAGATGAATCTGGCCTAAGCGCCATCAGCCTATAAATGCCAGTAGCTGCCTTGTAGCACACCACCATCAGTCGGTCACGGCAGGTGACATGTACGTAGGTGTGGCTATGATCACAAAGTACGACAGCAAAAACGAACTCCCGCGAACGTAAGGAAGCAATAGCCGCTATGCAAAACGGCTATGCAACGGCAGGGGCTTCATGAGACGAAGACAGTGCGGTAGGTGTTAAGCAATTACATATCCATTAACGAGTAATTCACACAGCGTCAGGGACTACGTGCTCTAGGGATTCCCAAACCGACCGTAGCTGTATCTTTTTCGACTTTCAGAGCTTCAATCTCTTCGATTTTGCCATATCTATAGCAGCAGCATTTCGGGCACACGGTTAGGCGTCACAGCAGATGCGGAAGTGTATAACTTCTGAATTACCAATAATCTGGCGTTGTCACAATCTGCCTCGTTTAGAACGCCAATGGCTCTTCCTCTTCTTCGAATTAAAGTTATCTGCCAGGAAAATGAAAGAAACCTTCTATGTAACCTTCCATGGTCGGTGTTTACTTTCGTCTTCACCGCCTCCTTAGGCTGTAACACAAATTATTGCCGTGGATAATTGGACGTCTTCTTCGCTTCAGCTTTCGCAGCCATGTTCTCTCTCTATCTCCATCACCGACATCCATCCAAGTATCTAGCTGACTTCAATGCGCATTCTCAACCCTTGACTTTCTCGTCACCACACCACAACTTGACTTTTTCGAAGACAGCCGCCGACACTCGGCTGGAGATAGGCAAGCAGCTTTAGCGCCAGCCTAGATCTAAATCGAAACCTGAAACGACCTCGAAATTAAAGCATTATTACAGCAAACAATGCAAGAAGAAGCAAGCCTTCACACCCCGCTGCACAAGTGACTACTACTGTGACTAGAATGCTCGACTCTGACATCGTCTCATCGATTCATTCTGGTCTGCCTTATATTCAGTATAAAAGTAATTCAGTTGCAAAGTAACCGCAAATGAAACAGTCGTTTCTGTGGCGTAACGTCCCAGATAAGATTAATAATACCTTTTATGGCGCACTAATAAAACTAGATCTCTCTGGGGACAAAATGCCGGAAAATAGGCTGGTATGCAAATGTGACTGACAGGTGCCATGCATGATTGACAATGGCATGTACAATTGGAACATGCGCAAGTAAATGAAGGACAATTCATAGATACGAAGATGCACAGCTAATCGATTTCAGTCACGAGAGCGAGTGGTACAATTCCCAGCATAATTGGGTAGTACCTCTGACAGGTAGGCTAGAGCCAGAGAACGAAGAGACCTCGGGGACAAAACGTTGAGGTCGATACACTGCTTGACTGGGAGCCACTGCAGGTCGGCGAGATATGGTGTGATTTGGCAACTGCGAAACTCACGACAGACAAGCCTAGTGGCAAAGTCTTACACCAACTTTATACGTCTGATTGCATAGATTATTAGACATGCAGAAGTGAATTCCAGAAGTTGAGACGAAATGTCTCAAATGCATGGACCAACTTGAATGTATTATTCCTCTCTAAGCAGACCCGAATGCACCCCAAGCACGCCCAACTTTTTCAACTTTATGTAGCTGAAAGTAGGCAGCCATGACTGTGGAGATGATCCGATCGTCTAGTGAAAGAACACTTGGAACAGGACACCTAGATGTCGCGATGATTCTACGAGAGATATGCTGGCAGAGCTGATTTCGACCATGAAGTTTTCCAATTTCTATGTCACACTAGGTTTTCCCATAATTAGTAAGTTGGTTGTATCATCATTCAATTTGATTAAGTTTGCTGTCATCCGAGTGATACTGTCAGAAATACATGTGGAGACAGTTGAGAGAGTTTGACGTGCTGGAAGGCTGTGAGGGATCAAAGCATAGTTACAGCTGTGCGTCATCGGCATAGAAGTGAAAGCCTGTATTGAGCTTTGCGAGCACATCGGCAAGAGGAAGGTGATACGTTGTAAAAAGAATCAGACCAAGCACAATGCCCCGGGGTACCCCGTACTTTAGTGGTTCATCAGATGATAGTTGCTTGTTCACATCTACGACTGAGGTAGGACCTAAACCTTTAAAGTGCAGTGCCAGCGATGCCCGCGCGAGATGAGACGCACCCGAGAAGGACTTGGTGATCAATAGGATCTAACGCTGCATCAGATAAAGCAAAACAAGTAGATTAACTCTACCTAAGTCAGCATTCCTGAGCAGGTACAAAGCAATGCTGACTATGTGGAGTTATTACCTCTAAAACCAAAGTGGAACTTACTTGCTAGGTTTGAAGTATCGATATGAGATTGTATCTGGTCTGCCACTACTCGTTCCAATGTCTTTAATAGAAACGGCTACCGTAGACGGAAGGTAGACCAAGCAGAAACTGTTTGTTGGGTTCTCTTTGTCTAGTGTTGCCTTATTAGTTATCAGCCTGATAACGGCCTTTTTGAAAAGTGCAGGGATAAGACCTGCGGCACAGGACATATTTATTATGTTAGTTATGCATATCAGCAGCGGATCTGTGAACCGCAGAAGTGGAACCGTGGGGATAAGGTCTAAATAGCTAGTAGACTTCTTTGACTGGGATATGAATTTCACGGATGGGGTCACTCGTGCAGGCTTGAATTTAGACGTCGAGGTGCTGCAAGGAGTTGATGGAGAGGAATCCTGTGGTGATGTTACCTATTGATATGAGTCTAGTGGGGACTTTTCTACCTTAGTAATTTAGTCTCCGATCGATTGTGTCTATCTTGCTGACAAAGAAGCTATAGAGAAGCGATCACCAAAAGTAGCTCAAAGTAAGGAGCAACCTGGGAGCGGTTCAGCAGATGGTTTATCGTAGACTTCAGCATTTTTTGATTTTGCATCTGTGATTCAGCAGTGCTTTCATAGAACCTTCAATTGGCTTTTGCTAAATTCGATTGGTATGATCTACAGTAGTCCTGGTATGCCTGTCGATGGACACTCAGTCCTAATCTTTGTTATGCTTTCTCAAGCTTTCGCTTAGTAGACGTAGCTAGTTTAATGTCTGCGGTAAACCATAGGCTATCTGGACGAGGCAGCACAGTGGACCAAGTCTGAGGTCCATACTCATCTAAAACGTCGGCTAGAGTTGTGCTGTAGTATTCTACCAGTAAAGACAGGTCAGGAAGAAGATTGAGCAGCAGGGAAGAAGATAATTTTGTGTGGGCAGCATCAATGTCAAGGATCTTTAGGTTTTGCGATTCACTGACGATTCTAGAAGTCGAGGAGGGCACAAACTGTATACTGGATTATATCTGCAAGCGGTCAGATTAGCAGAATTTGATAAATTTGGGATGATAGCATACACTTGTGGAAGAATGTCAGATTTAATGTGTTCCTTGTCGTGAGTGAGGTCATGCACATAAGCCACAAGAGAAAAAGAGTCAGTCAGTCGGTGCTCGAAATTCGGCACTTAAGGGGTAATTCAAGTCGTCAAAGTAAATTTTAAAATTGCAAATTGCGAAGAAGTTTTAATTTATTGCACACAGAATCGAAATTATATCAAATAGGTCCGAGATAAATGAGGACTTGGTACCTGGGCCGATAGATTACTGCCCCAATTGGCAGCCTGTTTTCGGAGGGACTTAAACCAGGAGATTCGAAAGACTGCTTCGAGGGGAATGCAAACGGTTTGAAATTGACGGAGGAATTTGCGATAATGGCGACTCAGAATCAGTTTTCATTGATCTAGGTTTATGAAAGAACAAGAAACCTGTCGGTGCAGCGTCTACTATAGTCGGACAGTTAGTCGATTTCAGTCAGGTCTTGGTTTAAGAAAACACGTCAATGGTGTCGTCAAGAATTATGTCCCGCATTATTAGGGGCATATTGCACATTGGGCGAGCATTTTAAAGGCCAACTTCGGGGTTACAGCGTGAATGATTACCGCTAATTTTATAGCGATTCCCATTAGTAGCCCTCGCGCTTTTTTGTTGGACACCGACGAACTGCATACGTTTCGCAAGGCATGGCTAGAGGATGAGAGGCGCCTTGTTGCCCCCGAGCAGAATCCCACGCTCGGGCCACCCAACTCAGGCGGACACTCCGCGGACACGTCACCCAGAAGCTAGTGCCATACACGGGGCTGTGGCCTGCGTTCGTGAGCGAGCGCACCGTTGTGCCACACGATTCGATCAGGCTGACGTGCTAGTGTCTCATGTCGCTATTGTCGTTCGCAGGAGACGTCCAGGAGCTTTTCACAAAGCATGCCGAGGAAATGAAAGAGCTTGAGCGAATCAACGACGTGAACAAAGCGAGGCAGGAGCAGGACCTCGCCGACAAGCTGGCCTCGAGACGGTCTCGAAAAATGAGGAAGATGGAGGAGCTGCAAACCAACGCGGCTGTTTGAGCCCTCGCGGGTCAGTCTCGTGCTGACTGCGGAGCACGAGACATGCAGAGGAGAAGGCGACCAGCAGCGCAGCCTCCACCACACGAGCGAAGCCGAGTGAGGCGTGACGCGAGATCACTTGATCACGTGATCCTGCTGAGATGGCGGGCGGTACAACTCAAACTAAGATATTGCTTCTCTTTCAGAGGCGTACCTGTATAATACCTGGTGAATACACTCTTCTGTCCAAGCTGCATCGTTTGCACGCGCTGGCTACGCAAGAGTTCAAGCGGACCAGCCCGAATGCAGCACCTGACGACAATGAATAACTGCATTCGCGAGCGTACGCAGCTGAATACTTGACAATCGCATACATGAATGGGTTTGAATATATGTTTGCGTTATATATAATAAATAAGTGATTTAAAATGTGTACACATTCTAAGATTCAGTGCTATAAGAGCGGATTTGGTGCGACCAGTTATCCTTCCCTAAAATGGTGCAACCCACCCGCCTCTTCCAGCCTCACCTGAACTGATGAGATAGCAGGTAAAATCGTTGTGGCCTGCAATCGACCCTCTCACAAAATAAACCACGTTGAGTTAATTCTCAGTAAGGGACTCTAAGAAAGCAGCTGCGGGCAGCTATCTAAAAAAGCAAGCAGTAATCAGCCTTAGCTTCACGGCTTTGCTCTGTCCGCGGTACTCACAGTGACTTTTTCTATCGATTCAAAGTACGAGCAGGACAATATTTTAATGGAACTGTCACTAGGATCACCGAGTAATCTTCTGTAAGTAAGGTAATACGTAGTTTAGAGAGAAATTATTGTGCGAAGAGGAAGGAATTGTTAGCCATCACAAAAGCTGGTACAATTTCCATGATGTATGAGGCTCGCTTCACGACTCGCTTCACGACCATTCAGGCCTGAAGTGGCTTCGTGAGCTTCAGCAGCACCCAGAGGGACAACTTGTTGGTGGATTGGAAACTAGAAGTATGATATAATTATGAGACACCAGAAAGAGCTGGAGCGTGACATGACAATGCGGACAGACTTGAGTCGTCGTAGACCCTGCACCGTTTAGCCCAAATATTCTGCCACTAATGAAAGGGGTCAAGGTTTCGCTCTGTGCCAGTGATTCTCAACCTTCCTAATGCCACGACCCTGTAATACAGTTCGTCATCTTGTGGTGATCCCAACCATAAAATTCCTGTGTGCAAGATGTGGAAATGCGCGTGTTTTCCGATGGTCTTAGGCGACCCCTGTGAAAGGGTCGTTCGACCCCCAAAGGGATCGCGACCCACCGGTTGCAAACCAGTGCTCTAAACTATCAGAGTAGGGTTGAAGACGGTGCAGGTGCTTCGGTGGATATGGTGCACACGCAAGATGACAAAGACCTTGAGCAACTGATGCAGATGATATGCGAAAGCAGATTAGGAGTAGGTCCGATATCATAGGAAAGTTTCTGAGTATGTATGGTCACAAAGGGGTA
This sequence comes from Cristatella mucedo, assembly GCA_009760855.2. Taxonomy (NCBI): domain Eukaryota; kingdom Metazoa; phylum Bryozoa; class Phylactolaemata; family Cristatellidae; genus Cristatella; species Cristatella mucedo. Next base: position 385,335 of record WPIO01000072.1, on the reverse strand, counting down.
CACTTAGACTCCGTCGGGTATTGCTTACTGCTACAGTGAAAATGATTATTTTCCGATGGTGAATGATTACAACTTGGCTGATCAGCGTTCCACACGAAGTTTAACCTCTAGTTGTGGTAGATGGACACGATAATCGTAGAGTGCCTCTGAAATATGGTGTACCTCAGGGCTTCGTGCTAAGTCCTGTTCTTTTCACAGTTTATAGTCTCCCACCTACCGGTGTGATTGCCTAGCACAATCTAGCACAACCAACGACGATCTCACGCACGGTGCAGCAGCAGCACCAGCAGCAGCATGTGCAAGCGTTCGCATCTAAAATCGCTTGCTAAACGAGCAGCTTCCAGTCGGGCGACGTGAGAGCAAAATGGCCTCTTCGTCGGCCGGCTGCTCAACTTTCTCACCGAATAATCACCGATCGTAGAAGGCTGCAACACGACACTAGCTTGACACGCTCGACGAGTTTGCACCTCTGACCGCTGCCGCCGACGGCCGAAGCTTGACGCCAGCCACTAAACTGGCTGTTGTCTAGTAAGGCTTTCACTTCTATGCGGATGACACGTAGTTGCACCTTTGCTTTGATCCATCCCAGCTTTCGAGCACGTCAGATTCTCTCAACTCCCTTGCTGCATGTATTGATGACATCCTCACATGGATAGCAGCAAATTTTCATATATTTAATGATGATAAAACTAACTTACTAGTTATGGCAAACCAAAAAGTGATTCAGATATTGGAAATGCTAATGCTCAAAATTGGCTCTGCTAGCATATCTCTTGTTGAATCTGCACGAAGTCTAGGTGTCTTGTTCCAAGGTGACCTTTTGTTGGACGACCACATCAGCTCCACAATCAAATCTGCCTACTTTCAGCTACATGACATTGCTAAAATTCGGGCTTGTTTAGATAAGGATACCACGTCTAAATTAGTCCATGCATTTGTGACATCCTGCCTTGACTTTGGCTGCTCACTGCTTGCTGGTCTACCGGCATGTGCAATCAGGCTCTTACAGCTGGTGCAAAACTCCTTGGTGATCACAAGATCTAGAATATGGCCACCGACGTGGGTGGTATGATTCCGTGCAACACGCTCATATACAATAACTTTGCGGAACTAGGGCGAGAACTATGAGGGAAAGTTGTTGAACAAATTAGCAAAGCACCAAGTTTATAAATGATGATTTGTACCAGTTGAATGGTCTGGTGGTAAGGCGCTCGAGTCCATCTCGTTGTATACCTTTGTTCGATTTCCATGCCGTGGTTTTAAAATATAATAATAATAACAATATATAAAACTCATTGAATGGTTTTAATGTCATTTAGTTGCATTTTGCAGTGTTGATTCGTGATTGTAGTACACCAGCTGGTCCACAAGCTTTATTGGGATGCTGCTTCAGCTTTTTGCCGAAACCGGTTCGGCATATTTTTGTGCGAGCGCTTTTCCGATTTGGTTGCGATTGGAGCCCTGAATGAGTAGCTCTCTTGCATTTCTCAGCGTAATGGGCGCGGGATTCTTTCCTTATTTGTGCTCAGTTGAATCACGACACAGGTGCGGCTTGCACCTCGTTGAGGCTGCAATATGAGCTCATAGCCAATCTCCAGTATGAAATTAAGCTGTTCTCATTATTCGATTGTGCCATTGAACCTGCAGGACCATCTATTTCAAAAGAATTGAGTATCTGTGCCAAGTTATTGGGAACCCTTTCTGATTCAATAGAGAAACGACGAAGCGTTGTGAGGCTTCTTGGGTTTATTCGGTAATGGTGGCGAGCGTTGATCTCTCGTTGGTCCTTGAACGATTATTGATCTCTCTTTGGTCCTTACATAAGGTAGTGGTCTAGAGAGTTTATCACTGTCAAGCCAGCGGTCCGACGACAAGAGGACATGACATTTTGTCTAGCATGCGATCCTACTGTAACATCGAAAGTCCTTAGCAACGACGCGTTGTACTACCTGATTTTCCTGATTCAAACGAGCTTGCCTGACCTTTATAATTGAAGTTAGTCAACGTCTCTTTTTCCTTTTAGCATATTCGGAGTACGTTTTACTATCTCTTCTCGGTCTTCTCGTGTCTCTTGGCTGAAATGGAGGGGAGTTATTATTTACCACCAATCGAATGTCAATTTTATCTTAAGTTTCGTCACGGACAAAAACAGCTCAAGTTCTAGTTCAAGTTCAAGTTCATCTGCTTTCTCAGCAAGGCTATCGGTCTACGATCTGCTTCTCGGCTTCCTTCTCTGAGCAGGTGCTGCGGTCGCAATGAGTTCATTTTACGTCAAGCGACGCTGCGGCATGAGAACATCAGACGATCGAGTTGGGCATGATTGTGGTGCTAAGCAGCAGCTACCGACGGCTCATATATCTGAAGGCGAACGGCATGCTCAGGTAAATCTACGGCGATGCTCGCGAGCCAGAGGCAGACATGGCAACATGGCTTTGCAAATAGCGATCTCGGCTTGGTCGTAATAACAAATCCGCACGATGGCTTCGAAGGTCGTGCAGCCAGCGTGAGGTGAACGGCATGACAAAATGATTGCTATGGACAAAACTGAAGCGTTTATGGGCCAATTATCTCAAAAGACAATTGATCTGATGGGTGCTTCGTGAATCTAAATCCTCTCCACTGATTACGAAAGTGCGCGTGCTCCCTGCATTTTGGTAATTCGTCTGGCTGGAAAAAAACCCCCACCTATATTCATCACTACGGGCAGGAAAGATAAGATTGAACGTGCTTTGGGTATTAAAGTTCTTGAAACCTAAAATGTATGGTCACGTAAGAAGCTATTAAGAAGTGGGTCGAATTAATGCTGCCACTTGTATTGTGAGGTGTCCAAAGAGGTCTGCTAATCTGGGATTCGGCCAGCACTCGCAGATCTAAAGACATGAAAAACTTCCTTACAGAGAGAAGAATATACCAGATAATGATTACCGCAGGAATGACTATCTCCAAACTATCTATATTGCAATAAACAAGCCATTTAAGGACCATTAGAGCACAGAAATCCCTGACTAAATTGAAAATAGAATGGGACAACTCAGCATCGACACTTTGTAAAGCCTAAACTACAGGAGATCGTTAGTTGGGTGAAGAATTAATGAGATATAATCGCTAACTATTGCCGATGCACAGCAGGCATGCTAGATGAACAAGAAGTGCTCATTAAAGGAGAGCACAATTTCTGGACTTGAAAGATTGGAGCCAATGGCTCGACAGAAAATGTATTCTTAAGAAATGTAGACGGGAATTCAAAGTATGGACATGTATGACGATGTCTCCAAAGAAGATCACACAGCTGTAGTTTAATAAACGTAGATTGTAGATTTTTTCACGAATAGATGAAGATTATTGCACATGGAAAAATAAGACGCTCTTGAGAAAAAACCCTATTGCTTTTTGTTGGGAAGAAATTAATACAAGACTCTGCTTTATGGGAAATGCGGTATAAGCCACCACGTGTCCTCATGCGGACGTACCTGTAAGCTCTTATGGAGGGTATATCGCAATGACCCACGAATACGAACTTCAAGCTTGGCCACAGACTTTAAACTGAAAATCGCTTATGAAATAGCGGCGATATGCAGGCTTGTGAGTAGCGCGACACCTGTGTATGTAACCGGATGCAAGTATGATTTTCGAACTAGCTGGCACATAAGGTGCGAACCTCAGTAGCTTCTGTTTGGTTTCTGCTTTACCCGTTGGTGAGTTATAGGGCCGTGCCTAGGTGTCGCAAAAGCACCAACTATCGTGCTTATACAACCAAGCAAATCAGCACAAGACAAGACACTCACGGCCCCTGGTTAGTAAGACCCCCGATTTAGAAATAGCAATCATGGACAATTAAACAAAGCACATATGAAAAAATATTATTTCAGTCTGGTGCTAGATAAAAGCATGCTACTTTTGCTCTTAGTCATGACAGTGCACAGTTTCGCGGGCAGATCAAAGGCTGCGTCGAACAAATGTTAAATCTAAATATTTCTACTAATGGAAGTACAGGAAATGCATTTCAACCTCAACAACTTACTCCTTGAGATATGCCAATCATTTCAAAAACAGGAAAAGTTGTTGCAAACGCAACTAATCATAACTTTCTTTCCAGGATTATTACCTAACTTCCGTATGGTTTCTAATATTATGTATGCAACTGATAAAACTAATTCTTATGTAGAATTAACTAGTGAAAATATTTATGGTGTTAGTGGTACAATAGTTTTAATAATTAATATTGATGGAACATGTACTTATGCTATTGATAAGTTTACAGTTTCAAGTGGAATTAATTTTATAGATTTTCTTGTTAGTATTGTATAGAAATGTTAGGTTATAGAAAAAAGGAAGTAATGCAAAGAATTATATTAGAAAGACTGGTGATATACTTAATGGTAATCTAAGTATGAATGGTAATATTATAAAGAATTTAGGTGATCCTGTTGATGCTGGAGATGCTGTAAACAGAAAGCATATAGAAACTAATTTTATTACAAAGGTTTATAGGTCAACTACTTCTGATGGAGATATTGATATGAACAATTATAGAATAGTAGATCTTGCTAATCCTATAAATCCTAATGATGCTGCAACGAAAGATTATGCTGATACTAAATTAGCAATTACAGAAGGATTAATTAGAGAAAATTTAGCTGTAAATGGAAGCGTTAACGTACAGCTTCCATCTGTGGGTGATTCTGATTATGATTATACTGTATCAAATAAAGGATATATTGATGCAAACTCTCTTAATTTACATGGAGGAACAGTTAATGGAAATGTATATATGCAAAATAACTTTATTAGAATTACAAATAACCCTGTTAATCCTAATGATGGTGTTAATCTTGATTACCTAAATAGAATGACAGATGGAAATGTTGCAAAAATAACACTTAAAATAGTTATAGATCCATCATTTTCAACGCCTTTATATGGCTCAGAATATCGAGGAATTATTATTACTCCTATAGATTTATCTAATAATATAATTTCTAGAGGATTATTTGTAATTTCAACAACATATATAGCACCAGATGGAACAATGAAAATGTGTATTCCTCTTCCCCTAACAGGAATAAATTCTAATTATTCATTTCAATAATTTGGAAGTTTTGTTCTTAATTCAGATAAACGAATAATAAATGATATGCCAATTGTATGTACGCAAGATCTACTTACTAAAGATAGAAGTTTAAATGATATAAATGTATCAGTTTACATAGCATACTTAAATGTGCTTTCTAGACAGGAGTTATAAATGAATGGGACTTTAAACTTTTATCCAAATAGAATAACAAATGTCGGAGAAACAGTTGATAGTTTAGAAGTTGTTAATAAATCATTTTCTGATAATAATGATTTAGGAAAACACTCGGATCAACAGATAACAGGTAATTTATCTGCAAACTCAAAAAAGTATGTAAGAATATCAGATCCTGTCAACGGAAGAGATATTGCAACAAAAAAAACATCCTGATACAAAAACAGGTACATATAATCAACTTGAGATAATAAAAGGAAATATAAATGTTGAAAAATTAATAATTAATAGAAGAGGACCAAATTTTGCTAATTATCAAGCAGATGATTCAATTAGTAGTAAGTATATTCATCATTTTTATTTTAAATGTGGAAGCATACCACATATTAAGCAATATATTAATAATGTTGGTTTTATTAGATATTGGGGTAATTTAACTGCAAACAGTGTAACTAATATTGGCGCACCAACGCAATAATTTTCTGCTTCTACTCATGGTCAACAAATTTTATCTAAATTATTAGATATTAACATATAAAAACCAACATACTCCAAGATACAAAAAATAAAAGATACTGATGCTGTTGTTGATAGGAGAATTAATATTATTAATACTTCAACTAGATATGTAGTATATAATAAAACTTTTTATAATAATTTTTTTTCATTAAAAGATGATAATAGAAATAGAACAAATTATAAAACTGTAGTTGCACAAGTTGTTATAAATATAGATAAACTAAATGGTGGTGATATTATAATTTTAAAATGTAACTATAAATTGAATTCTCCAGGTTTTAATTCATCAACTACACTTAATTTAAGATCTTTTGGTGTTGAGAGTAATAATATGTTAGTGTTAAGGGAATCTATATTTAATTGTATCAATATTAAAAACCAACATCACAATCAATTACATGTAATGTTATTTATAATGTTTTAAACTTTAGAGATATTATAACTAACATAATTAATATGTCATTAGCCTCAGGTCATGTCCCAGCACCTTTCAAAAAAGCTGTAGTCAGGCCACTTCTCAAGAAAGCTACACTTGACCAAGCGAACTTGAGCAACTACCGCGCAGTTTCCCTTCTACCATTCCTATCAAAGACACTCGAACGGGTCGTGGCGGACCAGCTGAACTCGTATATCGAAACCTCCCACCTTGCTAGTAAGTTCCAGTCTGGCTTTAGAGCTAATCACTCCACAGAGTCAGCATTGCTTCGGGTATACAACGACCTACTTAAAAATGCAGACATGGGTAGAGTGTCTCTGCTTGTTTTGCTTGATCTTTCGGCAGCTTTTGATACCATCGATCACAAAGTTCTTCTAGAGCGCCTCTCATCTCGCCTGGGCATCACTGGCACTGCTCTGCAGTGGTTCAGGTCCTTTCTCAGTGGGAGACTCCAGAGTATTGATGTGAATGGACAAAGATCATCTGAAGTACCTCTGAAATATGGAGTACCTCAGGGCTCAGTGCTAGGTCCGGTTCTGTTCACGGTTTATACTCTGCCTCTTGCTGATGTGATTGCCAAGCACAATCTAGGCTTTCACTTCTATGCGGATGACACTCAGTTGTACCTTTGCTCTGATCCCTTCCAGCCTTCGAGCACCTCAAATTCTCTAAACTCACTAGCTGCATGCATTGATAACATCCACACATGGATGGCAGCAAATTTTCTAAAACTAAACAATGATAAAACTAACTTACTTGTTATGGGCAAACCCAGTGTGATCCAGAGATTGGACAGGCTGGCTCTCAAAATTGGCTCTGCCAGCATATCTCCAGTTGAATCAGCTCGAAATCTAGGTGTCATATTCCAAAGCGACCTCTCGTTAGACGACCATATCAGCTTCACAGTCAAATCTGCCTATTTTCAGCTACATAACTTTGCTAAAATTCGGGCTTGTTTAGATAAAGATACCACATCTAAGTTGGTCCATGCATTCGTGACATCTCGTCTCGACTTCTGCTACTCACTGCTTACTGGCCTACCAGCATGTGCGATCAGGCGATTGCAGCTGGTGCAAAACTCGGCAGCTAGACTTGTCTTCCTTGAGCGTCGCAGTTGCCACATTACTCCACTCCTCGCCGACCTGCACTGGCTACCAGTCAAGCAACGGATTGACTTCAAGGCTTTGTCGCTCACTTTTAGGTCCCTTCATTCTTTGGCTCCAGCCTATCTGTCAGATATACTACCCCATCAGGCCAAGCATCGTACCACCCGCTTTTCGGAATCCAACAGTCTAGAAATACCTCGTACAAACCTCAAATCCTTTGGAGACCGTGCATTTAGTTCATATGCTCCTAAAGCCTGGAACTCCCTCCCGACCTGCGTCAGAACATCCCCTGACCTTACCACATTTAAAAGGAACCTAAAAACACACCTATTTAGGACAGCATTTAGTGGGTCCCTGTGATTCGTCCTTGATGTGCTTATGCGTGCTGACACTGTGCATGCTGCCACTAACCACATTTGCATGCTGACCCTGTGCATGTCACCCCTAACCATATTATTCATTTCGTTTGTTTTTCAAGCATGATTTTACTTACCATTCAATTGTATTTCACTTTACATCAAATGTAAAGCGCCTAGAGAGAGATTAAGTTCTCTGAGGGCGCTGTATCAAGTGAATTATTATTATTATTATTATTATAACTCCAACTGATTTAGATTATATTGAGAATTTATTAGGTTACGGAGTAAATTATTCTTCATCAATATCAAAAAATGTTAATGGAAGTAGAGAAGTTAATTATGATCTTATGGAGTACAGTCTAAATTTAGGGGTTAATCCTTTATACAAATGACTGATCATATGTTTGATCCTTTTCCATTTTTATTTGATTTTCAAGATCCCTCACAAACATTATTTGATCTAACAGCATCTATATTACCTTCTGATGTACCTGTTTAAATCTTCTAATCCATAATCTCTTTAATCAATTCTTCTGGTAGATCACAACTCTTTATTGTATCTATTTCTTTCTTTATTTGTTTAGTTAGTTCTATTTTTTAGAGTAAGCTTCAGACTTCAAACTATTTATTTTTTTATTTTTAGGTCTTAAAGAAACTCTTCAAACACTGAACCATCTCTAACTTTAGTGAATATATTTGCTATTTCTGGTTCAGAGTGATTGATTCTTAGTGCTTTTATATATTATATTCAAATACTAGTTTTGCGGCATCAAACAAAGTTGATCTAATGTCTTCTATTCTACCCATTAGATAAGAACATATTTTAAAGTTTGAATACTGTTGACCTTGTACTTCTTTAAGACATTCTTTACCTCTTGTCTCAACAGAAACTATTTTCTATATATTGTTTTTATTTTTTTATTTAATTTAATTAAACAGCACTTGGATCTGGTTGTCATTGTGCTGCTAGTGCTGCTGCTGCTTTTTGTTTTGCGCTCATGTTATCAGAAATACTTGGTAGAACTGCAAAACAATCGTCTTTAACAATTCCGGAGATATTAGGTTTAATTCCAGATACTCCAGAGATAACTGTTGAGAGTGTTGGAGCTTGTACTGCAACCCAAGTGCAATTTACCCCTGCAATTTCTTGTGGACAATCAAGAAGAGCATCCACTTTAGCTCTAACCTTTGATTCTAGACTTGTTACTACCTCTGTTTGTCCTGCAGAGATAATCCTTTGAGCTTCAAACAGATGCATCAGTCATTACTGAAATATCTTAATTGAGTTATTGTTCATCATAAGCCGTCATTCTTGATTTTACAAGATAGTCAATATGTGATTTAAGTGCCATTGCAGAAGTTGCAAGCGTCGGGTCAGTAATATCAGAACTTTCAGCCATTTTCCTATATTACAATAAAAAATTACATGCATACAGATTTAAACAATAGAAAGACTAAGATTATTAATTAATTTGTACACCTGGTTTAGTTTTTGGAGTTTTAGACTTTTTGTTTGCTTCTAAAAGCATCTCATTTATCTTGCTACGACTTTCCATTAGTTTATCACATGTGTCACAAATATCTACAAGAATACTAATATATGAACTATAAATATATGGAATAAGTTTATCAAGTGAATGTTTAACAATTCGTCGATCTTCTCCCTTAAGCTTTTGCAGACAAATTTGCACTGCCATTTCTCTTGATTGTTCGCAACCAAGAATTTTTGATACATCCATTTTCCATATATGAAAAGATACATTTACTTAATTGAAATTAAGTTTCTTCTTGATCATCTTCGGATTCATCTACACATGCCTCAGCGCAGAGTGTATCAAATAGAAATTCTTCATACGACTCCATTTCTTCCTTACCAAATAGAAGCTCTTGAAGACTGATATCACTTTCCCCTTCTTCTGTTTCAGTATCAATAATAGAATATTCTTCAGACAAATATGATTCAGATTCAACTTTCGACTCCATTTCTAGATCGTAGTCAGGATCATCGATTGAGTCCTCTGAGTATTCAGATTCACTATCAGAACTGGTAATTTCAACTGATTCGTCACATGACTCTTCTGAAACTTGAAAATCATCTTCTTTTGGATCCATCCTATAATAGTAAAAATAATTTTGTTAATATATATTTAATTTCTCCATTGACTTGTATAAATCTAGTTCTTCTTGTATGTGAACGTGTTTTTATCTACTACCATTTTCTCTTTGTCTGAAAATCTAACTTTTTTTACTGGTAATGGTTTGGTATTTTCACTCTTTCTTTTCGGTATTTATATCAATTTTATAAATTTCACAACGACCACCACTCTCTTTCATTCTATAGTGTCCGTAAGAGTAACTTTGAATTCCACAATCTAACCAATATCTTTTTCAGTCAAATGCTAATAGTGCTTTTTTAGATTGTGTTATAGTAAAAATTTGATGGTTTCTAGATTGAAATATTGATTAATTGCAATAAACATCATATCCAGTTTTAAGACAACCAACATAATCAGAATGAGTCAAACACTGTTTTTCTGCATCTTTCTTCGTTCCTTTTGCTTTTTAACTGCAGATTTAACTTCTATTCTTTTATCTTTCTTGATAGCTATTTGCATCGAATAAAGTTTTGGTCTTAAGAAAACACCCTCATCAAGTACAATTGATTTTTCAATCATAACACCTTTCTTATCCTTAAGGAAATCTTTTGTTTTTGGATCTATTGAATATTTTTCACATATTTCATCTTCAAATTTTCATAGACTTTCCTTATTAGCAGGTATAATCTTTTCAGCTCCTTCTACTTTCCATGTATCTTGATTTTTAGGATAGCCAGATACATCTAGATAATCTAAAAGATTTTTAAAATCTCTATTAACATTATTAGTATTTATTTGCATTACCAAAGAGTCAGTGTCAGTATATGCGAGTGTTACTTTATCATTATAATAATCTTTTATTGTTTTGTAATAGAAATCTTGCATTGGTAACTTTGAAATATCTAGAATTGTAAAACCTAAATAAATAGGCTTATCAAGACAGATCTCTGCTTTTGTTGTTTCAATTCCAACTAAATCTCGATTAAACCACCTTCTATCTTTAAATCTCGCACTCATTAATTACCCTTTTATCTGAAACTAGAATATCCTATCATATTTTACATCAAACAATTCAATGTTTACTCGTTCTCTAACATTTTCCATTGTCTTTCCAAAGAATGCATTGTTTTTAAGTTTATTATATTCTCTTTAAAACTCATCCTTTGCTACTTTTCTTCTTTCAATGTTATTAACTATATATCCCCACTCAACCATCTACTTTGTGTAAAACTTATTACTCTATGTATCTTCGTTAATACGTATCCTCTTTCAATTGCAAGTTGTAGATTTCTATAATGGATAACATATTTAACTTTTGGTTCTAAATCAACAATCAATTTTTCTACCTTACTTTTGCAACCATCTATTTTTTTCTTATTGTCTTTTAGTAATGTTTTCTTTTGATAATCAGAGTATTCTTCAACATCTACTTTTCTTCTAATTGGTAGGATTGGATAATCAGAATAAATATCATGAAATTCATCAGGACAGTGCATATCTACTTCAAAAGCATAACCAGTTTCAGCATCTTCTTTTAATGCTAATATCTTTTAGTTGTAAACTTTTTCATTTGTTTACTATCTAAAAACTTGAAATTAAAAATTGGACGTGGTTAAGTCATTGCCGTAGCATGAACTTGCATCAACATAAAGTAACCAACTCTTTTCTTTAGTACTATCATAATTAGAAGCCATCGCATTGTTTGCTTTAATATATCTACATGATGCTTGTGTTATTCCTTCTCTTATTGCGCTTTCAAAGAAGTCAAAATGTTCAAAGTTTGTTAATAAATCTAGTTTAACCTTTGAAAATCTCAAACCTGCAGACCAAGTTAAACCTGGTGCTGTAAAGAAATTGGCAGGATCTAAACCATCAACTTTTGTATAAATGTCTAAAATGTTGAAATACATCGGCCAGTAGAAGAACATCCATAGTTAGATAAATATCGCGGTACTTTCCTAATGTATCTTCAGTGTTTGGATCTATTTTTTTCATCAATGCCTAAAGTTTCTTAACACGATCATAATCTTTTTCATCTATGCTTGTATCCTTTAATGTGCTGAAAAAACTTTTAATTTGAGGTAGCGATTTTTCATCTAGTCTTGAAAATGAATCTATATACTCATAAGGCAATATACCTTTTTCTTTTAATAGATGGAATTCATTATCATCCAACATAGAAAATTAATTTCTCGTTTGTTCTAATGGTTTTCCTGATTTAACAACATTATTTACAAGATCTGCTAAACCTTTTTGTAACATTTGTAAAGAGTCTTTAAAACTAAGCGAACCAATTTCAATGTTTATATATTTCTCCATGTTATTGGCAATGACTTTTTTATCTAGTTTTAAATCTTGAAACTCTTGCACTAATAAATGTGAATCGTAACCTTTTAAGTTGTGAGTAAATGCTGGAAGTTTAAACTTCTTAGAATTAATGGTGAGATTTAAGTTGCAAGCATTACGAGCAGCTCCTCTATACTTTCCTGTTAAATGACAATGACCTATAGCTTTATCTACATTTAAATCAAAGTCGCAAATATGACAAACAGTTGCATTCTCAAAATCTTCTTTGTCTTCTTTTTTAAATTACTATAATCAAATTTATTGTATTTATCAAGAATAGGTTTTATTTCATTTTTTATTATTTCAACTTCTTCTAACAAACTTTTTAATAGATCTCTAACATTATTTGAACAATTAAATAATTTAAATGTTCTTTGTTTTTCTTCATAATCAATAAAAGTATAAGCAGATGAATAAGGAATATGCTTTTGAAAAGTATCTTGAGGTATAGTAGGATCTTCTTATCTGTTTTTCTAACACTTGTAAGTAAACATTCAAAGTCGGCATAAGCAATATAAGGACACCATAACGTTTTAGCATAATCTTTAAATGACATTTATCTCCTTTTTTACTATCTGCAGTTGGCATTCTTATTCTAGATTTACCATCATTTCCACGTTTGCAAGCATCAACATGCGATTCTATTTTATCTTTAGAGTTAAATCTACACAAACATCTTTTACAAGTAAGCTGTGTTCCATATCCTTTGCTACTTCCACACACCATTTAAGTTTTTAATAATTACGTAATGAAAGTTGTTTTTGTTTGGTGTGCTATACAAAAGAAGATCCAAATGCTTATATTTCTCATCAACTACTATAAGTGGAGTTAGAGTTCAATTATCATATTCTTAAACATTAATAGTTATGTTAAATAATTCTGCTAAATGAGGAATTTCAACCACATTTAATACGTTTGAAGGATAGTTTTCCTTAACATTGAACAACTCTTCTATTTACTTTAGATGATGTGAATATTTCTCATGCAATATTTCTTTTAAATCGGCAGTAGATTCTGGATGGTTATCTCTCCAATGAAGAAACCTTAACAACACTATAAAGCACAAAGATTATCTGATTCATTCTTTATAATAATTGTTGATCTCTTCTTTTCTAATCCTTCTGGCATTTGTAAATAACTACCATCGAATTTATGACGAAAATAAGAAAACTTTGTATAAATAGCATTAATGCCAATTACAATCCAATTAGAACCTCTTTCTAACCATTCCTCTACTTTCTTTTTAAAAGCTGAAAATTGCGTTCTAATTATTTTATCAATATCTGAACCTTTATTTATTTTTGAATTACTTACTCCTGCAAATAGTTGGTAATTAAACGCACCACTTTCTGAAGCTAAAATAGGCGAAATAACAAGGGTCATTTTTAAGTCACTCTTGTTTTTAAGTAATTCTTTAATAACTAATTTCAGTTCTGCTCCAATCTTATCATATATTGCATCAAAATCAATTACATTCTTTTCTAGTCCAATATATTCATAATCTAAGAATTTACCATCAGAAGATTTTCCTAAAAACCAACCTGTTTCTTGTATTTTCATTAACCTCTTGGATTCTCTATCAAAAGACCATCCGCTGTTAGTCTTCACGGTTTTCTTAGCAATAGGATTATCTAGTTTGATAACTGTTGGTGTTTGTAGAGTTGCAATCATTGCATCTAAACTGTCTTTTGAGAAAGGATATTTTGGAAGAAGACCTGTACGATTTTTTACCTCTTCTCTAATGCGTTTTGTATGGTCTATCGGAGTACGGTTTATTTAATTTATGACGTCATTCGAATGAGCCCTAGGCTACATGCCATTCATTTTATATCTACTCGGTATTGGGTCCGACACCGTAGCCCATTACGGTAAGGAATTAATACCGTCACTAGACCGCTGGAAGGGCACCTCTGTCCAGCTAGAATGTGCGAATGGGTTCCAGACGCTTCTTTTTGGACAGAGTGATGGCGGAGGTTGAGAGGCCAGCCGACATCAATCAGCAGCTCCCGCGGGTATCGGACCAATTCTAAAGGCCGAATCGCCACCGCTGGTCTCAGAGCTTCCTGGCTCGCTCTTAAGCTCTTGCTCTCTAACCGCACTGGCACTCCTCTCTGGCTCACTGCTCCAGGACAAAGGATTTTTCGCCCACCGAACAGTTCTTGTTCGCGCAAAAATTAAGCCAAGGCCAGTAAGGCGCAACTGAAGAAAACCGAGACAGCTCAGTTAGGCCGGATCCATCAAGAAATAGCTAGGGAGCCGCTAGGCTGGACTGGAGCACTACTAGCTAGGCCGGATCTGGCCTAAAGGCCGGAGTTTGCCGACCTCTGCCCTAAGATAACTTAATATCTCTCTATTCAGGCGCTTCAAGTATACCACAAGCTCGAGCCCACGACCTTGGTCTGAAATACGTTCTCCTTGACCTTGGCTCGAGGCGGGCACCTTCGCCTATAGCTCAACGGTCGATTGAAACCTTTCCGAAATTGCCCTTAGCACCTATTACCTCATCTGATTCTTATATGATTCGCTAGTAGAGCCAAAAGCAGGGACTTTCGCTTAATGTATCGATGATTTCTCTAGTCGCGCAGCCCGCCAGGCCTTTCACAGCAACGAAGTAGGCGTGCCCGTAATGGCGCCTTCATGATTGGTCATTTGTTCGGTCTTGCCTCCACCTTGACCGAGACATGGAGCCTTGCTGAGCTTCACCGTCTTCGCTCAGTCTTCCGTCAGTCTTGGACCGCCTTAGCATTCTTGTTGACTATACAAAAGCTAACCAAAAAATTACAAAAACTAACTAAAACTAACCAAAGACTGTAGGAGTACAGAAGCAAGACGGAGTGCGTAAAAAGAGCTTTAAGCTACATTTCGAAGTACTTCCTGCCAACAATAGCATTATGTAAAAAAAAGACACTCCCCTTTGACTTGGACTTTGCTTCCAGCATGGAGTACTTTATCGCGACGCTGTTAACATGGGTGATGTCTCTACTCTCCCCCGTGGTATTTCTTGCTCTGCTGAAGTACCAAGCGCCATATGGACGCTACGCCGACAGAACAGAGCAGATATTGGCATCGCTCCACGTGCCCCTGCCTGCGACCAGGGTTCCAGCCAGGATAGGTTGGTTTGTCCAAGAGATACCGTCCTTCGCCGTACCTGTGGTATTGGCCGCCACGGCGGCAAAGCAAGAAGTGCTTTGGTCGGGCTTGCCGAATCGGATACTTTTAGGCGCCTTCTTGATCCACTATTTTAACCGGTAATGGGATATGCCAGGGCTGACACCGGCGTGTTGAACCTTTCAGGCTGCACTTTGTCATTTTGTCTGTTAGTGTTCCGTGGGTTAAAATGATCGTGAACAGCCTGCATACGTAATGAATTGTTGCAGGGCTGTGCTTTATCCTTTGCAAGTGAAAGGACATCCACACGCGTTGCTGAGTGTCTTATCAGCTCTAGCTTTCTGTTCTGCTAACGGTTACGTGCAGGTATGTCATGGCGTGCCTGAGCTATTTATTCTCCTAGTTGTGTGTGCTACCTTAGTTTGCAAAAGCCGATGTGTACGCGAAAGTGTATTTGGGGGTAGTGGCAGACCAGTGGTCAGAACACTTATCATTATACAATTCATTGGTAATAGTGCCCTCAGAGAACTTAATCTCTATTAAGGTGCCTCAAATACGCCACGGGGCTCGAGCTCACGACCTCGGCCAAACCTTGCTCAGGGCAAGCACCTTAACCACTGATATGGTTACTCACTGTGACTTTCCAGATATTTTTGGAGTCCGAATGGACTACCACGGTGATCGTCACTGTATTGATGGATGGAATGTCACTTTCTGTAATATCTGGAGTTTCTAGATTGTCATCACTTTGGGAACCCCTCGTAGAGCACTTCGAACAAGAACAAAATATGCGAAAGAGATCCCTTGGACGAATTTACTTCAATTGTCTATTGTTCAATGATCTGATTCGTCAGATTAATGCACATCTGCTTTGCATTTTCCAGTAAACTGTTTCATCGGTTCACTTTAAAAAAATCAGTAGACTGTGGTCGAGTCTGTTGTTGTAATAGAAGTCGTGTGACAGTAATGTATGCTCAGTTTGAGGATTTAGCTGACATCCAAACCACGTCCGCCATGAAGCAAAGCTCCTGCCACAAGGTAAGGTTTTTGGTTGTGTGCTTGAAAAGATTGTCTAACATTGCAGGCTGTCGTCACCGTATGAATAGAACATCTGAGCCCCCACCCGTGACAGAATCACGTGGCATAAAGCATATTAAGTTGTTGGAGGCCAATAAAGGCTCAATGTCAGAGAGTCGTGATTATTAACTACAATACTTAATTTTTTTGAAAAACTCGGTTGTCTCGCAATGCGATTTCAGTAACTGGGAAAGATTAAGAGTGGTGCAACAGATCAGACACAGCACCCTGAGCATTGGCCTGCATGCCTGGCAGATCCTAAATTCTTTGCTGGCTGCCCTTCAGGGGATGTATATGAGAAATAACCTGGTTGCTTTAGTTCAATTTGCATATAGGTGTGATGTAATGTGGGCTCTGTGTGGGTTTTTCTGGCTTGTCCTATCTCAGCTGCAGTAGCTTAGCAGCACAGGGGTAGTGGGGTAGGGAGACTGTGCTGCATGTCTCTAGGAGGGGCTGCTTTTAGTGATGCACTGTGGAGCTTTTTACAAACTCCTAGCTTTCAGGAGCTCAGTCAAACGGTCGTCTTCCAGATCAGACTGCCGTTAAAAGGCAGGACAAGAATTGTGAAAGCTGTGTGCAGCTTGCCTATAGAGATTTTGTCGGAAAGAATCCAAATACCATAATGTGTGCAATATCCTCCCTGAGATGACATGGATGACTGGTTTGTAGACCTCTCAAACCTTCGCCCGTACTGTGTACCCACGCACCTCTATGTGCAGGCAGCATTCCTCTTGTGCATGACAAACATTGCAGAAGAAGCAAACTATTCTGGTGACTTTGCACTCTAGGTTTAATGTCTGCACCATGCATGGATCCAGAGCATGCATTACCCGATGCTTAGTTGCCTTGCTCTTCTGGGCTGGTCATATTGATCTGTAGTAAAGCTGTCTCTGCTAGGTGGTCCCTGGGTTGCATTTGGGGCAGCATATTTGCAGCCGCAGAGCTGCCAGCGAGTCAGCCCAGCTCAGCCGTTTGTAATGCTCTAAGATTGTGAGAGCTTGCCACGGTCGTGTGTAGGTCATCATCAGATGCCCAGCCCATGTGGCGTCCGATCAGGCTCGCTTGGGTTGTGTACCTTAGCCAGCAAGCTTACTGGGAGCAGTTCGGCCCATCCACGGGCTTCTAGCTTGTATTGTGTCTCGTGATATGCCATTAATTCTACAAGCTGTCACTCTGTAGATTTTTTCCATTGCACATTCAATCCTGTGCCTCCCTGGTTTGGCCCTGGGGTGAGGTGCTTGCCTTAAACAATATAACAACAACAATAATACATTTGTATAGTGCCCTCAAAGAACTTAATCTCTTTCTAGGCACTTTATATGAGCTGAAAAGGAAGCACGATCAGACCTAGATAGTGGGCTCGAGCCCTGTGGCCTGTGTAAGGCGCCTGGATGGAGATTAGGTTCTCTTTCTCTACTATGCAAATGAGATATTTTTAGAGTAACCTTGGCAGCTTCATGCAGCCCTTCCTCAATCTGCCGATGGTACAACCGAATTCCTCATATGAATCGCTAAGCCATGACTTCCGGTCTGCTTCTTGTCATCATTTCTACTCTGTCTCTTCCTCTCTCCCTCTCTCTCCTGCTGATTTAAACGCCAAGTACAATGTAGGCTTATATTTTCATGCAGATGACACACAGTTGTACCTGTGCTTTAATCCCTTCCTTCTAGCACGTTGAACTGTATTAACTTCCCTTGCAGCATATATTACTGAGATTAGAACTTGTGTAGTGGCAACCTTTCTCAAATTGAATGACGATAACGCCACTAGTCATAGGCAAACCTGGTATTACTCAGAGATTGGAAAGTGTAATCCAAAAAATGGGCTCGACCAGTGCATTTTCTGTTGTGTGTGCACACTATCTGTGTGTCATGTTCCAAAGTAACCTTAACCTCAGCTGCTCTGTCCGATCTGCTTCCTTTCTGCCACGTAACATTGCAAAATGTGGGCATGCTTAGATTAGAATACCACAGCCAAGTTGGCCCATGCATTTGTGACATTCCGTCTAGATGCCTGAAACTCACTACTCGGTCTTAGCAATTAATTCACACCTCTGCAGCAATGCGTATCTGATATCTTGAACGTCTAAACTGCAGCATTACACCACTTCTCATTGGCCTCCACTCGCTCCCGATCAAGGAGCCCCCTAGCAGCATACGGTGTTAAAAAAAAGTAGTTGTTAGCTGATTTAACAGACTCATATATACAGTAGCTGCAGAAGAGCCTTAACGGCTATTACGACCGCCTGCAGTGGATGATAAAGGACTACCCTCTGCAGGACTCGAACCTACGACCTGGATTGTGAGCTTTGAGCGCCTTAGACCTAAGCTGAGACCTAGGGGGAGTTCTGAGTTATGCCAGTCAGTTTTCGGTCACTTCATTATTTGCTGCGGCCTACCTATCCGAAATACTTCCCGATTCGGGTAGCCAACATACTGCCTGCTCTTCTGACTCAAGTCGTTTGGCTGAGCCTCTAACCAGCCTCAAATTCTGTAGAGCCCGTACCTGTAGTTCGTAAAGCCAGCAGCTCATTCCCGACTTGAATTGCGACTTACCCTGACTGACGACATTAAAAAAGAAGCTAAAAGCACACCTGTGTCCTCACTGGATTTGCTGAGCCCATGTGAATTGGCCTTCGTGGGCTTATGCATGATGACACTGGGAATGTTATCACTAACCAATTGACATGCTTTCATTACAACATAAAGTGCCTAGAAAGAGATGTAGTTCTTTTAGTGCAATATACAAAGGTCTCATTACTATTATTATTATCATTACTATTCTTATTATATCCCTTCCAGCTGTTGTGCTCTACTACATGCTGTGTCGCGATGGTATCCTCATACACTTAATTACAATTGTTTGGGCTTGCCAGACAGACCAAAGGTGCATAGCATCTGAGAACTCGGTTCACCCGGTGTGTGACCTAATTGCATCCTCCCGGATTGCTATGGTGGTCTTACTCAGTGGCGTATGACAAAAAGTGCCGAAAATCAGACCATTTCAGCCGGTAAATTTCCATTTTTAAAGACATCGGCATATTTTAGGGTTCCCAATGCGTATAGCATCAACCTAAATCGTATTTAACATTATTTCCATCAGCACCTATACTTTCGGATCGGCCTCGTGTAACCGGGAAATTCCGGGCTCGAATGACTACACTATGTCAATGGGATTTTGACAGTGCTGCATTCACGAGTCCAGAGCAATCTTGAGATTTGATGGCAGCCTGGAATTAGTGAACTTACCGTTTGCTATGATATCAACAAACATACTGAGGCTGGATCGATGGCCCAAGCAACTGGATCTGGCCGGTCCCAAAAGGCCAACTTCAGGTGTGACCGGCTCATAAGGATAGTAGCACTACAGAATAGAGCTGCCACACTTCGAGACATTGGGCAGTCATACGAGGACACTACAGGGACAAGGCCTGCCGTGGCTTGGCTCCTTCATACCTATCTGAACTGCTGCACCAGTTTCAGCCTTCTCGTGTCCTCTATGGGCAGTAAGTTGGCTGTTCCATTCCCTACGCTTAAAAACTGCTGTCGAAAAAGCTTGCTCTGCAGATCCCAGACTGTGGCACTCACATCCACAATTCATATGCAACTGACGTTTACCCTCCTACTGCTGACTCTGGCACTTCCTTTCCAGCCATCCTGAGCCACAACTTCCGTGCTACTCACTTCCTCGACTGCCTTACTGACTCAGCTATGCCTCTCACTTGCTCTTTGTTGTGTGAGATGAAGTCTGTTGGCTACGGTATGTGTTCCGAAAGCCCCTTAGGCTTTTGAGTGTGCTTCAGAAAACTCTCTGGTGTCATGTCCACATAGTGCTTGTGTCTTCGGGGGTTTGCAGATGGAGATACATGGCATTCGTGATGAGATGCAGCCTGTTTTGTCTTTGACGATTGGTAGGGTACGGCACTGGTGTCGATGTGTCAGTACACAGACGGCTGGCTCATGCATATACAGTTCCTGATTGGTGAGTATATGCACCAACAAAAGAAGGGGCTCACATCAGTCAGGCAGCAATCGTGGTGTTTCGTCCCTTATGAGTGTTCGGCGAGTATAGAGGCTTCCTGCTTGTTTCTGAAGTTTAACTGACAGCAACTTGTGGCTTTCTTAGACGCACTCTGGCTGCAGAGTTGTGCTGCTGCTGTGCTAATGAAGCTGTTGCCACTATCAGTTGATTCATCTACGGCTTTCATATGTGCTTGATGTTTTGGCATTGTTGGTGCTTCTTTTGCTAGTCTGTTACACGAGAGTCGGTTCTACTTAGAATATACGGCAACCTTCTCAGGAATGCATGCTTAGCTAGAGTCTTTCTGCTGCATCTGCTCTATCTCTTGGCTACATTTGATACCAGTGATCACTAAGTCGTTCTTGAATGCCTATCAACTTGCCTGGTCACTGCTGACACTGGAATGGGGTGTAGGTCCTATCTTAGTGAGAGATGTCAGAGCATAGTCAACAGCCAACAGTCATCCTTGGAGCCTTTAAAGTAGGGGCTTAGCTAGGGAACTGTACTCTTCCTCTCGCCTATTTAACCCCAAGTACAATCTAGGCTTTCACCTTTATGCAGATCACACATAGCGCAATGACTTGTGCTTGCCTTTCAACACCTCAACCAGTCCAACTGTCTTGCAGCTGGCATTGCTGATGTTTGCACTTGAATAGCAATTAACTTTCTCAAAAAATGAACGGCAATAAAACCAACTTAATTCTTTGGGTAAACCTAGTGTCACTCAGAAATTAGACAGCTTATCCTTCAAAACGGCCTCTACCAGCGTTTTTCATCCACGACGTGCTAACTTGGATTGCTGCCAACTTCGTGAAGCTTAAAGACGGTAAGATCAACCCAATAGCTTTGGGAAAGCCTAGTGTCACCCGAAAGTTGGAAGATCTCACCCTTAAGATTGGTTCATCTAGCATCATGCCATGGGTATCTACTTGTAATGTCTGGGCATGCTATTACGAAATTACCTGTGATTGGATGAGAGCATCGTCTCCAATGTCTTGTCGGCCTACTTTTAAGCAAGGAACATCGCTAATAATCAGGGTTTGCCTTTATCTACCCACGGCAACAAACTAGTTAAAGTGCTTGCGACCGAGTCTTAGCCCAGGAAGTAAGGTTGGCGCTCTTCAGGGCCCAGGTCGTGATTTCGAATCCTGCAGTGGGCGATCCTTTATTGTCCAGTGCAAGCAGTGGTGATAGCTGTTAATGCTCTTCTGCCGATATACAAATGAGGCTGTTAAATTAGCTAATGAAGTGTTTCCAGTCTTGTCTCTCTCTTAAATAACCTTTGTGGAATCGCATCTAGTTTGTTTGCAATTCCTTTAATTCGGGACTTCAGGATCAGCTTGTGCCCTTGATCTCTACAGCTGGTGCAAAACTCGGCAGCTCGTCTGGTTGTCGTTAAAGGCATAGCTGCCGTATCATACCACTTCTTTCTGAGCATCACATACTATCAAGTATCGAATCGATTCAAGATCCTCAGTTTAGCTTGCAGGGCACTTTACTCGCTTTTCCCATCAACTCTTGATCCTCCAGTGTTCTCTTGTACTACTCCGTCATCCACGACGAGTCATCTTGCCCTCTGTCACTCAAAATTGAAATCTTTTGGTGATTGAACCTTCAGTTGGTGTGCACCAAAAGTCTGAACCTCACTACCGGTGTCTATAATCACCCGTATTGACTTGGCATCAAGTCTTGGCCAGAGGCACATATGTTCGGCTCCGATTTCCCGAGCACCTTATGAACTTGTGTTTTCTTGTGCTTCACGTATTTACCTCTGCATGATTTTGCTATTTCCAATCTGTGGTATTTTAATAACGCCTGATGTAATTTTTTTTCTAGGGATGCTGTTGTGGGCAGCAGGTTTTCTAGCCAATCTTCATGCTGATCACGTTTTGAGGAATCTGCGAGCTCCTGGCGAGACAGGCTACCGCACTCCCAGAGGTAAGAGTTGCAGCAGAAGCACATTCAAGCAGCCTTGTGCCCCTGCTGCTGTAAGACGGCAGTCCACACACCTCATACGTACAGATATGTATGTGCACGTTTGCACTTAGGTTCCCTTAGGTCTCTCCTGTCAACCCCTCCCCCAGGCAACTAAGCTATAGTCGGTACTAACCAGCAATGCAAATTTGCTGTCAATATGGCTGTCTTGCGTTCTGCTGGTTGCATCTGCCCCAACCCACAGGCAACAAGAGGCTGCTAATGCACCTTGCAGATGCTGCCACCACACGGAGGACATGCCCTGAGGTCGTGCACTCCTGTCATTGCTGTTGTCACTGTTAGCTCCCTTGGGATCCCATTGCATTTCCTATGGATGGGCATTACTTTCTTATCGGTATGCATATTATTGCTATCACTTAAAGATTGATGACAGCCAAATGATGCTAGCCAGCGGTGGTCAAGCAGATGACCCATCAGAAGCTGTTGGAGGATTGTAAGTCGTTGACAATCCTAGTCCTCAAGTTTGATAGCGGAGGAGGTTTATTCTGTTCCACATTTTTCTATTTACCGCAGCACGATTTGGGCTGTGCCTCCTAAGATTTACTCAGGGTATGATTGCAACCGACAGTGGATCTTCCTGTATCTGCTGGAAATGTAGACACCGCGAGCTTGCTGGAGCACTAAGAGAGAGAGAGAGAGAGAGAGAGAGAGAGAGAGAGAGAGAGAGAGAGAGAGAGAGAGAGAGAGAGAGAGAGAGAGAGAGAGAGCAAAGATGGTCGCCGTAGCTTGCAGATGGCCGAGCCTTTACTGCCTTTCACTTGAAGCTCTCCTGTGGATCTCTGCACTGTGCACCGACAATATCTGATGGCTGAAAGCTTGTGTAGCATGATGTAATCCCTGAGTGCCCGTGAAAGAATGCTGGTCTGACCAGACTTGTTGCATGTCGTGTAGTATGGTTATCATCGCACACAGCACGGAACGCCAGCCGACGAGCAAGACCACCAGTTTATTTCACTACGCCCGGAGCAGGGGGAAACACCACTCTCATCGCCCTTCTCACCGGAGTCTCTGCGACTCCCTTGTCACCACAACCACTAATAGCACGTTCTGACAGCTTACGCATTGAGTGTCACAGCCCACTCGTACAGCGATCAGGGGCAATGCCATCAATTAAACGAAACCACATGTCGATGATGGTCTTGTAGATTGGCTTGTATTGGCATCATGAGCAACATTGGGAGACTGCAATGGGTGTGGACAGCAGCTGTAAATGTATGCTTTGCGAGCAGAAATGTATGCTTTGCGACAGAAACTGGAATAACAAGCAGCCGTCTGGTTGGCAATGGTGCAGTTGAATTGGGTGCCATTATCATATCCTCTATACTCGCAGCTGCTGTAGTTGCTTATGCAGTCGTTCAAAATGCTGTCGTGCTGAGCAGCTATCTTCTTAAAAGCAGTAGCAGAGTGCTTTCACAGGTGGTCTATTCGAATACACGTCCTGCGCCAACTACACGGCCGAGATCATCGAATGGAGTGGCTTCGCCTTGGCCTGTGCCAACTTCCAGGCAGCATCGTTTGCCCTGTTCACTATGGCAAACCTCATACCTCGTGCTCTGACACATCACAGGTAGGTCTGCAGAGTTATTGTGGCGTTACTCAGCCTAGCTGAATGGGAGCGATCTACCCCGTGAGAAAATCCGTGCATTTGATAGGAGGCACTTGATCGTTCGTACCGTTAATGTTGTGCACAGCTTGGATAGAGGTGCGAGCTGTCGGCTGCTGGCACTGCTCGTCCTGCTGGTGCTGCTCGTCCGTGAGTCGAATACGTTTGGGGCAAGGCAGCTCCAATCGGGTTGGAAATTACCTCGAGATCGTGTGACGACCGATGAGGCATGTCGGGCGGCTGCCTGTCTTGCACGCCCCTCTGGGTTGGTCGAGAGGCATCGGTACCTGCCTTCTGCCCTCTCGTACATGGAGATCACTGCTCAGGCATCATTGCAAGAAGGAAATAATAATAATAATAATAATAATAATACATTTGATATAGCGGCCTCAGAGAACTCGCTCTTTCTAGGCGCTTTACATTTGGTGCAAAGGAAACACGATCGAATGGTGAGTGGAAATATCATGCTTTATGAACAACAAGAATAACATGGTTTGGGGTGACATGAACCGTGCTGGATGCTGCTAAATGGTAGGCTGGAGCCAAAGAATACCGCGAAACCCTAATGCAGGCGAGCAGTGCCAGATATGCTGCACAGTCTTGAAGGGTTTTGGCGCTTGCCTTCGCTTTAATTTTTCTGCCCACGGGTTCAGGTCACAACTTGTGGAGCCACCCTTGCTACGTGTAATGCCAGTGTGCACCTTTGCATGTCGTACGTTTTAGGTTCTACCTGAAGACCATCAAGGACTACCCAACGGATAGGAAAGCTGTGTTGCCTTTCCTGCTGTGAGACAGTCGATCGAAGTGATATGGGTAGAGCAGATATCCTATCCGTCTCGTACCGGGCAGAGCGAGAGTCGCTGCAGAAATGCGATCGGCAGAACGAACAGTTACGCCGAGCTTACACTCTCGCGAGAAGACGCTGCTTCGGCAGCTCACAGCTTGAGAACAGGAGGAATGGCAGCTGTCTGGCGCATTCGCTTAA
Source organism: Cristatella mucedo (assembly GCA_009760855.2). Taxonomy (NCBI): domain Eukaryota; kingdom Metazoa; phylum Bryozoa; class Phylactolaemata; family Cristatellidae; genus Cristatella; species Cristatella mucedo. Next base: position 360,436 of record WPIO01000072.1, on the reverse strand, counting down.
CCTCTCTGCACTCGGTGCATAGTTTATTACTCCGTTACTGACCCACCTGCATACGGCAATAAATGCCAGCAACGGTCGGTTCGAGCAGCCCTTGACGCTTAGCATTCTCGGTGCTGCCCTGGTGTCCGTTATGTGCGGTACGTGCACCACCTGTTAGTTCGCTCTGTCGCCCGGAGTGGCGCTCGTCTGGTGGCGGCAGTGCGCCTACGAATGGACTGGCCACGTGCAGGCCTAATGGCACGAGTGGGCCCGTGCGGCATTGGCTGCCGCCACGGCCTCAGTAGATGTACGGTATGATCTTGTGCGGCACTCGGCGACAGTACTCGTCCCAGGCGGCAGCGCCGTAGCGCTGCCGGCAGAGTGCCTCGTCTCGTCGCTGCCGATACACGAGCAGTGCAAGGAAGTAGACGGGGTAGAAATAGGGCAGCGCATGACCCACGTCTGCAACGTTGCCGCCGGCAGAGAGCAAGCGGCATTGCAGCGCCGAAGCAGACAGCAGCAGCAGAGCAAAGGACGGCTGACACACCTTCTGAAAGCAGAGTGCTAGCAGACTCGGGCGTGGCATCGGGATGAGCCTGCCGGGGGGGGAGGGGGAGGCGGGCCCAGCTGCTGCGCGCAGTGAGGCGACAGGGGCCGGCAGCTTACCGCACGGCAGGCACCAGGCGAGCGACATGAGTAGGTCGCCCAGGTAGTTGGGCCTGCGGCACACGCCCCACCAGCCACCAACGAGCAGTAGCTTGCCGGGATGTGCCGTCGGTATGCACTCCAACTGCTGCATGCCAGCATCGCCAGAGCACGTCCGGAAGTGGTTCTTCTGGTTATTGGCCGCCCGGAATATCAGCAGACCGCACACTGCAGTCAGAGACATAGAGAGCCTCCTTTGAACCTGTTCGATTCGCTGTGCAAGTCAAAGGTGACCAGGGCTGCAGTCTGTTCACTTCTACGACCTACGAGGGGGGAGGGGGGAGCAAATGCTGCTTTTGGGGAAATTGTCCGTGAGTACAATTTTGACACCCGATGGTTACTGTAGCGATTTATTAACATGTCTTCGAGACCTCAGTTCATCTCACTGGGTCGATAAGTAAATCGGTCTATTAATCAGGTAATGTACTGAAGTGCTGATTTCACCTTTCTTATTCGTCATCCTTGTTGAGCCGATGTGCTGTCGAATAGCTTACTGTGTTGCACCGAATGAATGGCTGCCGAATAACCTTATCGCCATCAATGTCTTAATGCACCCTTCGTTAGCCACAAACCGCCAGGCCAATTGATAAGGGGCCACTTGTCCGTGCCTGAGAGTGCATGCACAAGCACGAAGAAGATAGCAGAGAGAAATCTGCTAGCTGAGCCAGGAATGCCGAATGTGCAGCTTAGGCGTAAGCAGTTACACAAGGGCTTTACACAGCTTGACGCCAGCAAAGCAGTAAGCAGGCCTTGTAGCCAGCAGCAGGACTCGCACGAGTGAATAGCAAACCTATCGGCGAGTGCAGATCTGAGGTCCCCAGAACGATTTTACATCCTCCGAAGAGCAGTCAAATAGCCTGCAGCTCGTTTGTAGGCACCTCGAGGCAGCCTACAGCCTCGAGTCAAAACACCGCTACCAAGTCGCTGGCTATCGGACAAGCAACCCGGTCAGCTGACCCAGCTTTCACAGAGACGAGCCGAAGCAGAGGCTTTGTAGCAGCAGCAGCACGATGATGCGCCACTTCCTGCCCCTGTGCTCAGTCGCAAAGTCACGCGGCTCACGTGACGTCACGGCTGAAGCGCTAGACTCCGGCTCTCTGCGACACGCTCGGCAGCAGGGTCCACCGGTTGGAGGAGGGACGAGGAGGCTTCCCTGCCGCCGCTGCTCTTTATCGAGCTCCATCCCTACCTTCTTCCTCCACCCAGCCTCCTCCCCCTCGCAGCTGCTGCAGCGAAAGCTTACCGTTGAGCACAACAATGGCCGCGAGTGCGTATGGATTCGTCACGGCGTCTGACGGCCGCGAGAAAATAAACCGCGCCTGCAGTGTGTATAGGAATGGCACCCAAACGAGGTCGCCGAAGGCGAGCATGAATCCGAAGCCCTCGTGCAGTATGTCAAAAGTCGTCAGCACGGCAGGCTACAACAAAGCGCATGTACTGGTTCGAGTCCAGGCTCGAGCCACGACGATGCAGCCTCGGCGCAGCCAGCACCTCACTTACCCGTGTCATGGGATGTCTCACGAGCTCACTTTTTGAGCGCTTTTATAAAGTAGCAACTACCACATTGTACTACTTCACACCCGACCTTCACTGGCTACCCATCAAGCAGCATAGTGGTGTCAAGGTTTTGTCACTCATTTTTAGATTCATTCCTTCTCTTGCCGACATATCTAAATTGCTTCACAAATCAGGCTACACATAGAACCGCCCACTCTTCTGGCCCACGGGCACCGGGTGAGGTTGGGGGCGGTGATTTTTTTTCGACTTGGGGCCCTTGGCGCTACCAGTCAGGACCGGGGGTGAGCGTATAGCTGATCTTACCTCCGACCAAAGAGCGTCGGCCACGTAGATCAGCTGGAGCGCAGTGACGAGCCCGAGCGCTGCAGTGGGCAGACCGCTGCCCGTTTGGCCGCTCTGCACCGAGAGGAGGCAGAGGTTTATCATGACCCAGCCGATCAGGCCAGGACGCAGCTCAAAGAAGAACTTCAAATCGAACGACCCCAGGCGCGGATTCAGCTCCCTTCCCATGTAGAAGTCGTACGCCGGACCGGCACCTGTAACGGCACGCCGAGAGCAGAGGTAAAGCTGCAGCCACTTGAAACCCGGAGGCAGCGGTGGCCTGCCCGTCGGCGTGCCAGCCTGGCCGTTCGCGCCTCGCGCAGCCGCGTTGGCTGCTGCCGCCAGCCTCGGCGAGTTACCTGTCGTAGATTCGGTGAGGGCTGTCACGGGTGCCTTCAGGGCGCGCCGGTAAGCGTACAGGCTGATTGCGGTCGCGTAAAACGTCGAGGCCACCATGAGCTTCGGGATGCTGTCGGCGACGTAGCGATCGACGGGCACGCGCATGAAGAGCAGGAGCAGGAACATGGCCAGTGAGACTATCAGGGCGATGAAACCTGCAAGAGCGAGTGCCAAGCTCTCGAGTTCGACGCCGGAGGCCAGCACCACCCTCACCGCCAGCTGCGCCATACCAACCGTTGCATCGGTAGACCAGGCGCTGGCCATTCTTCAGCGGAACGCCGACGACGGTGCGGCCCACGGGCAGCATGTGTATAGCCGCTTGCAGCAAGTACCACGTGAGCACGAGAGCGAACGCTTTACCGTCGATGTAACAGCTGGCGGAGAAGTGCGGAAGAGTGAGCACATGCCAGTCACCCTGCGAAAGAAAGCGCCGAGTGTTCGCTGCCGCTCGGTGGGCCTCTCGTCGTGTGGAAAGAGCCAGGCACACGGAAGCTTGCCGACCACGGAGTCCGGCGGTAATTGTACATGTCTTGGGAGCTTTTGCTAGCGAATTCGAGCTGCTAGTCGTGGCGGCAGTCGACGCCTGCTTGCGTGCTCGAAGCCTGACGTCAGGCTGCTGCTCACCTGCGTGCAAGCCGTGATGTACAAAACGAGCAGAGGCAGGCTGATCGTCAGCACAGCAGCTCCGAGCGACCCTCCGAGCTCGGCACCTTTGCAGGCCCGAGCGCCGCTGGCCGACGCAGAAGCGTTGGCCGACGGAGAAACACTGAAGGCTGGAGAAACAGGTCTGGACACGGTGACCGGCAAGCTGGCATCCACTTGCGGACCGGAAGCACCGTCTTTTTTTAGCCCGTCAGCTGCAGCCACACTGTCGCGATCGCCGGATGCGTGCTGCAGCTTCAAGAAGAGAAAGGCAATTATGAAGCACTGGCTGGCTCTTAACAAACAGACAGGGATGTCCCTGTGTCTTAGCTCAGGGTATAAGGTGCTTGCTCTTCACAGCCGAGGCCTAGGGTTCAAATCCTGCAGTGGGCAATCGCTGATTGCCAGTGGGCAATCCCTGATTGCCCACTGCCATAGGTCGGGATGGCCGTTAAGGCTCTTTTGCTGCTATAGAAATGAGGCTGTTGAATCAGTGATTTGCAAAGAAGCGGCCACTTGACACAGGCAGGCACCGTGGGTACGAGCCAGCCGGAGTTGGCTCAATTACAGAGTGAGAAAACAAAGCAGTACCGGCGATGCATTATATCCATGACACACGCGCACACACACCTGCACCACCCCACAGCCACTGATCTGCAACCAAGGGAAGACCGCCACCCACCCATCGTTGTTTTCGGTTGCGAAGCTTGACGACCAACAGGAGAGAAGTCCGGCAGCCACGTGACACGATTCGCCACCTCGACAGTCTCCGGGCGTCGGGCTACTCGCGGGCGGCGAGCAGTCTGCACGCGCCAAGTCTGCCGGCTGACCCCAGACTGATTCAACTGTGTAGCATAAGCACGAGTCCGGCACACTATCACAATGGCCTCTAGCAATCCGTGCAATGATTGCCGCATGCAGTAGCCATGGCTCATGAACGAGCGCCACCGCCGAGCAACGATGACATCCTAGATGCAATCATAGGTCAGCAGGGAAGCAGCTAGACGGGCAATCGAGATGTCTTCACTTGAGCGACACGCACCGTGATTTCACTTTTGTTGGCCGCTCATTTCCAAACCAACTCAATTTAGGCACATCTCCAGAAATTTGCCTCTGTAAAGGCTAAACATAGTCTCTGAAGGGATGCGCTGTCATCCACTTAAACATGGCAGACAAAACTTGGCAAAACTGTATGAGACTATGGATTGTGTTGCTAACTACTACACATGCAATCGTCTAGGAAAATCCTATAGAATCTATACTGGTCCATATCATCAATCAAATCTCTGTGTGCAACGCATGAACAACCTTGAGTTTATTTCATTCCACAACTTGCTGACTTCGAAATTTCCCAGAGGTGTATAACTGCTTGCAACAGCCCGGCCTGCTCTGCCTGCATGGCCCAGCCTGCCAACTTGTCAGCACATGCAACCTATTCTCACCTTGTACGGGGCCAGCAATAATAATAATTATTATATAGTATGAAGTTTGTACAGCTCCCTATAGAAATAATTCTCTTTCTAGGCATTTAGCATATCTTGGAAAAGATGCATGTCAATTTGTTAATGATCAAATGCAGCGTCGGCACACATTTGGAGTAGATCTGATAGGTAGACTGGAGCCAACGAATGAAGGGATCCGAAAGTGAGTGACAAAACCTTGAAGTCGACGCGTTCGGGAACTTACAGTTGGTGCAAAACTTTGCAGCTAGGCTTGTCTGTCGTGGGCGTCACAGCTGCCACATCACACCGCTTCTCGCCGACCTGCACTGGCTCCTAGTCAAGCAATGCATCGACTTCAAGGTTTGTCACTCACTTTTAGGTCACTTCATTCTTTGGCTCCAGCCTACCTATCAGATCTACTACTCCACCAGGCTAAGCATCGTAGCACCCGCTTTTCGGAATCTACTTGTTCACCTATACCTCGTACAAACCTCATTCTTTAGAGACCGTGCCTTTAGTTCTTATGCTCTCAAAGCCTGGAACTCACTCCCGACTTATGTCACGACATCCCCTGACTTGACCACATTTAAAAAGAAATTAAATCGTACCTATTTACGACAGCATTTGGTGGGTCCTTGTGATTCGTCCTTTATATGCTTATGCATGCTGACACTGTTGCATGCTGCCACTAACCACACTTGCATGCCTCCCCAAACCATATCATTCTTACTGTTTATTGACCATGCTACCGCTAACCATTCGATCATTTTTCCTTTGCAGATATGTGAAGCGCCTAGGGAGAGATTGAGTTCTCTGCGGGAGCTTTATCAAGTGTGTTATTATTATTATTATTATTACCATTCGTCCTTTGTGTCCTTATGCATGCTGACACTGTGCACGCTGCCACTAACCATATTTGCATGCTGGGCATCCGGAATGGCTCACTGGGTAAGGCGGATGCTTTTCACGACCTCAGGCCCGAGGTCCTGGGTTCGAATCCTGCGGTGGGCGATCCTTTATCGCCACTGCAAGCGGTGGTGATAGCCATAAAGGCTCTTCTGTCGCTATACAAAAAGAGTGTTAAATCCAATAGTATTTTTTTGGGCATGTCCTCTCGAACCTCGTTACACTTGTTGTTCATCGAGCATGCTACTGCTAACCATTCGATCATGCTTCCTTTACAGCAAATGTAAAATGCCTAGAAATAGATTAAACTCTATGAGGGCACAAATAGCATAGCAGGTGACCATTACTTCATGAATAAACTCAAGATACTAAGACCACAAGTCGGGTGGGGGAGACTAGCGACCTTCACCTCGTCGACACGCCCACGTCCTTACAGGTCGGCTGCCGTTGTAAGGCTGATAACTTCTGCTTCACTACCGCTCCGTTGCCTTAATCGTGAATGTTCTTGCATTTAATATTTTCGATACAATGATTACGCTATATGAAATTTCTTAAGCGCATTACATTTCCTTACTTTGCTCAGTTTGATCAAACTTAATGACCGACAGTACAACGCAAAACACGAGTGAAATTTCAGCTAATCCTGCAGAGCTTGGCCAATGGCAATAGCCCCTTCAGCACATTCCGAGCGATACACTATGTGACAAGATAATATCACTGTAAAGCTGCTTGCTGGCAAATACTCTTAACCAACAACGGCCAAGCAACAAGCTCGTGCCTATGCGGAGGCAGCGGTTCATGGCTAGTAGCCATGAACCACCGATATGGCCGTATAGCAGAGATTTCGCAAATGCTGTTGTTGAACTCACGCGGCGCATTTCCTCCGGGTAATCTTCGCCCGTATTCTGATCTAACCCGCGCAGTAGACGGGCACGCGACCGCCAAGCGAGACACTACGCCAACTGCGCCTGCGCTCTGCTCACGCCATTCCCGATCCGGCGAACACTTCCGCTAACTTGTGTGGCCTCGGATCAGTCACTGACACCATCCCTAAATGGCCAGTTTTTTAACGATTGATGATTTTCTCTTTTATAATTCTTTCTCAACTCTGCTTGCTTTGTTAACTTGCAATCCTTTGGCCAGAGAGAAAAATGTGGTCAAGAAACGCCGCTGTTGGTAGCAACCCACTGTTGGTAGCGAAATGCAATGCGTTAGGTCAAGCGCTGCATTTGATGGCAATGCTGTGAATCCATATATAATCTATCTGTGTCAATTTTTTGCATATCTAGCTGTTGTGGTGTCACATAGGGCTCATTGGGGCAACCTGGGCGTTAGTACAAACTTGCTATTCCCATTCTATATAGACCAAGCATCAAAGGGTGGTGTGGCTACGGTTCCTCCGTCGAACCATTAATTTACTTTCTTTTTTTGAGCCTTACTGTGCGGATAACTCTCGATTTCCTCCGCGACGGTCTCTCAATATCAAGGGTCACTGACCGATAGGGTAGTAATCTAGCACGCTCTGCATGCACACGCTCTGCATGCACTCTCTCAGCATGCACCCTCCAGTCAGTTTGGATTTCATGACGCAATGTCTGACGCTACTGGTCTCTGCGGCTTAATATCGGGTACCATACAAATCAACGGCCGAACTTGCACGTAAACCAATCTATTCGATGCCGCATGAGCTCAATGAGAGCCAAAACTTTCATGTAGGAGTCATCGCAATTGCAGCTGGTTATTTCCCCATTTTGCACATATTATAAGAATTCATTACGAGCACCTTGAATTATATATGAATTATATACCTTGGCACTTGCCTTATTTGAAATCCGTGTATTTTGCAAGCGATAAAGATTGCTTGAATGAAATCACTACCTTATCGATTTGTCTATATAGATTTTGTCTATTTATTCTATTTGTCTATTTATTTTTTATTTGTCATTCACAACAAAATAGTACACCCCGGTGAGTTGACACTGTCTCGCTCCAAACTAATGCTTGTAAATGACTTTTTACTATGGAGCATGGCTCGTTGGTGCACTGGACAGATTATATTAGGTTGCAAAGTGAGGAACTGGTTGTTTAAATTTCGGCTTCGCCTCTATAGTCCAAGGTTGCTAGCGAGGAATCTGTGGGTCAGTCAATTGGTATCTGACTTAAAAGGTCATGCTGAGATTTCTTATGCAACATAGGGGAAATTCATGCAGTAGGACAAGATCAGTGACAGTTCTAAAACATTCTACTTGCTTATATTTCTCGCAGAACTTGCATGGTCAGCTGTGTGCTTATGCGTGCTGACACTGTGCATGTCGACACTAACCAATTGACATGCTAATTTTGCAGCATGTTTCAAGTTCCTAGAAACAGATTTGTTTCTCTGGGATTTCTGTAGAAATTTTATCATCATAGACGCCTTTCTCTAATGTTGCTGAGTAGACGTGCTTAAGAACTCTTCTAGGCACGGGTCCAATTTGCGACTGATTCAGTCCGAGCTACCGAGCGACCCTTCAGTGCGAAGATTTGAATTAGGTAGAGGATAAGTACATATCAGCACGGTCCTTTAGTGCGAGCAGAAGCGAGAGTTCTTCAACCGAAAGAGTCGCCGGTACGCTCCCGTGCGTCTCATAAGCCTTAATCATCGTCCGCCGGATGTAAAAGGAATTATTCGCCGGTCATTTTTACCTTGCACCGACCCGCTACTTTACACAGGAAAATTTCTATAAGCTGAATGCTTTTTTAACAAAAAGGAGCCCGGAACCATCGCAGTGCTTCACAGCGCGCGAACGCGCGTATGCGCGAAAGGAGACGTCGGTTCATCTAATAATTTCATCTCCATTCTCGGCCCGGTTTCGAAACTTCAATTTGGCAGGCGAATCGTGCTTGGGCCGAACAGTGCTGTTTCACGTCACTATACGATGAGAGAGAAGTCTCACTGGAGCAGAGGCTGAAGCATCTTACGTGTTCACTTAGTATCTTCTTTCTAGTAGAAAAATTCCAGCCAGCGGACAAGGTGCCCACGAGTCTGGGGTAGCGCGGAGGCGGGTGATGTCTTTCCATACTCCACGGCCCGACGACAGCAGCAGCCGTAAAAATCGGCCGTGGCCGCCCCGCCGTGGCTGCACCGCCGTCACTTTCAAATTTAGTCGGTTTAGTAAGAGCTGCGGGTGAGCGAGCGTGGGGAGAACCTGCCTTTCGGGGAAAAAATAACGGCCGACTCCGCATCTCGGCATCGCCTCAGGCGGCGCTGGCGGCGGCGCTGCGGAAGGAATGGGATCGCGCTCTGCGCCGCTGTCGATTGCGCTACGAGGAGCGCGAGAATGGCGCCGAGACGCCGAGATCTGCATCGACTGTACCTCGCATAAGCTTCGAATCATTTCCATTTGCGAATTGGTTGCTCGGATTTTCAAAAAGCGCCGCTCCGAGCCTCCAGAGTTCGGCTCGTTGCCATCGCGACGCTCGGCAGCGTCGGTGGCGGCTCCTTGGAGCGCCAGCGCGGGAGCACTGGGGAGTCGGACGAGCGGCATGGGCGACCTGATGCAGACTGCGCGTCGCGAGGCCTGTGCGAGCCGCCCCGAGCAGCAGCATTATGACGTCGGCTATAGTCGGCAGCAAATCAATGCTGCAGCGGCTGAAGCTGCCACAGCAGAAAGCTCCTTCAATTCCAGATAAGCCCACACACTCCAATAATAATATCCTTATTATTAATATAGCCTTTATGTCGCCCCCTTAATTGCTTTAGCCCAGGGGTAAGGTGCTCGCTCTTCACGACCCAGGCCGTGGGTTCGAGTGCTGCTGTGGGCGATCCTTGATTGACCACTGCAAGCGGTGGTTATAGCCGTTGAGGCTCATCTGCCGCTATAATAATAATAATAACAATAACAATAACACACTTGATAAAGCGCCCTCAGAGAACTCAATTTATTTCTAGGCACTTTACATTTGCTGCAAAGGAAGCACGATCAAATGGCTAGTGGTAACGTGGTCAATGACAACAAGCAGGGCATGATTGTACCCAGGCTAGGTTCGGTTGGCTGGGACAGGACGGATGTAATAACGTATGTATGGGTCACCGGGCAGGCCGGGGTCTGACCTACGGCACGGCCGGATGTGCGATGACGAGAGGTCACCAGGGCTTTTGGGTAGCAGAAGTTAGCCGAGTAAGTCGTGGTGTTGGAGGCTCCCGGTCTCGCCGACTTATACACCAGGATGGTTGCAGGCATGCTCCGGTGATGTGGCCACGCACGCAAAGCATCGAGCGCCCGAGGTCCGAGCGGAGCTGGATGGCACGCTCGTTGTTGTGATTTGTATATTCCGCGTTCCCCGCGTATCCTGTTCGTGGCCCCCCCCCCCGTGAGTTGGCGTCTTTCGGCGGAAGCTATCGATTGTGGTAGACGTCGACTCCGACTTGCCAAGCAGCTACTCAGCTAGCCGGATCTTTTTACGGCGTACGCTCGTACTGTTGGAACGAAGTCGGCACAACGGCAGAATTGCGGAAGCCAACTGACCAACTAACACGTTTGTCAGAGCTTGCGGCGTCCCTCTTTAGTGCACTTTGTTTAGGACCTTCCCCTGTAGACTGGTTTAGTTTCCCTGTTGTTGATGCATGCGATATTATAAAGAGGTTTAACCTGACGGTCGCTCGTCTTACCCTAGCTCAGTGGCATGGCAAGCGGCGGAGTGGCCGGAGTATGGCGGGGTTTGGCGGGAATTAGCCTCTGATCCCTACAACTCGGCTACATGGTTGTAGGTAATATGCACAGGGTCAGCATGCAAATATGGTTAGTGGCAGCATGCACAGTGACAGCACCCATAAGCACACATGGACCCACTGCTTGTTGCGATAAACAAATGCGTTTTTAACTTCTTTTTAAATGTCTTCAAGTCAGCGGATGTCGTGAGGCCAGTCGGAAGTGAGTTCCAGTCTTTGGGAGCGTGCGAACTAAAGGCACGGTATCCAAAAAATTTAAGGTTCGTACGATTTATAGCGAAACGATTAGACTCCAAGAAGTGGGTGCTACGATGCTTAGCCTGGTAGGGGAGTAGATCGTATAGTTAGGCAGGAGCCAAAAAATGATGGGACCTAAAAGTCAGCAACAGAACCTTGAAGACGATGCGCTTCTTGACTGGGAGCCAGTGCAGATCGGCGAGAAGTGGTGTGAGGTAGCATCTGGGATGCTCACGACAGACAAGCCTAGCTGCAAAATTTTGCACCAACACTAAGCGCCTGATGGCATAGGCCGGTAGACCAGCAAGCAGTGAGTTGCAGAAATCGAGATAGGCTGCTACAAATGCATCAACCAATATCGATGTAGTTCCTTATCTATGCAAGCCCTAATTTTAGTAATGTTATGTAGCTGAAATAGGCAGACTTGACTATTGAGCTGATGTGGTCGTCTAATGAAATGTCACCTTGGGACAGAATACCCAGATTTCGTGCGGATTCAACTGGAGATATGCTGGCAGAGCCGATTGTGAGCGTTAAACTGTCTCATTTCTGAATCACACTTGGTTTGCCCATTACTAGTAAGTTGGTTTTATCATCATTCAGTTTAAGAAAGTTTGCTATCATCCATGTGCGGATGTCATCAATACATGCAGCAAGGAGGTGAGAGAATTCGACGTGCTGAAGGGCTGTGAGGGATCAAAGCAAAAGTACAACTGAGTGTCATCTGTATAGAAGTGAAAGCCTATAATGAGCCTTGCAATCACATCGGCAAGTGGGAGAGTATAAACCATGAAAATTACTTGACCAAGCACAGACTCCTGAGGTCTCCCATACCTCAGCGGTTCCTCGGATGATCGTTTTCCGTTCATATCACTTACTCTGGAGTCTCCCACTGAGATAGGATCTGAACTATTGCAGTGCAGTACCCGTAATGCCCTGGCGAGATAAGGGGCGCTCGAGAAAAACTTGGTTATCGATATTATTAAAAGCTGCCAAAAAATCGAACAATACAAGCAGAGAGACTCTACCTGAGTCTGCATTCCTAAGAAGGTCACTATACGCCCGAATCAATGCTGACTCTGTGGAGTGATTAGCTCTAAAACCAGACTGGAACTGCTCTATAAATGAGGCTGTTAAATCAGCTAATCTACAACACAGTGAACTAAGCCTCTTTTTAGGCATTTTACATATACTGGAAAGGAAGTAGGTCAATACGGTTAGTGATCGCAAGCGCAGTGCCAGCCCGGGGATATGCACTCGAGGGAAGGATTTGCACGGACTAGTGAAGGCTGTCAAGAAATTTGCACTTCTAGCTTTTGTTTGAATGACGTCGAGTCAGGTGAGTTGTGATGTCAGTCTGGGGATTTCCAAGCTTTGGGAGCACACGAATTAAAGGCGCTGCCTTTAAAGGATTTGAGATTGGTTAGAGGCACAACAAAACGACCTAAGTCAGAAGAGCGGACGTTACAATGCCTTGCCTCTTTGGGAAGTAGTCCGGCTTGGTAAGCTGGAACAAGAGAATGACTGGGCCTAAAAGTGAGTGACAAAACCTTACAATAACGCTACTTGATGGGCAGCCTGTGCAGGTCGACTAGAAGTGGTGTGAGGTGACAACTGCAACGCTCACGACAGACAAGCGCAGCTGCAAAGTTTTGCACCTGCTGTAATTGGACAGGCCAGAAGACCTGACAGTATTTAGTTGCAGAATTCAAAACTGGTTGTCATAAATGCTTGGGCTGATTTTGGTGGATTAATCTTTTACAAGTGTGCCGGCATTTTTGAAAGACACCCAGATATCTCATAGATGTTACAGGAGATATGCCGAGCCCGTTTTGAGGATTGGGTTTTCAAATTCCTTGTAACGCTAGGTTTTCTAATAACTGGTAAGTGTGTTTCATTGTCACTCAACTTGATACTGCCTTTACTGTCATCCAAGTGCGGATGTCACGAATACATTTAGCAAGAGAGTTGAGATTTTGAAGAGCTAAAAGACAGGGGGATTCAAAGCAAGGGTGCCGTTCTGAGACATCTGCTCACAAAATGAAAGCCTAGATCGATGCTCTGCTGTCAGGATCGCCCATGCCTTTATAACAAAGTCCACGTCCTTAGCTCGGTGTTTCTAAATCTTTCTTGAGTTACTGACCAAAGTAAATCTATAGACCACTCCCTAAAAAATGCACATTTGCATATCAACTCAACTTTAAAGGCTGTGAATATTTTTGTTGTATTTTATTGAAAATCTATTGCCTTGTACAGATTATAACATCGCAAAGTACGAATGAACTAAACAAGCCTAACATGAACTATAATTAATCTCTTTCTTTTTTATACGAAAAATTAGTGACTACTCCAAACAAAGTGCAGAACAATATCATGTGCACACTAGAAAAAACTGTTATTCTGCTAAAACATTTCATGTCACTGAGAAGTTTGTTTTCTCTTGGCCTGAATAAGAAAATGAAACTGCGAAATTGGTCTTTGACTGACAACGTAACACTCATTTCATCATTGACATCCAATTGATTTCAATTGTTTGCAATGACAGAAACATGTGCTAAAAAGCCTAAATCACGAATGGATGTAGTGGCAAACGAAATAGAGCACCCATTGCTCATTTTACCTGACGTGCACCAGAATCATCCAAGTCTCTTCAGCCTTTTATCTGTCCGAGTAACTTTAAGTGCTTGCATTTGCTTGTGTGTAACACTGGTCAACAACTTTTACAAAAGTCGTGTAACTGAAATAAAAAATTAGCCAATTCTCATGAACTTGTATGTGCTCAAAACTAATTTGATAGTCGAATAGCAAAATTGGTTCCACTTTTTTTAATATGCATTAAAGTTAATGTTTACATTACGAAATTAATGCCAATTGTAATAGGCCTACGGTTAATACCTGTAAAAATGAATTTATAGACTGCTTCTTAGATTTATTCGCTGGTCTCTTGTATAGCTGTTGGGAGCATCTCTGGAAAGGGTCCAGCAGTAGTCAGCCAGCATTGTAGTGAGCTATTTTGCCTGGTATCTTTGTTCCATTGTTGTGATATCTTTAAGAAAATGTTCACCGTGTTTATCACTAACCATGCTACATTTGTCAAGGAAGAAATAATAATAATAATGTACTTGATAAAGCGCCCTCAGAGAACTCAATCTCTCTCTAGGCGCTTTACGTTTGCTGCAAAGGAAAATGCAATTCAATGGTGAGTAATATCATGCTTGATAAACAACGTGAATAACATGGTTAGGGGTGACATGCACAGGGTCAGCATGCAAATGTGGTTAGTGGCAGCATGCACAGTGTCAGCACGCATAAGCACATGAGGGACGAATCAAAGGGACCCACTAAATGCTGTCCTAAATAGGTGTGTTTGTAAGTTCTTTTTAAATGTGGTCAGGTCAGGGGATGTTCTGACGCAGGTCGGGAGGGAGTTTTAGGCTTTGGGAGCATACGAACTAAATGCATGGTCTCCAAAGGATTTGAGGTTTGTACGAGGTATTTGTAGACTGTTGGATTCCGAAAAGCGGGTGGTACGATGCTTGGCCTGATTGGGGAGTAGATCTGAGAGATAGGCTGAAGCCAAAGAATGAAGTGACCTAAAAGTGAGCGACAAAACCTTGAAGTCAATCCGTTGCTTGACTGGTAGCCAGTGCAGATCGGCGAGAAGTGGTGTAATGTGGCAACTGCGACGCTCGCGACAGACAAGCCTAGCTGCGGAGTTTTGCACCAGCTGCAATCGCCTAGTCGCACATGCCGGTAGGCCAGTAAGCAGTGAGTTGCAGAAGTCGAGACGGGATGTCACAAATTTATGGACCAACTTAGAAGTGGTATCCTTATCTAAACAAGCCCGAATTTTAGCAATGTTATGAAGCTGAAAATGTAATTGCGACATCTTCTTCGAGAATACTCCATTGTTGAAGTCTTGATCCTAGCAACTCTGCATTGTTCTTGGTTAAGTCCAAATCATGAACCAGGTATTAAGTTCTTCTTGTGCTATTCTGTGTGGAATTGACGACGCACCACAGTGGAAATCGGCATCACTGCATGCTGACGTACCCGGAGAAGAAGAACAGGTCGGCTCTTGACCCTTGTCATCATATGAATCTAGATAATATTCTGATCGAGGTTCTGGAATAGGAGGTCCCTCACCGTGTGGAACTGGTCTCGATGCAGAAGGAATGCTTAGGTAGGCTACCTCTTTTTCTTGGTTAATCCGCCAAAAAAGAGGAGGAACCAAGTAGAAGCAACAGTCATTTATGCGGTTGCTTGGCTCTGTCTACACCATGCGGACTGCAAACGGCATTGATGGTCTTTTGCCGTTCAATCAATTTGAAATCTGTGTTGTACTTGTAGCACAGCATATATGCGGTACCCAAGGCTGATCTTGGTCACCAACCCTGCATCCGAAGTGAGGATGCTACGCCTTCTTCACTAGAGAAGTGAGGATGCTACGCCTTCTTCACTAGAGAAGTGGTACTTTTCCTCCGGTTGGCAAATGTCAGTTCCCCATAAATATGGAAAAATGTGTCCGCAGTATTAACGCACTTTCGATGCATTAATGTTCTGTATAGTACTTCAATGAATAAAATAATAACAGTTTCATCTAACAGTGGCATAAACTGTCTCGCTCAAAATCTGAAATATTTTAAATGCTCAACCTCTAAACTGGGCTTTATTACGTCAGTTTACTGCAGCAGCCGCTGGCAGTAGTCTTGCATTGCATCAGAAATGGATTCAGTCAACTCTGGATGAGCTGTGCATTGCGTTATTATGCAATGCGATGCAATATTACATTAGTCTAGGCTTACTTGTTTATTTAATATTACGTCAATCTAGGATTTTGCATGGCAACGCGAGAAGTTATCTTGCAGGATACCTCAAGACGAGGCATCTGTGTTAGGCCAAAACCAAGCTTTAGTAAAGTTCCAGCTTTCTCAAATCGAGCCTCTTTCGCATGAAATAGGTCAGCACTTTCAGATGAGTTTTCATTTGGCCGAGAAGCGCTGCAATAGAGGTCCAAAATTTGTCTGCAGCTCATATCACAGTAAAAATGCCACTGCGGGCGTATGCATCATCTCATTCCTTACCTTGTCCTTGTAACAAGTCGCGCACCAAATCGTGAAAGACTGACTGCAATGGCAGGCCGTTTAACAACATCGCAGCACCAGCGATCCACTGAGACAGAGCACTCGATCCATCCTAGATGACCTTGACCGCCTCCTCGACATTGTACGCTCTATTTCGGCGACTTATGCTGAGACTTGGCGAGTGAAGGCTCTGTATGAGACCACTGTCAGGTTCATTGCAGTTAAATGGTAGCGGTAATTTCAATAAAAGATTACCATAAATCTTTGTGCACCATGGGAATTCTGCTATTTACTGCAGCCTCCGCCTCTTACGCTTCAAGCTCTCGGTAGACTCCGACCTTGACCGCCTCCTCGACATCGTACGCTAGAAAGACTTTGACCTAGCGAACGTGCGTTTAATAAGTAAAATGTCGTACAAAATGTGTACAAGTTTTTTCTGATTAGGTCTTAGATACTCATCGAACTAAGCATTTCCGTATTTAGGAGGCTTCATCCGAAGGAAATACAGCGGCGTTTCCTCAACAAAACGCGTGACTTCAATCTTGATTCTGCCCTTGACGTCACGGTAGTCAACAGCAATTAGACGCTTATCTTTCGCCTTCGCTCGGTCGCCTCTCAGCGTTTCGACGATCTCATCTCAGTGTTAGTGTAAGGATGCCTGTTTCACTGTCTCTTCTCTTTTTCTGTCTTTGTTTCTGTCTCTGTGCATCTCTACCTCTTTCTCTCTCTCTCTCTCTCTCTCTCTCTCTCTCTCTCTCTCGCTTCCGAAACTTTGACTAAAAACATGCAAGCTTACTTTGTGAGTAGGTACACCCAGCCGCTTTGCGGTACCGAAAAAGTACGCCTGCCGAAGACTGTGTGGTCTATAAGTTTGCTGAACAAAAGTTCAAAATATAAACGGTTCACAAGCAAGAGAATTTTTCCTGCCGCAGCTGAAGCAAGTATAATGGGTCGACAGTTCTGTTCGTCCATTGTAAGCGCAGGTAAAACTTAATGAGTCGAGGCGTTCTGTCCAACAGAGCCCATCTGAATCTTGCATCCGACAAAAATTTCCCAGTAGGTAGATAAATTAGGACAGGTGTGAGGCATTGACGGCACAACGTGCAAAACAAAAGTCTGCTCACGGTCAAATGCTTTTTAGCATGGATTATGCGGCCAAGATGGAACAATTTTCCTCTAGAGTTTTTGCGTAAATAAATAAATAAATTGAGGAGTCGAGCTGGCTGCTAAAAAACAAATGCTAAAGCAAGATGTTTATTTTATTCGACAATATTTAGCTAAATGGCTTCTCACCGGACAAATTTTAACCATAAAATCCTGCAATTAAAATAAAGTTTGTGGCGTATGGTAACGTAAAGTAAGAGTACTTGAACCTCCAAGTTAGTAATTGCTCTGTAGATATCACTATTCGTGCTTTAAAGTATAGTGAAAGTATTTACCAAAACACTGCTACCTGGTTAAATGCCACCAGTCTCTCACGCTCGCTCGTCACCGAAATGACCCCAAGCTCAGAATGCATCCAGGGCAGACAATTAATGCATCGAGTTAAATAGTACGAACGTTAATAGTAGGTTGCACTCGATAGTAGTGCGTGCTATTGGTTAGCCGTATCACCCGCTTTTTGGAATCTAATTATTTACCTTTACCTCGTAGAAACCTCAAAATTCGTTGGAGACCGTGCCCTTAGTTCTTATTCTCCCAAACCCTGGAACTCACTACTGACTTATGTCATGACATTCCCTGACTTGAACACGTTTAAAAATAAACTAACAATGCATCTATTTATCACAGCATTTAGTGGGTCCGTGTGACGCGCCTTTATGTGCTTATGCGTGCTGACATTGTTGCATGCTGCCACTGACCATATTTGCATGCTGACCCTGTGCATGTCAGCCCTAACCACGTTATTCTTGTTTATTGAGCGTGCTACCACTAACCATTCGATCGTGCTTCCTTTGCAGTAAATTTAAAGTGCGTAGAAAGAGATTGAGCTCTCTAAAGGTGCTATATCAAATGTATTATTATTATTATTACTATTATTTTTGAGCCGTGCACACGAGTTGAATGCTAGCACCGACGTGAGAATCTCGATTAGAAGCTAGCCAACTTTGGCCGACGCTTCGCTCGAATGAGCTCGGTGGCGCGTTAACAATGTCGATCATTTCTCGATCTGGCACCTCCACGACTGTCCACTCTTGCAGCAGTGTTTTTACTACTTTCGCTCTTTCCTTTCGCTCCACTCGCGCCATTTTCCCGCGGCGCTCTCATTCCAAACAGTGGCCAAGCGCACGAAAGCGCACGACTGTTGTCAGGAAGCTGCACAGGCGCTTTCGCGGTCGGGGATGCGGGAAGCAAAGGATCGACTCGCTCGCTGATCGTCTGTCCGGTTCTGCGGAGATCTGCGGATCCCTGTGCGATTTTGCCATTCGTTTCGATGACCCAACGTATGCGCGCCGTATGCGCGCCGTATGCGCGCCGAATGCCGTAGCTTAGCTGATCATTTACTCTACTCTTGCGGCGTCCGCGCATGCGCGCCCTACTCGCAGAAGAGGCCACTCGCTGGACCAAATAGTATCCCGCGATCTCTGCTATTGCCTCCTGTCGCCACCAAACTCTGCACACGTGACCTTATACGGATCTCAGTCGCTCCGCTCTGCTCAGCGTCCCCTTCGGTATCCAAAGCGATCTGCGAATCGCACCAGAGGTCCTTTAGTATCCACTAATTAGTCAGTCGCTCGCCCTACGGCAATCGTCGCCAGATGGCGCTCGTGCATTACTCATAGGAGCCGCGCCACGCGCAACCATTCCCGGTCGTGCGCCGCCGCCGCGAAGCCGTAGCCGTAGACCCACCGGACCGCGGAAGCAGCGCGGCAGACGGCTGCCCGCGGACGCGCGATAAGACGACGTCGGCTGCAATCGGCAGCGAGATCTCTCTCGGCCGCGCCGAGCTCGGACGTCAGGTAGGGGCCGCGTAACTTCCGGCGACGATGGGTGGCCCGAGCCCCGCTCGCGGCGTCCGTCCCATTTGGCTCGGCGACGGCGAGCAGACGAGAGCGAGCGCGCCACGCGTCGTCGAGCACGCTTCGTGCCGCTCCCGCGCAGCGCGCTACCGCGGCCTTACGCCTCGGCGACAACCTGACGATCGCCGCCCGCACGAACGCGCAACGTTCGTCGGGCGGCATAAAAACGCCCCGCTTCCTGTTTACGTAAGTGTCAATCTATCGCTGCAGATTGCTCGAGGCGCTACCCACCCCCATCCCCCCGAGATGCTGCGATCGATGCCACGTACGAGGCAGCGCTGCGCGCGCCCGCTGCTCCTTCGGGGCGGCGGCGAAGTGGCGTCTCGAGCGGACCCTCTCGCCCCGTGCCGCTGCCGCCCGGGCAATACGGCGGCGGAGTGCGGTTACCGGGAGACCAGCTGTTCGCAGGCGAGCGAGCGGGAGGCGACAGCGCCGCCGCAGCCGCTCGCCTTGCTCTTACGATCGGCTTCACAGAGGAGGCTGCGCGCATCGATCTGCGGCCTTCATTAGCGTACTCGGAGGCCGGCATTAGCGACTTGCGGCGGCGGCAGCGGCCGCGCGGTCTCGGCTCGCTCTCGCCTTTGATCGTTTGAGCGACGCTCCGCCGTCGGCCGGACAGCGGCCGAGGCGAGCCACAGGATTCCCTGCGCGCACTCTTGGCGGCGGCAACGATGCTCGGCGGCGGCGAGCAGGCGGGCGACGCCCGCTACGACGCCGACAGGAAGGCGTTCGGCAAGGCGATGCAGAGTGAAAAGAAGTGGGTCAAGCTCGCCACGGTTATCGGCTACCTAATGACCGTCTCTCTGGCGGCCATCATGCTGTCCGTGTACTACTCGCTGTTTTGGGACGCCAAAGAGGTGTACAGGAGGTTCAACGTTGGCGCCACCACGGAAGGCGTGTCGAACTCGACGACCGACGCGACGTCAAGTCGCGCCCCGTGAGAAGTCTTCCACTCCTCCGCTTCCGATCGGTGCGAAGGCCGCTTCAGCCGCACTCGCCTACCCGATCGCTCCAGCCTTGCGCTGGGCGCGTTCCCGGATCGGACGCTAGCCGGAGGACGACTCGGACGGCAAGGAGACGGTCTATTCACTGCCAGCCAGCCTGCCTTCTTTCGTTAGCTCTTGACGCCCACGTCGCGGAACTCGGCCTAGCCGCCGCCGCCGCCAGTCAGTCGCTCCTCGCGAGCCCGGCCGCTGCGACGGCGGCGGCCGGGCTCGCTGCTGGTGGAGCAGTGAAACTGCGGTCGCTGGCAGGACGCTGCGCGCGCTGGCGCGCCCGCTACCGCGGCCGCTTCTGCAAGCCCGCGGCGGCGACAGGAGGCGCGAGCGCTAGCACCGGTAGGTAGACGGTAGTGGGCTCGCTGTAACGCCGCCACGCTGCTCGCTCGAGCACGCTTAGAGCCATGGCACCGGCGCTGCCGCCGCCGCCGCCACTCGTCGCGGACGCCCAGCGCCCGGCGCACGAGCGAGCTCGCGCCGGGGTCCGAACCGGCTGCCGTCGAAAGCGAACTTCGGCGTCGGTCGTTCGACGCCAATAAAAGCGATCGCCGCTGCAGCCGACGTCTTTGCCAGCTCGCCGCCGCCGCCGCGCGCTGGATAATGGGTGCCACTTCGACGGGATTGCGCCCCGCGGGCTGAGCGCGAGGGCGGGCGTACGGGGGCGCCGCTGAATGTGCCCCGGCTCAGACTCCACCGCCGGCGCGGCGGCATCGGTTCGATGGTCGCCGAGCGGTGAGTGGACGCGACCGACACCCGCCCTCCGCTAATTGAACGCTCGAGGGCGACGCCGCGGCGAAGTCGGCGGCGAGCGCATGCGTGCAGACACGCAGCTGCGTCTCGCAGCTGCGTATCTCGCCGCGTCATCGGCGCGACTGGCAGGTGCGAGCCGGAGCGAGCAAGGCGACACCTCACGCTCCCGAGACAGAAGCCAAAGGAAACGTCCGAAGTATCGCAGTAGAGCTCCCGCCGGCGGGTGGATGCAGGCGGCGAGTTCGCACGTCGAGCAGTCACTCAGTCGCGCGGCTGCTCGACGCACTCTCGGTCGCACGAAGCCGAGTCTCGCCGTCGATTCGCGACACGGCGGCGCACGACTTGTGCGCCATCGACAGAAACTGGCTACTCCGACGACGAACGAGAGAGAGAGAGAGAGAGAGAGAGAGAGAGAGAGCGTCGAGCAGCGTCGAGTTCAGACGAGCAGTCAAGCAAGCGCGCCAGCGGCTTTCGGCGCGCCATTCCTCGGGCGGGCGCAGAGGCCGCCGCTCAGCTCCGAGCCGCTGCGCCAGCATGGTTCGCGAGTTGCCGCCGCCGCCGCCGCCAACGTCAACCAGAGCGCTGTCAAGCTGCAGCCGAACAAGACGGGAGCGTCGGTGTCAGCGCCAACTCGGCAGCGACGGCTTTATTCGCCACAGCGAGCCGATCTACGGTCCGGCTCGCAGCCGACGGACAGCAAAGAAGCGGGCGGCGCAGGCTTTCCGTCCGTCCGTCGGTCGGCGTCTCGGATTCCGATGCGGCGATGGCAGCGGCGGCGAGGGACCGACCCTTCGTCGCGCTCGTGGGTCCACAGCGAGCGCCATCATCCGGCGCGCGGTTTAACAGGGCCCGCAGGCGAATACGCAGGCGTCTGCCCGCACGAGCTGGCTAGCAAATCCACTGCGTCGCCTCAACCGCCGCCGCCGCCGCCGCCGCCGCCGCCGCCGCCACCGCCGCTGCTGCGTCGCCCTTTGATTAGACCGCGGCGGCGATCGTCTCGACCACTGGCTCCCGGTGCTGGGCCGCCTCGCGCGACGCCGGCGCAACGCCTTTCGATTCTCCAGCCTCCACGTGCCCTCCGTTTCGCCCGCCGTTCGCGGCGGCACCTGCTTTCTCGTGCTGCTTCCGGTCGGCGTCGCCTGCGGCGGCGGCTTCGCTCGTACCGCCGTCCGCTTCGACCACGTCCTCCCACTCGTCCTCTTTGGCCAGCTCGGCGCCGCCGTCGCCGTCGCGTGGTTCGAAACGCCGCGCTGCTGCGGCCGACATCGCTGCCGCCACGTGGGCGCTCGCGTTCGCTCCGACGAGCGCCGAGTCGCTGGCGCCCGAGCGTCGACCACTGCACCCTGCCGCAGGCTGCTTGCCGCCGCCGCCGCCGACGCGCCTCCTGCCGATACGCTCGGCGGGAAGGAGCGTAGCCGCTGCCATCGGAGCCACGCTTTCGTCGACCGCAGCGCCATGAGAGGCCGCCACAGCCGGCCCCAGGTTGTCATCCAATGGCGACGCTACGCCCGCGCCGACGGGGCAAAAAGCGATGCTGCGCTCGCGCTTAGCAGCGGTGGCGCCTACGCCGCCGCTACTCTCCTCCTTTACGGCGGCGGCGGAGGTGACGGCGGCGGCGGGGACATTGTCATCGTCATCGTCGTCGTCGTCGTCCTCGACCTCGATGTGAATGACGACGACGTCTTCGTCGACGCTCGCCCTGCTGGTGGGGCGGCGCACGCTGGAGGCGCGGCCGTTGCCCCTGGCTCTGCGCTGCATCCTCCCGCCTCGCCCGGACGGCCAGCGCCGACCAACGGCGCCGCCGACGCCGCCTTCCCTCACGGCCGCGGCGGCCGCCGGCACCCTCCTCGTAGCCGACCGAGCCCGGCCGTCGGCGCGCGATGTCGCAAGGCGAGCAAAGCTTCCGCCTTCTTGGCGGTGGCGGTGCCGCGTCGCTTCCACCGGCGGCGTCCCGTCTGCATCGTCGTCGACCGGAGCGGCGGCAGCACCTGGGCGAAGTCGCCGAGCGGCTGTCGTCGCGTTGCTGTCGTCGCGCACCAAGCCCAGCGTCGGCAGGAACGCCGAGGCGGTCGGCACGCTCTCACGTAGCCCGCGAGCGCCAGGGGGACACCTGGTCGCGAGCGAGCGAGCGCGAGCGAAATGGACTCGCTGCGCTCGCTGCTCGCTGAGCAGCGAGCGCAGCGAGTCCTCAGTTCGAGGCCAATACTGAGCTTTTGCTGACGCTTCAGCTTATCGCTTAGCGACAACAAGCAAAGGCGTGCAACTGTGAAAAGTCGATGAGCTAAATTAATAATTCGAAGCTTGACTTACATGGCAAGCCAGCCGAACGTTCGTCAGGGAAACACGATGGATGTCAGTATTAAGATTAGATCGTTTATTGTTTTTATAACCTAAAACTTTCTTCAACTTCAACAACTACTCGCCCGAGCGCCCAAAATGAGGTACAGCCGATGAGGATCTAGATCAAGATATTAAATGTACGGACGCCATATTTCAAATACCCGGTAACTTCCAACTTAATAAGCAGCTCTATGGCCGAATATTTGTATGTTTTTTCTCTCTCTCTCTCTCTCTCTCTCTCTCTCTCTCCGTCTCCCTCTCTTCGAATCTCGGGTTTAATCCCAAGTGACCAAGTGAATTTCTCTGTGTGTGTGTGTGTGTGTGTGTGTGTGTCTCTCTCTCTCTCTCTCTCTCTCTCTCTCTCTCTCTCTCTCTCTCTCTCTCTCTCTCTCTCTCTCTCTCTCTCTCTCTCTCTCTCTCTCTCTCTCTCTCTCTCTTCGAATCTCGGGTTTAATCCCAAGTGACCAAGTGATTTCTCAGGCACGAACGTGCTAGACATTTATTGGAAGAGCAGCGTTCACGTGCGCACGGTGAACACGCGCGCGAGCAAGAGAACGCGGACCAGCAGCAAGTGGCGGATTTGAATCGGCGACCAAAATTAGAAGGTAGTGGTCGTGAGAGCACCCAGCGAGAAATTCAAGCGCAGTTTAGTTGGTGCTGTGAAGTACGAACCGCGGTGTCGTTACGTGCTCCGTCGGACCTTCATAAGTTCCGGTAGTGGCACAACGCATACAATGGGCGCTGCTGACCCAACTGGGTTCCAAAATGCTGCAAGCAGCGCTATATATCATCCGCAATTTAACTTAAAAACACAACTATTTAGGACAGCATTTAGTGGGTCAATGTGATTCGTCCTTCATGTGCTTATGCGTGCTGACACTGTTGCATGCTGCCACTAATCACATTTGCATGCTGACCCTGTGCATTTCACCCCTAACCATGTTATTCATTTTGTTTGTTTATCAAGCATGATATTAATCACCATTCAGTTGCATTTCCCTTTACAGCAAATGTAAAGCGCCTAGAGAGAGATTGAGTTCTCTGAGGGCGCTTTATCAAGTGCATTGTTATTATTATTATTATTATTATTATTATTCATCCGTATAGCGCCCTGAGAGAACTTCGTCTCTATCCAAGCGCTTTGCGGACGTCGCAGAGCTCGAGCCCGCTACCTTAGTCGATAAAGGCAAGCACCTTACCCAGCGGCAATCAACAAGACCGTTCAAGCGAAAGCACAAAACATCGTCTGCATGTGTAGTTGGTACTTGCAGTCAGACTCGTCGCAAGGTTCTAGCAGCTAGCGCTCGGAGAAACTCGTACGCCGACCGGCGGCAGATCGACGCCACAAGAGAGCCTGCTCGGATCTGAGTCTCTCCTCACATGCCAGGTAGGTCGGAGGCCGCAGATAAAACCGGTGAAATGATTCAAAATATCGCGCTAATTTCATAATCGGTCTCGGTTACACAATGTCGGCGGCCTAGCTCGAAGGCCGCGATCGCGGAGCAGCACAATAGTCGTAGCACAGGAGTGCAGCTATTCGGGGCGCGCGGCACGCCGCGCACTCCTTCTTAGTCTTAGAGCTACGATATCTCTCCGCGAGTCTTTGTAGGATTTCCAAGGTCACGATATAGCCGCCGGAAGGATGAAGCCCGCCAGGCCTACCTCTGAGTGATTCGTTGGTGCCGCTGGCGTCCGATCCCATCTTTCTCCAGTCTCCTTGGCTGACGAACCTGCCGCTGCCCACTGGAATGCGGAAATGGAAAATGTGGAAACGCAGAGCGCATCTCAGCAGACGTTCGTGCTAGCTGCTAGCATTCGCCCTTGACCCCTGCGGCGGTGGCCTTGGACGCCGGCTCGGACACGCAGCTTCTGTCAACGTTGGCTTCCGCCGAACCGCAGTGCTGCGCAAACGCGAAATCGCGCGTTAACAGCACACGTCTTTCATTCTTGCGGTGACACTCGGCTGTATACGGTAGTGTTACCTTCGTATTGAGCTTTCGGACAAGGGGATGCAGTGTAAGGGGGTGCACAGGGTAAGGGGATGCATGGAATCAGGGAGTGTAGGCCAGGTCGCTGTTACGGTGTACCAAGTCGCCGATACGCTGTCACGCTGCTCCTACGCTCTCGAGCAACAGTTAACACTCGCCGAATGAATATTGGGTCGCGTAAATATGTGTGTCTTTTAGCATGAACAATAGGGTCGGAAATCCGATTCCTGGCGTAAATGCATACATATCCTGATGACAGAAGACACCAGCTTAAGATGGTCGCGATACTGGGTCCCGCCTATGGCGCGTAGTTTGTGTATATATTTTGCGACTACGCCTCATCAGCTGATTTGGTATGCCTATTTGGTGCGCCTCAATCGGTGCTAGCTTCCGATCAGGCTGCAGTGGCAACTCTAGCAAGCGCTATACACGTGTGTGTGCATACAGTGCATACATAAATACTAGATATCAGCCCATACCCGTGAGAAATCATGAAAACCTCCAACTTTGCCTTGGAAGGCGAGCTTGAGTGTCAGCTGACCTGGCTGGTGAGTCGGCACTGCGGAGGAGCGACACTCGTTCTTGATTAGGCTCGCAGCGTTGCCGTTGCATTATAGAAACATAAAATTAAAATTTTAAAATATTCCGCTTAAGTTAAATAGGTGATCATAGTCCGCCCTCAGCTGCTCTTCTGACTCTGCTATGCTACCCACTTTCTCTTTGTTGAGTGAGAAGAAATCTGTTGGCCACCGAAAGCCGCTTAGGCTGTGAGTGCGATATACAAAACGCTCCTGCGTAACACATCCACATAGTCTTTATGACTTTGTGGAGTTACAGACGGAGATACATTATACTACAAGGAAACAACCGATCCTAGAGACGGTACAGAGGACAATCTTGACACTAATAGAAAATGTGAACGGCACCCTAGGAGAATTAAAGCTCCTTCTATGCACTTCGCATATGCTCGGAAAGAAGCATGTCGATTAGTTATAGATAGCGTACGTCATCTTGCAAATATTTCTCAATGTCACGAAATATTTTAGGAGGAAGAACAAATTATATTTTACAATCTTTTTTAATTTTTATTATCAAGCGAAAGTAAAACTAATTCTGTGTCTTTCATTTTCCTCACTTTGTTCACGATATTTAAACGCTTATTCTATGCACCCTACGCTCTTTTGCTTCAGATCGATTGCTAAAAAGTTTGTTACTTTCTGACTGACAGTTTGGAAATTCTCACTTTTTGTCGTATTCGAGTGAAATGTAATTGTCTCTTATGAAACACTTTTCGCTACTCATTTACGTTCACGCGGGCCTTCTTCGCATTGGTCAGCGCCGGCTAGTGAATCAGCAGCGACTTCTGGTTATTACGTAAGTACGGGACGGGACGTACATTCAAACTTACGCAGGTAGATAGATGTACGTATATCATTACGTGAGTCGACAGAGCCATGATGACGAAGCGGGTGCTATGCTGGAGAGTTTTCTTTTGCGAACCCACAGCCTACGCGGATTTCGGTGTGCACACAGTAGCCAACATAATTCAGCTCACGCAGACACAGAAAAAGAGAGACAATTTGCCGAACGATGCTGACGGAAGAGGAAGTAAGTAGCAGCGCAGCAGTAGGTAGCAGTGCACAACTGCCGGCCGCAGCAGCAGAGTCAGCAGCAGCAGGGAAGGTGTTGCCCTGTGCGAGAACTGGGGATGTGAGCTCTTAAGTCGGGGTCCTCACAGCAAATGATTCTTTCGGCAGCCATATTTAAATAAATACAAATGGGATTCGTTTGTATAGCGCTCTAAGGGATCCGAATCTCTGTTCAGGCACCACACATGTGCCGCAGGGCTCGAGCCCGAACGGCCTTTAGTCCAAGGCAAGCACCTTGATCTCGGTCGTCTAAGGCGAGCACCTTGACCCGTGTGTCAAGTCAGCTGTAATGACCCAAGAGTGCCTCCTTGGACGCGAGGAGGCTCGCATTCTGCTGCTATTCAGCTACACACGAAGGTAAACTGCGGCTAGCCTCGTGGGTGAAAGCAGGGACGGCTGATCGATTAAGAGCCACATTGACCTCTTTAGTAAAGGCTTCACGTTTCTCTGATGCTTTTGGATGTAAAGACACCAGTCTTGTAGTGCATCGTCACGCGGCAGCAGTGAACTCTCGAGTCGTTTGCGGCTCCTTACTGAGATCTAAATGCGAAGCTCTCCTTTCGCAGCCGCTGATCTCAGCGCTTGCTTGATACAAGTAGGCTGTTAGGCCCGATCGTGTTCCAGCCAGCAGCACTTTAAGACCGTACAGTCTTGCGCAACTGCTCGTACATCAGGCTGAAACAATTCCTCGAGTGCACAGCAGCGGCCTCATTTCGAATCGCAGCAGAGAGGGATAAATCCACTTCAATTTGAGGCCAGACAGCCGACTCTGCATTGTCCGCGTTTCTGCTGCGACGGGCAAGCTCTTTGGACCCGTGGGATGCAATGCTTGCGGTCATTTTTGTTTGGTATTGCGAGCCTACCAGAATAAGCGTGCGTACACTTAGTTACCGCAATGTCGGCGTGGTTTTAGCCAAACGCGAGTGGGTATTGGAGTAATGGACGCCTGAAAAGCAACATATAGGCAGCTTGCAGATTATGACCGTCCTGATGAGCTTCTAAGCCAGTGGTATTCAACCTTCCTAATGCCGCTATCCTTTAAAACAGTTCGTCATTTTGTGGCGACCCCCAAACATAAAATTATTGTGTGCAAAATGTGGAAATGCATGTTTTCCGACGGTCCTAAGGTGACCCCTGTGAAAGGGTCGTCCTACCCCCAAAGGAGTCGTGACCCACAGGTTGAGAACTGCTGTTCTAAGCTATGCTATTATAACTGCTGTTCTAAGCTATGCTATATTATATTATTCTATGCTAAGCTATGCTTCGTTAGCGAGAAAATTCTCTCGCTAGCAGAATTCGAACCCAAGGTATTGAGGCACTAAGAACAACCAGCACAAACCAGAGGGCCAGCGGGGGACGGCCTCGGACGACGAGCAGCCAGCTGCAGAGAGGCTCGCTTCTCTGATCTCGATGAGCGTCGCGCGGGCGCCGCCGCCGCCGCCGCTGCCAGACGCCATCGACTCTCTCACCTGATTTTCGCTGGCCTCCCGCCGCCGGCTGCGGCGTCGGCGGAGGCACCGGAGCGCCGCGTGCAGCCGGAGCAGCCCATCCGGCGGACTCAGCGAGCGGTGGCGACCCTTGCTCCTGCACTCCGTCCGTCGGCGACGCCTCCGGAGTCGCGCTGTACGGCCACGTCGGCGCGGTAGCCGAAAGCGGGCTACGCTCCGTCGGCCATCGACGAGTCGCGGCCCCGGCCTCCGCCGCCGCCGCCGCCGCCGCCGCCGCTGCCGTCGCCGGCTCCATCTTGTCAGCGTCCCACTCGCGGCGCCAGCCTCCCGAGGCGCTCTTGGCGCGGCCCAGGCGCTCCTCGTCCACGCGCTCTCGCTCCTCCAGCCAGGCGCTGTAGGCGCGCCGCTCGCGGCCCGTCATGCGCATCTCCAGGTCGAGTCTCGTCAGCGGCGGCCCCGCCGGGACGGCGGCTGCAGCCGCCTGGTGGGACGAGAGTGAACGCTGCTGCCCGAGCTGCTGCCCGCGAAATCGCGTGCCACTCGAGCGGCGCTCGGCTTTTCTCCGACCGCTGCGCCTTAGCGACCGAGCGGCGGCCCGCGCCTCTCCTGCTTCGCCACCGGCCCGCGCCTCTCCTGCTTCGCCACCGGCCCGCGCCTCTCCTGCTTCGCCACCTTCGTTCTGCCGGCAAAAAAATTCGCTCTTTGCTTAACGTCCGGGTGAGGGACTAGCGTGAATAAAGGAAGGAGGCAGCCCCCGGCGGATACAAGCCGTGTCTCTATCCCATGCCGGCATCTCTCAAATGCAGCCAAGTTGGCTGCAGTCGAGCCGCCTTCCTCTTTAGTCACTCCAGACCAGCCACTGTAATCCTCGAGCAACAGGGCTTGCGGGCAGCTGACCGGAAGAAGCCCGTAAACCCGTGCGGGCGCTCGCCCGCGACTCCAAATGCCTATCGCAAGCGGGGCGGTGGTCATTAATGCTCTTCTGCCGCTATACAATTAGGCCTGTTAGGCCAGCTAACCTTTGCTTTACTTTTCACTCTCTCGCGCACAAGCTTTCGCCGTCCGAGCGGAGGCATGCGGGTGCCGTCCGCTGCCGCGCGCCTTGGGCGCGACGCGTGCGTCAGCAACGAGCCCGGGCATACTCGCTCCTCTGGCCGGCGCGGCGGCAGGAAATGCAAAGCCGGAGGGAGGCGTCTTTCTGGTACGCGCCTAACTCCTCCACAGACTTCACCCGTCAGCGCGAGGCCGTAGACGTCTGTGGCCCACTGGCCCGGATGCCGCGGTCCAGTGGGCCACCCTGGGCGTGCGTTAGGCTTTCGCTCGCAACATCGACGAGCAACGCATTGCGTCTGGCCGTTCAGGCATCCAATTCCAATAAAGTATAGGCGCGCGTCGCCGCAAGTGCTTACCGGCATAGCACGGTGAGACAGGCCTGCATTTCCGCGACCGCCGGCGAAGCTCCTGCCGTGGCGCGTATTGGGCGCTCGGCGCTCGCCATTAGTCTTGGCAAAGTCGGCTGCAGCATCGCGGCTCCGGTCTGCGAGAAACCCGCGGGCGGCTGGCGCCGGGCGGCTGGCGTTGGCGCCGCTCTGCTGGACAGGCTGATCGACACTCTGTAACAATGGCGGCGCGTGAGCATTTGGCGCGCGACCGCTTGCGGACGCCGCGGGAAGGACGGTTTCGCTTATCTAGATATCGACCTATCGATCTTCCAATGATTACGACTGCAATGTCGAGGCGGTCACCCTCTGTGAATCCACTTCCGGTCACATTCCAGCAGGAGTTCAACGCGAAATCCTCTGCCCACTGACCTAATTTCGGTCGGAAGCGGACCGTACTGGTAAACCACTCCGGCCGTACGAACGTGCAGTGCATGCGCTGATCCGCTGCCACTGCGGAGGACAGCGGATCTGCAGCTGCTTCCGCTTCCGCGGCCCTTTTTATTTGAACGCATCAAAGACCAAACCGCGAGTTCCGCGTCGGCCCGAATCGGTGGCGATTGCGTTATGCACAGCGCTCAGCTGGTCCCGAACTAACCTCGCCCCGCTCCCGCTCCCGCTCCGACCAGCCTCTCGGATCAGCCTGTCCGACCCGCCGCTGCAGCCGCCGTGCGATTAATCGCTCGCTAGATCTGACGCCGACCTGAATTGACGAAAGAATTCGCACCGGAACGATGTCGTAGGCTTGAGCCCCGAGGCATGTGTGAAGCGCCTGAATAGAGATTAAGCTCTCTTGGGACGCTATACAAATGAATTATGTCTATGTCTGTCTGCACCCCAGTAATGGAGTAGTTCGGCTGCGCCGGAGACATCGGACGCGAGGCTAGCCTCGCGCCGCCCTGCCCAGCACGGCGAATGCCTAGTCCAGCTGCAGCATAAATAAATAAATCCTAGCTGATTTAACAGCCTCTTTTTGTATAGCGACAGAAGAGCCTTTACGGCTATCACCACCGCTTGCAGTGGCGACAAAGGATCGCCCACCGCAGGAATCGAACCCACGACCTCGGGACCGAGGTCGTGAAAGCAACCGCCTTACCTAGTGTGCCACCACGGCTCACTATAGCACCCCCGCGGGGTCTTAGCTGAGGGGTACGGTGCTCGCGCTTTGTTACTCGCGTCTTGGGTTCGAGTCCTGCCGAAGGCAACCGTACATTGCCTGCGGTAAGCGAGACAATAGCCGCCAAGACCCTTCTACCGCCATGTAAATAAGACCATCGAATCAGCCGACCTTTACCTTTTTTAACTTTTATTAGAGACGCCCGCGTGCGTTCAGCTTGCATCGCCGATGCGTTCCTCTTCTTCTTAGCTACTCTCACTACGGGACATGTAAGCGAGATTGAACAGAGGCGTACGCCGCCGCGTGGTAATGCTCCATAAGCGGCTCATGTCCGGTTCATTCGCTCGTCCGACAGCCAACGGCGTCGGAGAGCACTCAATAGTGGGGGTTTTCTGTAATGCGCTGGCGATTTGCAAATGCAGTTGCAGACGCAAGCCTTCTGAAAATCGGCACCGAGGCTATGTAGCGCAGATCCTACGCTGCCCGCGCCGCGCGGACGACTACCGAAACTTATCGAATCGACCGCCGGCGGCTAACGGGCTGCTGCCGGCTGATTGCGCTTCGGCGGCAGCGGCACGCCTCTGCCGCCGCGACGGCCGACGCCCGAGCCCGGTCGAACGCCGCGCGCCGACTCTCGGAATCTCCTGACGCGCCACGCCATTCGTGCCGCCGCCGCTCGCACCGCCGCCTCCGCTGCGCCGGGCTCCGCGAAGCCAGAGCAGCGCCAGCAAGTGTCGCTTCAGCGCCACGCCAGCGGGCGCCGCGAGAGCTCCGGGTGGATGGGGCGTGCGAGCGCGACGCTCCGCTCGACGAGCAACGCTCGGGGCGGCCGGCCGCCGCTCTCCGTCGTGTAGCGCGCACGGCGGCGTCCAGCGCACTCACTCACTCACCGCGCCCGGCCGCTGCTTCTGCTGCTGCTCCTCTTCGTAAAGCTCCGCGTTTCTCTTTCTTATCTCGTCATATAACGGCTATAACGAGAGAGCGCTCGACGCTCGACTCCGGCGTCGTCCGCAGGTCACCCAATCGTTGCCTCTTCCGCGTACGGCTTGCCCATGCATGGACGACAGCTGGTTACGACGCAGCATTACTAGCGGTACTATCTAAGCCATTAATTCGCCGCTCTTAAAGTAAATTCCTCATTGTAAATTAAGACCGTAACTTTTTTACCTGCGACAAAAATAATCGCCCGTGCGATTGCAAAGGAGGAAAAAATATTTGAGCCCAGTCGTCTTTCCAGTAAGCTGTACGGAAGTCAAATGGCCATTCATAATTCTCGGATATTTGCTTTGCATGCTACACCTCTGCATAATTGCGTGCATGCTACTGCCCGAGAGTCTTAATAACCGGTGGCATGAACGTCTTCTTGCGTGCTTTTGAATTCTGGTTTAGCCATGACGCTTGAGAGCTTTTGCTTTGCTTGTCTGAGCACAATACTGTGCGTGTCAGCGAATCTCGGTTATTGCTTCTCTTACAGCGAGTTGTTTAGCGCCTGAATAGGGATTCAGTTCTCGTAGGGCGGTATGCGAACGACCTATTTAATTATTATGGTGAGCGAATGGTCACGCACAAAAACTCTGCAAGTGCTATTTCAGCTCAAACATAATAACTGAAGACGCCAGAGAGTCCACCTGGTGCCTCGCTTAGATCCAGGACGTGCTATCAATGCTGGAACTCACTACCAACTGAAATCGCCTCATCTCCTGATCTGATCATCTCCTGATGTTATCATCTTATCATCTCCTGATCTGATAATCACCTGATTTTATCATTTGTTCTGACCACCTTTTGATCTGTTGGCATTCTTAAGGGGGGAAAAGCTAAAACCCTGCCTGTTTCTCGCAGCCTTTAATCGAGCCGCGGAAAATTATTTTTTGCGTGCTTAACTTATGCACGTTATAACTAATAAATTAACACACACACACACACACACATATATATATATATATATATGTGTGTATATATAGTTTTGCATGCATAGCTCCCGAAGAGAACTTAATCTCTATTCAGGCTCTTTACATATGCCGCAGGGCTTGCGCCCACGATCGTAGTCGTCGAAGTCGTACCCCTGGGCCAAACGAGGGCGGCTTCTATACCAGCGTACGTAAAGTTCCTATAAAAAGATTCGGTTCTCTTAGGGCGCTAGGTGCACGTTTCATTATCACTTATCACTTTTAATAATAACAAGTCCAGCTGCAGGTAATTAGCTACTTCCCGCTGCGGCGAGAGCCGCTAATCCTCTTCTCCTGCCATATAAAAGAGGCTGCTGAATTGATTAATCTACCTTTTTTAACTTACTGAGCAAGCGCGGAGCCCCTAGCATCCGGCGTCATGAACTCAAATGTATACCCAACAGATCGGCTAAAGAGCAGGCGCCATCGCACCCTGCATCTGTCTTGTCACGCGTACAGCTGGCGCGCTTGCAGCGCCGCTGATGTACCTAAACTTTACTCCTGACTGACAGGGCGGCCCGTTGGCCAAGCGCCAGAGAAGTTGTTGCGGCGGCAGCGCCGCCAAACTACTGCGTGCGCGCGCGCGCGGACGTTCGCGGCCGATCGGCGGCCGACAAAGCTGGCCGAGCGAGATGCGCCCGTTGCGTCGTCGTCGTCTCACCTTGCGCTGATGCCCGCTCGCCGCCGCAGACGCACTGCTCCTTCCTCGATCAGCTCCTCGAGAAAATTCTCGGCCGGCGCTAGTCGGCGGCGGCCGCGGCTGGCAGTCCGAGACTGCGCCGCCGGCATCGCCGCGCGGCTCTCCTACTCCGCCCCCGCCGCCCCCGTCAGCTTGCTGAGCACCGTTGCCGTCGCAGCTGCCAGCCGCCGCCTCCATCGCCACCACCGCCGCCGCCGCAGCTGCCGCCGCCGCCGCACGCGGACCGGCGCCGAACTGCGAGCGGTCGGCGGCTTCGGCGCCGTCGCCTGGATCGGCGGCGGCTCTCGTGTCGCCGCTGCTGCCGCCGCGTCTGTGGTGGGCTCTGCGTGTGGACGAGGAGTCGGCGGGTGCCGCCGCTTTGCCGCCCGCCTCCGGTCTTCCCGAGTACGCGGTAGTCGTACGCTGACCGGCCCGCCGAGCCCCGTCGACTCCGGGCGGCGTGAAATTGTCGCCGCCGGCGGACGCTGCCTCGAGTCGCGCTGCGCGCCCGTCGCCTCCTGCCGCCGCCGCCGGCGAATGGTTCCACTCGTCCTCGACTGCGGGATGAAGCTGCGGCTGCCGGCGCAGCAGCAGCTCCGACCGACCAGCTGCCCCGCCCATCGCTACGCCCCCGCCGCCGGCTGCCGCCGCCACCGCCGCCGACGAGGCGCGCACAGCCCGTCCGCCGGCTTTCCGCGGCGGAGGGCCCGCCCGGTGGCAGTGGATCGCTGCCACTGACTCTTTCGAGGAACGCCATCCGAAGCCGGGCTTCTTGAGCGGATACTTGAGCAGAGACGAGTCGCGCGACGAGCGGCGGCGGCCCGCGACGGCGGCGGCGGCCTTGCCCTTGCCGATCGGCCCGCGAGCTCTCCCGTTCGGCGTCCGGCCACTTCGGCCCGGCGTTTCCGAAGCCGGCGCCGCGTCCTGTCCGATGCGGAAAGAAGGCGCGATAGTGGACAATGCAGCGCCGGCACGCAGTCGCTGCCGAGTCAGAGTAGCCGCGGCGGTCAGAGGCCTCTATCGCGGGCTTTGAATCCGCGCCCCATACAATGATGCGTGCAAACCCAGAGCGCGGCAAACTTTGTTTACGGTTCGCGTGCTCCCAAAACTAAAGATTCGGCCCCGACCTACGAACTGAACTTGTATTGAACCGATGCAGAATGAGACCGCTACAGACACCCAAAGAAATGTATACAATTATTAGAAAACAGCGAGCGCATGATTGATAGCGTCTATGTAGCTGCGAAAGTATGGTTTTTAGACAAATATCAACTCACGTCACGTGTCTAGCAGTACAGCTAGTCTTTATTTCCGTTATTTCAGCGAGTAGTGTGTCGGTGGCGGCCAAGGGGCTGCTTAGAAATGAGCAGCGTTAAAAGATACGGAAAGCAGTACACGCGGCAACAGAGAGAAACTATTCTCAGAAGACGTATCAATTTTGGTCTGCGAAATCTCGCTCTGTCGAGGATGTCGGCTGTACTGGCTCAGCAAGGGCCAAGTGCTTCGGAATAGGATGAGGCTTCGTTGAAGGTCGGTGGCTAGGTTAGTTTTTGTTTGTTGCTTTGTGAGCGAGCGCACAGCGGGAGCATAGTAAGCTTCAGCTTTATGTAATGTAATGTATCTCCGTCAGTACGCCACAAAGTCATAAAGACCATGTGGGTGTTACGCAGGAGAGTTTTGTATAGCGCACTCACAGCCTAAGCGGCTTTCGGTACGCATTCGGTAGCCAAAAGACTTCGTCTCACGCAACAAAGAGAAAGTGGGAAGCATAGCAGAGTCGGGAGAGCAGTTCAGATAGTGAGTAGCATGGAAGTAGCAGTTCAGGACCGCTGAAAAAGATGTGCCATAGTCGGCAGTTGGAGAGTAGTTGTCGTTGCGTAAGAATTGTGGAAGCGAGTTCCACAGTCTAGGACCTGCAGAGCTAAAGCTTCTGTCGCCAACTGTCTTTAAGCGGAGGAATGGGACAGCTAATTTATTGTCCACACAGGACCTGAGGGCGCGAACAGGCTGAAACTGATGCAGCAGTTCAGCTAGGTAGGAAGGAGCTAAGCCGTGGCGGTCCTTGTGGGTCAGCGTAAGAACTTTGCTCTGTTTATAACTTTAGCTTAGCAGATGCACGCATACACTATGCTGCTGATAGGGACGCAGCGGTGCTACAACGGGAGATTCGGGCTCGTTCCGGAAGCATTTCACACGTTCCAGGCATTGATAATGTCGCAGCGGCTGCTCACACGGCATACGCTTTCATTGTCTGCAGAAAAACCTTTGCATCAACCAATAGGACTGCCGCTCGCCACCACCAGCGCATCAGCGTGATCTCGTGGTTAGTGCTGACTTTAATAATGCAGTACGTGGATTTTAGACATACCTAGTATTCCTCAAACCCATACTTCATGCGGTTGAGGAATTTCTGCATTTACGCCGGAGAACGGCATCTGCTTAAACGCACTTTGTGTGCATTCAGAGGAAATGCATTTAGACAGTATAACAGCTTCAGAGGAGAAAAGATTCAACGGAAGTTATATGACTGCAGATCTTGGAGATTGAACTTCGGTTCATGAGGGCCGTGAAAACTTCCAAAATCACTAGTGGATCTATCTGGAAGCCAGGAGAGGGCACCTCGCCGTTCGAACAGAGACGGCAGATTTCTGGCGTCTCCGTTCAACGACTGAAGCGTTTTGCCGCCGCTGCGATTATACCAACGCGCCACCTGCGAGACTCGTGGCGCCTCGGCTAGCAGCTACGAGACAGTACGGTCACGTGCCCGCGCACAGTTCTAGATGTATGCGAAGGACAGTTAAGGGGCTAAGGACCGCAGACTCAATTAGACGCGATACGTTGACCGAGTACGCCGGCGGCAGCTGAGGCCATTTAGAGGTAGTGCAAAAGAAATTGCGAAAAAAGGAAGCTTAAATGGCCCAGGCTAGCTTGTGGAAGGGCTAAGCTGACGAGGCGGGGTCAAGGAAGCAGTTTTCCAAAAGCTCGCCCTCGGAGAACGGTTCCTTTGACTCACACGCACGTGAACACACGCACACACACCCGAAAGGTCAGCAGTTCCCTTCTGAGCAGCTGCCCGTGCTTCCGGGGAAGAGCCACCAGGCCTGAAAGAGTTGCTCCAGAGGCTTGTCTGCGGGTGCCTTGGGAGCCGACTTCAGGCTCTTCGGACGGCGTCCGAATTTTTAGGGCATTTGGGTTGAAAGGGGCTTTCGGAGGCGCTCCATCGGCGAAGATTTTCCGGCCCGCCCAAAATAGAAAAAAGCACGCTCTGTTTTGGCCCAGAAGTAAGGTGCTCGCCTTTAACGACCGACGTAGCGAGCTCGAGCTTTTTGGCATATGTAAAGCGCCCCGGTGGAGATCATGGCCTCTTGGGGCGCTGCCGAAAAGAATTACATTTGTAGGTGCAATTTTTTGTCTACTGGTCAAAGTGTCGTTCCTGGCGGACTTCGGGGGGGGGAGGTCACGTGCTACGCCCTCAAAGTTCAGGTTTAGACCCTGCGCCAAAACTCTGGCTGCACTCTTGAAAGCGATGACGCCAGCCCGAGTCGAGCGACTCTTTCAAGAGTGGCCGGTAGCCGCTCGCTTTAGCCTGTTTCTCGTCGAGCCGCTCTTTACAATTCTGTCCCCTGTAGCCTGCTGGGAGCAAGTAGCCGCTGCTGCGTAGCCATAGCCAGTTCGCCATCGGGCTGCTATCTACAGTGTCTGTTTCTGCTTCTCGCCGGAAGCTCGCTACGCGGTCGGCCTGGACGCAGCAGCGTACCTGCTGCTGCTGCTGCTCGAGCCAGCCCACGCTGGCCGCCTGCGTCCGTTCGATCCTCCGATTGCTGGCGGCGTCGTCTGCAGCCTGCACTTCCGACGGTTCGTCTCTGGACGGCGCTCGGCGGACTGCTGCTGCTGCCACCGCCGCGGGCAGCTGCACTGACGCTCTGCTGCCCACTGCCTGCCGCTTATCGGCCTCGATTTCCTAAAACAATCAGCCCTCCGACGCGTCGGTCGTCTGCAGCCGAGTGAGCTTAGAAAAGCTTGGAATCGAACTAGCCAGCCGGGCGGGATGCTGCTTCGCGGGTGACGGAACGACGGCGTGCTAGCTGCGTGACAGCGCCATCTGTCTGCCTTGATTGCGCCTGAGCGCCTCGATTAGCGGCCAGCCACGGCGAGATGGAGGGGGCGAAAGAGTGCAACGCTGCCTGTTCTGGAACTCTCTTTCGGCTTCTGTCAACTACCGGCACTGACTATGCAGCATCATTGAAGTCTCGGTTGTTTTGTCTCTTTCGCTCAGCTTTTTCTGCTGGGGGTGGCCTCGAACGTGTATTTTTCTGTCAGAAACCGTTCATAGTTCGTGTGCATAATTCAGTGCATGTCACTAACCAGGGGTCCCACTAACCAGCGGCCTTGGGTTTTTTCACGTGCGATTGTGTATCTAAGTACGATACTTATATGCTTTTTAATGCGTGTCCAAGAGAATAATAAATTGCTTGTCAGTAACTCTTGGTTATTGCTTCTCGTGCAGTGAGTTGTACGGGCGCCTGGAATTGTTTCACTTAGGGAGCTACACAAAAGACTCGTTATTTTTACTGTTATTTGTATTATAATTGTCATACAAAAGTGCCGCGTTGGAGAACAGAAAAGCGACCATCGCGATTCGAACGCAAGACCAGCAGGCTGCTCTGTTCGGGACGCAAACGGCAGCAACAGCTTGATAAGCCGTTGGGTAGAGGGAGGCGGCAAAATTTCGATGACAGTTTTCCTTTTAGAGGCAGCAGTGGCAGCGAACGACAGCGGCGGGCTCTGCCGCCTCGTCCGCCTGTCACAGACGCCACACGCCGCTGCGCTTCGATCACTTACGGCATGCCGCCTCTCGAGCTCCTTATTCTTGCGTCGGATGTCCTCTATCTTCTTCGCCAGCAGCGTCTCCCGCTCTTCTTTCGACAAACTGGCGCAGATGATCTCGCTCTCGAACGCCTCCATATCGACACGAGATTTCGGATAGCTCAGCTAGCCCTAGCCCTGTATTTTTCTCGGCTTAGCGATTGATGCTCCTGATCGGCGGCTGGTGGTGACTAGAGCAACGTTGTCGCAGTCGGGTGTCGCGTCTGTCACCCACGGGTTAACCTCTGCCTAGCGTGCCGCTCGCCGAGGGGTGTCGGCGATCTAGCCGGCTGGTCCGTTGGATGTACGTATAGACGGTTGAGATGCTTGTGCGTGCGGGCTCCAATCTCCTGCAGCGTCACCATACGGCGGCTTCCTCCGTCAACGACCGTTTGAATGGAATGCGACCGTTTGAATGGAATGCATTCGGTCGGCACTCAAAGGTGGTGCATGCAAAGCTGTAAGCTGAGCGGACGAAGACGCGAGCAGCCAGCATCAAGGTCTCACAGCCTCAGGTTCGCCTGCACGCCAGCCTGCATTCCGGTATCGCGTCTTTGCCGCTTGCCACATAACTTCGCAAGGCCGCTTCGCTCGAGAAGCAGGAGGCGCTACCGGCGACGCATGCGCGTAACGGATGCCTCCGGCACAGGAAGCGAGAGCCATCGCCGCGAGACAGACAGAATGACAGCAGCGACGTCGCGGTAGCCAGAATTCGGGAGAGGTGCTGCCGCTGGAAATGCAGGCGGACCAATTGCCCGCACAGCTGTCAGCGTTCTGCTTTGGAGCGGAGCTCGAGAGAGTGGCTAGATGAGCATATAAATTTTGAGATGGCGATTTGCTTCATCGATGGCGCTACGTCTCGTTGCAGTACGGCGATCATACATGCGACAAAAGGAGCCGTTAATAGGACCTGTCGACCACAACGCCGCCCCCGTCCGATCGACTCCGACGCGATCAGGGTGTTCGTGACTTTCCTTGCAAGCACCAAGTCGGCAGGTTTCTGCTGAGTAAGATGAAAAGTTGTAGTGAAGAAAAGATCGTCAACCCTGGGCTCGGAGACCTATGACACGAAAAGCAACCAATCGGTATCAATCGCGTAGGCACGGCAGCCTCGAAAGAAAGTCTTCGGAGAGGTCTGCTGTTCTGCACTCACAAGGCGAAACGGACCAGCGGTCGCTTTCAGCCGTTTTCTGTTGAAAGTTTGGTGTTGAACGCCGGCTACCGCCAGCGGACCTAACGCTACAGCTGAGAGCAGACGGGTTGCCAACTGGTACTGCTAATAAATACCGTTATCGAAATTTACATCGAGGCAATTGACATCGAGGACCAGCGGCTGCATTTATGTGGCCCCCTCAAGGCTGAACATCCTTAAACCAAGAGCCACAAGACACCAATGGGCCACCAAATAATCGATCGAAAAATCCTTCCATTTCGCAGGATTCGAGCAGTTAAAGTTGACGGAATGCTGTGCTAGCCACTGCACCTGGCTGCTATCCGGAAGAGCCGCTAACGAAAGAGGACGCCAAGGAACACCCGGAAAGACCAAAAATTAAACTCCGTTGCCACGCTGGTTTGGCCCAGTAGTCAAGGTACTCGCCCTGACCAAGGTCGAGGGCTCGAGCCCTTTGGCATATGTGAAGGGCCTGAATAGAGATCCAGTTCACTTAAGGCGCCATACAAATGAATTACATATATTCTTTTTAATTTGATATAACAGCTGAACGCGTTCAGCGCGCCACGAGTCCCGAACGGCAAAAAATATGGCACGATCTAGCGTCATATCGTTCGTTCGTTGTCATCCTCGCCATACAAATTTATTACCGTTGCCATTCTCGCCTATTATTACTGTGCAGTTAAGTGCTGCAAAGATTTTACTTTGCCTTGCTGGTGCTAGCACCCCATACAAGTGGCGAAGT
This sequence comes from Cristatella mucedo, assembly GCA_009760855.2. Taxonomy (NCBI): domain Eukaryota; kingdom Metazoa; phylum Bryozoa; class Phylactolaemata; family Cristatellidae; genus Cristatella; species Cristatella mucedo. The sequence goes on along the minus strand of WPIO01000072.1, from coordinate 320,333 downwards.
GCTCGGGGCAGGAATCTAGTGACAGCAAGCGAAGGGCATGAAGCGAGAGAGGTGGGGAGAGTACAGGAAGAGCAGGCTGGGAGGAAGTGAAACAAAGTGGCGAACTGCTGGAACCTCACGCAACTCGGCCGTCTGCGGAAGTAACGGGTGATTATCGGCTTTCGAACTTTCTGGCTGCGTCCTGCAAACAATCTCGAGCCGCGGGGCCACAGCTGGCGTCGTGCATATAGCTTCCAGTGCTCTTCTGGTTTCGTATCGGACTATGCCTTTGAATAGCTCGGTTTAACCTCATTCGCCCACAACCCCCCCCCCCCGGCCGCTGCCCACATGGACCGACAGAGCCAGATTGGCGCCTCTGCTCATCGGCATTGCCTCTGGCTGCCCGGTGATATACGCTACGGAATGCCTCTATAGCCGCTGAGGCTGCCGGGCACTCACTGCCCCGCTCGGCTAGGCGTGCGGGGAGCAGAACGAAAAGCTCCGTTCTCTACGAGCGGCGTATCTTTCGCTGCCGTTTATCGCCCCAGCAGCGCTCCTCGGTGGCGGCGGCTGCCGAAGCCGAAGCAGCAGCATCAGCAGCGCCGGGGCCAGCGAGCCTCGTGGGCGGCAGAGCTCGTGAGTAGGCTTACTTACCGGTCTCTCTGGGAGCCTAATCGAGCACCTGAATGCGATTTCCGCCGTCCGACTTCGGTGGCGCACGCCGGGCCGTATCGAATTTCAGCGATACCGCTGCTCAGGTATGGGCTGGCATTTTGATTATCGACGCTCGCACCGATGGGTCTATTAATCTTCGAGACCGGACCATCGCGCCGACTTCCTCGACGGGCGAGCGAATTCTCGGTTGCTGCCTCCTGGGTAGCTGCTGCGCAGAGTCGGCTGCGGGTATGCGGCCGCCTTTTCGTCGAATGCCGATGCGTCTCGCTCCGGATGTACTAGGTGCGCATGCATTCTAGCACGACCGTCGCTGCTGAACTGAGTAATTAGCAGCACTGGAGGCTTTCGGAGGGATGCGCGTGCTCAGCCAATTGATTAGCATTTCGCGTCGGGCCGGCCAGCGATCCTCTGGATTGCGAATGCCGGAACCAGCTGCCGCAAGGGCAGGTCCGACCTCCGTTGGGCTAACTTCCGCGCTGACGTATATACATCTGCGGCCGAGACGTCCCAGATTTCCGAGGGCCGCTCGCTAGGCTCCAAGAACCGGTGCGCCTCCTCTTAGCCGTCAGACGCCCGATCTATCCAACTATTTATTGCAAACCGTGAGAACATCCTAGTCCTAGTCGTAGTTTGAGCAGACCCTTCCATAAACTTTTCCAGCAGGAAATCTGACAAGATAGAAATCGGATGGATATCGCTGCTTCGCACTTTCTCGGTCGGGCGAAGGTAAGCTTCGGGAGTTACTATGACTCTCTTTTTAAGCAGGCGGGGATATTCAGCAACCTCAGCATTAGAAGTTCGGATTACGGACGAGCTGAAAACGTTTTTGGAAGGATCACAAATATTAAAGTAAGAACTCTCTAGCATGATGAATACGATTAATTGGGGGCCCGCATCTAAACGGCTGTTAACCAAGGAAGCGCTTTAAAAACCACTAATAATTGACGCCGCTTGCGTTAATGACAATTTCAATGCATTTTGAAAATAAATGCCGTATTTATAAAATTCCCCTGTATAGCGCCCCAAGAGGACTTACTCTGTATCGTCGAGCTTCACGTTTACCACTGGTCTCGAGCCCACGACCTCGATCGAATTCGAGCACATTAGTCCTCTGACTAAACCGGTCGGTGTTAATGTAGCGACCCAGCCCAGCTAAAAACTACACGCTAACAACTCGTGTTCTTTTATAACTTAATTATGGACTAGATTGGAATTAACGATTAATGCATACCAACTATTAACAAAGCACGTACATAAAATTGCAAATGTAGCTTCCAACATGTTAAGTCAATCTAAATTCCAGTAAAACCCTGCCTATAAACAATAGTCGTAAGGTGAGCATCTAAAAATCAAACTAGTTTAGAGCGTAGCTTACTCGCTCTCCTGGTATTAGCATTAAGCCCGGAAATGAGTTCACTGCTCACTTACCTTCTCAGTACAAATAGCAAATCCCTAGTCTTCGGCTGTTTTCCAGCCTCATTTATTTAATGGCAGAACAGCCTTGGCATTTTTTCTGCCAAGGCTTGCGGTTGGCAGTAAAGGATCGGCCACTGCACGATTTGAACCCACAACCTCACGAGAAAAGAGAGGCCTTACCTCCTCAACTATCAGGTAAGCCGTTATAGCACGCTAGGTAAGGCCGCTGATCTTCATGACCTCGGTAGTGGGTTCGAATCCTGGGTTGGGCAATCCTATAATGCCGCTGCAAGTGGTAGCTTTCTGGTGCTCTTCTGCTGCTATACAGATGTGCCGATTAAATAAGCGAGTACTTGCTTGTTCGGGAAAATCCAGACAGAAGCCGGAGGCCCGTTTATCCGAACAGGTAGCGAAAAACTAGACGTTCCTTAAAAGGTCGTAATGCTGAGCGCTGAGCGTTTAGTCCTAAAACCCGGCTAGAAAATTATTTGCCGGTTTTCAAGTTTTGATATGGAGCTACTTTGTCTTCCTCTTTCGGTACTTACGCTGACTTTTCAGATCGTTATCTATTAAAGTTAAAGAGCCGGAAATCCCGACGGCATGCTTCGTATAACTAGTTTAACCAGTATCTGTCATGACACATGCGCCGTGGTTAACGGATCATCATTCGCATTCTCAACATCGCAAAGGATTGTGGCAGGTAGTCCCGAGTCTGTCCCTACTTGGGCATTCCTGCAGTACCTCTTGGTGCAGACTTGCCACTTGGGACCGGCACATGGCCACTTTTTAGGCAGCCTCGGCAGCTCATTAGCCGTACCACTTCCTCACACCGACCTGTCACCAGTATAGCTGTCTACGCGTATTATTTAATTTTAAGTCATGGATTACTTTCATATTGGTCCGAGACTACCATACCTTATGCTTCACAAATACTGTCCGGCGTTAATATCACCTTGAAAATGGCTGCAATGACAGGTAGTTGGAATTTCTGCTATTTTAAACATGAGTAATAATGTAGCCATCAAAATTCACACGACATTTATTCATATCGTACTCGTGCATACAGGAAAAACAGAAAAATCTGATTCGTAAGAAGTACCTTGACCCACATCAGTACTAACTGCATCAGCCACATCTGCAATGAATTTATTTATAATAACTTAAGTTGGTGCTTGTTTGCTCCTTATGCCACAACCTCCGATTTAACCGCAATTGTTTACTTAAAGATCTTTCCCTGGTTGAAATGCTTGCCATCGAAGTTGCCAACCCATGAAAAATATTCAGCGATTTTAGTCTTGACATCTGGGTTGCTGTAATCCAACTTAGTCCAGTTGAAGACATCGTATCCCTCACCAATGTCATCATCCAACTGCAACGGCAAAAAGGTATATACTTCATGGTACTAATAGTAACAAATAACGATTAAGTATGCTGTGAAAGCTGTTTAAACTTACGGTGAATGCCAGCTCATGTCCTAGCCAAATAAAAACTCCAGAAATTGTGCTATTATTGTCCTCGCCGAAAAGTATCATGCTGGCAAAGGCGTACTTTCGCAATCGGTCAAGGCGCTGGTAAAATCCTGTCAATGTAAACAATTTCATTATATAAACCCTGTTTATGAAGCATGCAAACCATGCAATTGATACAAATTTAGCTTGTCGTACATTTGAGATCACTCCTGCTAGGCTTGGAAAGTTTGGGCCAAACTTTTGTGAACTGATGTAATATGGCACCATCATTTTAAGTGATACAGAAAATGCAATCAATACGAATAATCACAAGTGACAGCTGTCTAGTCAGGGGTCGGCTGGAACAAGCAAGAACTTATCTCAAAACATGGACAATTTTCTTAAATTCACAAGTGCTTAGCTGATATAGATATATAAGGATTTTAGAGATCACATGGCCTGTGATAGTAGGGACAGATCACAAACCAAAGTAGGGACAGATCACAAACCTACATGCACATAAGGTAAGGTACTCAACTGACGTATTTGGGTTGACGCTACAAGGCAAAAAGATATAAAAAAATGATGCTATCACCAGCAGTTTTATCGTCAGCAGGCCAAAAGACTAAGCACAGTAACGTTCAAGCCTTTTGACCAGCGACGTTTCTGATGATCGAAGCAAACGCATATAAATACAGGTCAACGTGCTTACCCGTGATGGCATTACAACTCATGAACACGGCCTTTAGCTCCTCGGGATACTTGTACTCGCAGTACCAAACAGAGTAATGCTCAGGATCAAAATTTGCCCACAAGTATGGCAGAGCAACAGTAACGGTGTCATTATTGGAATAGGTTTTCTTCCATGCGTCCATAACAAAGGTTCCTTTGGGCATCAAAGCAAATGGATCCTTAACAGGCTTTTCGGTGATCTCTTCTGCTTCCTCTTCTGGTTCCTAAGGAGTAGCAGTGCAACATTAGCAACCCGCTAAACAGTACATGCCGAGCAACAGGTCAGAAAGAAAGATTAACTGTTAGACCAGATGCTACAGCACAGAAACAATGCACGGTGCTGCATGCACATCTAGATTCTGATGTTATGCCTCTCGTTCTTACACGTCTGCAGGTGAAGCTACAGACATGCCTTTGAAAGAGGCCGACATGCACTGGGAATGCTGGTCAGGGAGCAACGATGACGACTAATTAACAATAGCAAACGTACTTGCTTGAGACACGAGAAATTGTCTGATTTGTTGCTAGCATCAGATTGGCCACGTGGCCTCTAAGAAAAATTTGCTCACAGATTTTGGAAGGATCAACCGTCAAGTTGCTCGTTAGAGCAAATGGAATTTTGGGTTATGTAACTGGTGCTTCCACCAACATACTATCAACAAATCCCTGCATTTTAAGTTTTGTGGCATCTCGAGCCCGAACGTTCGCCAATGTAGATGTAAGCAGTACCAAGCGCCAGACCAGTCGTCACTGTGCAGCTCACCTCGTGCTTCGGTGCTGGTTTTTTCGGAGCCTCAGCCTTGGCTTCACCAGCTTTCTTTTGCTTTCGCTCTTCCTTTGGTTCCTTGGGCTTTTTTTCTTTAGCAGCCTCCTTGGCTCCGCCACCAGATAACTCGGCAAATTTCTTTGCTAAAACCAACAAACTGAATTCAGATGACTTGAACAATAAAGCAAACCAGCAACAAATTTGGAGCCAAAGCTTCAGCCTACCGTCAAATTGAGCCATCTGCTCACAAAGCTTGAGTTCGCCTATCACGCCTTTGACATGCTCTTGATTCGCAATCGTGAGAAACCATCGGTTGACGTTCTGGAAGGGCTTCCTGAAGTCAGCATCCAGAACCTGCAGGTAGACACAAACCATCGGTAGCAACAAACAGAAACCCACCCAGCTTCGATAACTGCAGACCTCAACGTGTTCAGACTAACCAACAGTGTCGGGTCATAATGGACGACTGAATGCATGCATAGCTATTCAGACGTTGAGATAGAACCTCTTAATGTGCCTCCTGAGTAGTGCGCACTGCCAAGCATTTGTACAGCACACAGTGAAAGGAGGGTAAAGCAAAAGAGCCCATTACGAAAAGCCACCTCGAAATGCTCACCAGCCGGTAGAGCAACACCAGATTTGAGGCAACGCTGATGTCGGCCAATGTTATTCTCTCACCAACAAGGAACGTCCTTGTCAACAGATGCTCGTTGAGCACGGCCAGAGCAGCCTTGATCTCATCCTTGGCTTTGTCGGTATTCTAAAACATACGGGCGCAGTCTGTTTAGAGATTGGTGTAAGTCATTAGCTTTTAAATTCTTTGTCACTGATATCGTCAAGAGCTACCAGCCAAGCGATAAAAGGTAAGCACAGCAGCACCCATTCTTCTGCTTATACATATGCATAGGCTGACGAATGCTTATATACGTGGGTTTAATATGCAACGACCCCGACAAAGACAAAAAAGTGTATGCCTACCTGCTTGTTGTACTGCAAGGCACCCAGACATGGAAACACCCAGGTGGACGCAGCTGGCAGTATTTCGTTATCAGCAAAGTTGACCCACTGCAGTACTTGTGCTGCCTCCGCAGCCGTCTTGCCACGCATGGCCTCGTTGGCCACTGCAAGGATGAGCAGTCTGACGCTGCCGGCGGCTAGCTAACACGGCGGCGCTCTGCGGCTTAATGAACTGACAGGGGTAGGTCATGGAGATACAAATAGCTAGACTAAGGTTGACAATATTATAATAGCAAGGGCGCACAGCCTGCTTGACTATAAAGTCGGCCTAATCGTTGAGCAGCTCCGCTGCCGTTCGTCATTTTGTAATAAAAGAGCAGGCAGCGCAAACAGGCGGCAGCCTACGACACATGTACACTGCTTCGCGTTTAGTTGCGCATTCACTTACCATAGTAGGCAATAGCGTTGGACTCATTCAGATAAAGACCATTGCTGCTCTCAAACGCCGGCACCTGGACGCGCAAGCGTTAGCTGAGTGACCCCCGATGCCAGGCGGGATATCGCAGTCGAGCGTTGCGGAGCGTACACTCGGCAAAGATTAATAAAGTAGGGTCGAATAATCACAACGAATGGCAGGCGGAAAGCATGCGAACAGAATTTACCAGTCTTCCACGGTTACCTTTCCAAAGGGGAACTTCTTCAAGAAACCGTCTGTCTTGTTGGTGACGCCAAGCTCAAAATCTGGCGGCTGCGATACTACCTTCAGCGGGTAGCCGCTAAAGCGGGCCGCGATCTGTGGCTTGTAAGCCCGAAAGCTTTCCGGGTACGTGTAGAGAGTCTGTAAAAGAAATCGTACGTGACAAGTCCACAAGCGCCGAAACAAGGGCGAAGCGGTCTACGAAAAGAATTCAACATTAACTTGCGCGGCAACTTCATAAGTAGTGTGTGCTTGGACTTCTCTGCGAAGGAACGATGATGCCAGCACAACAAAGCGATTAACACGGCATATGCAGTCTACGTACACCGTCGGCCATGGCACCGGTCAGAAAGGACTTCCGCCGGCACACGCACGCTGATGTACCCTGCAAGTTAACCCTATGGCTTTTAGTGCCAATGCCACTAGCACTCGGATTATTACTTTTAATAAAAAATAATAATTATTTAGTTTATTTTCAATTAATCTAGTTGTTATGAATGTGCGACTATGACCGAGCTGGCTTAGGGCATGGGTATCCAACCACACATCAGAGGGCCTTTCGCCTGAGCTGCGAAGTCGAGATCTGCTGAGATTCTTACTAGTCATGTCATTATAGACGGCGGTCGTACATACGAAAGCAGCGATCATACGTAGAACGGCAAAATGGTATGATTCGGTAGCTATTAATAACCTGCTGTTGTAGCGTATAGTTGCGTTTCTCTGCTTCCACCTGGACATCCCCAGATCTTTAAAACCTGCTTAACGCGTGCTGCTGATACTGTGTGCTGCTGGTGCTGCCTACTACAAGCGCTACTTGGCTAAAATAGTGTATATCAGCTTCGCGTAGGTATGCACTTGTAGCAGGTAGCTGTGCTCCGTTTGTATTTCATCGTACATAAACATGGAGCTATTGATTTGAATGAAGCCAGCGCCGCTAGTGCAGCCGTAAGGAGCATTTCGGTGGTCCAGCGTTTTTTAACAAATCTACATCTTTCAGGGCAACGAATCATCTCTTCCGCTGGAGCTGGTTTCAAATTGTAAGTTTCGCTTATGCTATAGGTATTCGCAATGTGCCTAATGAAGTCAGCACGTACCGACGGGGGGGGGGTGGCGTCAGCTGGTTTTTGGAGCTGATCGTTGTTATCGTTCGTTGGGATGTGTGACCTGCTTGCCAGGTTAGGGTACCCAGGTCATCATAGATCGCGCGATACCTTGTTTTTAAATCCGTTCGGCCGTCGTTTCGTTTTCCCGAACTGTAGGCTCGTTTGAGTCACAGATGCATTTTATCTACTCAGCGTGTCTGCAGAAGGGCAAGGCGAGTGCTTTCATCTGTGTGACCCTCTTTCCAGTTTAATTCGGTGAGAAGTTCTTAGCAGTTCCGAATCCAATAGTAAGGCGAAGGCTTTCCTTCGTGCAGCCCAGTTCCTTCCTGGGTGAACTCACAGTATAAGAAGCTCAGAAGTCCACGATGCTTGCAAATGCCTATGCAGGTTGCTGCTGTATGTGTAGGTATGTGTGTCTGCCAACAATCCTAAGATGTCGTTATTGCTTACGGAGCATAATAATAGTGCACTTGATAAAGCGCCCTCAGAGAACTCAATCTCTTTCTAGGTGCTTTACATTTGCTGGTTAGAGTAAAAATTACCGACATTGACGCCCACACTTTGTTTTCGAGGAGCTGTGAGCTGTTGCAGCTTTTGGCATTAGGCTTGAGCAGATTCCAGTTATTTCACCTGCCCTTTGTTGTATTTGCTCGTTGCTGACGATTTGATGCCCAGTTTGTGTAGTAGTCTGTTCTGACAGCACTAATGTCCACGGCTCTCGATGCATCTCGCCCGTGGTTTTAATTGCTTGTGTCAGTCCTCAGCCGCTCATTAATCTCCTGCATGTGACACGAGTGCACCTCGTTAGCCTGAGTGGCTGCTGGCTGCCAGCTAGTCGTCGTCAGTCAGTCAGTCATGCATCCTCCATCCAGCCATGGCTGGCTTGAGGGTGACCCGGCGGTGCATCTTGCATGTTTCTCCATGTGAGACCTCCGATGCCGACTCAGTAGCGGTTGCATGGGGGTAGGGGTCTTATTTAGCACAAAGAGCCAGTCGGTAGTTCTTCCTGTCGTGTAAGGCACTGCCACCACCCCAGGCTCGCTTCCTGTCGTGACACGTCTTCTTTCGTTTACCGGCTGCTGCTTGAGCGGCTGCTAAGTGGCCTGCCTTGGCCGCTGGAACGCGATTTTTACCGTGTGCAATGTCGTCTTGGCGGGCATCTTTTTCGACCTTCGGCAGACGGTGCTCGCCCTTCCGCTCGGCAACGTTAGCCCCAGCTGATCGCTTGCATCTATATGTCGCTACATGATTGAGCCAGAAGGCACCCGGCGTGTCACCAGTTAGACCTATGCACAGCCGCTGCCTGCAGCAAGCGCGAGCAGCTTGCAGGGTGCATCGCGCATGCGCCGTCTGCTGCCATGCTCAGTTGACGCCGAAGAAATCCGACGGCTCGGCAAGCGCTTCAAGAAGCTTGACCTGGACGGCTCCGGGGCCTTGACGATTGACGAGTTCATGTCGCTGCCGGAGCTGCAGCAGAACCCTCTCGTGCCTCGCGTCGTCGAGCTTCTCGACGCCGACGGCAACGGCGAGATCGATTTCAAGGGTGTGTGTGCGGCAGCGGCGGCTCGAGCGCCTGCGTGCAAGCAGAGTACCTGCCCGGTGTGTGTAGTACCCCAGCGAACGCACCTCTTCTGCTGCTGCCAGTCTGTCTGGGGATTACCTACCCACTCAAGCTCCCACTGTGCAGCTGGGCTACTTTGTCCCGTGTGAACGTCGCGGTCACAGTTTGGCTGCGCTTTGCATAATAATAATAATAATAATAATATTGCACTTGATAAAGCGCCCTCAGAGAACTTAATCTCTTTCTAGGCGCTTTACATTTGCTGCAAAGTGATATGCAATAGAATAGTAAGTAAAATCATGCTTGAAAAACAAACAAAATGAATAATATGGTTAGGGGTGACATGCACAGGGTCAGCATGCAAATGTGGTTAGTGGCAGCATGCACAGTGTCAGCACGCATAAGCACATCAAGGACGAATCAAAGGGACCCACTAAATGCTGTCCTAAATAGGTGTGTTTTTAAGTTTCTTTTAAATGTGGTCAGGTCAGGGGATGTTCTGGCGCAGGTCGGGAGAGAGTTCCAGGCTTTGGGAGCATACGAGCTAAATGCACGGTCTCCAAAGGATTTAAAGTTTGTACGAGGTATTTGTAGACTGTTGGATTCCGAAAAGCGAGTGGTACGATGCTTGGCCTGATTGGGGAGTATATCTGAAAGATAGGCTGGAGCCAAAGAATGAAGAGACCTAACAGTGAGCGACAAAACCTTGAAGTCAATCCGTTGCCTCACTGGTAGCCAGTGAAGGTCGGCGAGAAGTGGAGTAATGTGGCAACTGCGACGCTCACGACAGACAAGCCTAGCTGCAGAGTTTTGCACCAGCTGCAATCGCCTGATCGCACATGCTGGTAGGCCAGTAAGCAGTAAGTTGCAGAAGTCGAGACTGGATGTCACGAATGCATGGACCAACTTGGACGTGGTATCCTTATCTAAACAAGCCCGAATTTTAGCAATGTTATGAAGCTGAAAATAGGCAGATTTGACTGTGGAGCTGATGTGGTCGTCTAACGAGAGGTCGCTTTTGAATATGACACCTAGATTTCGAGCTGATGCAACTGGAGATATGCTGGCAGAGCCAATTTTGAAAGTCAGCCTTTCCAATTTCTGAATAACACTAGGTTTGCCCATAACTAGTAAGTTAGTTGTATCATCGTTTAGTTTTAGAAAATTTGCTGCCATCCATGATCGGATGTCATCAATGCATGCAGCAAGTGAGTTGAGAGAATTTGAGGTGCTCGAAGGCTGGGAGGGATCAAAGCAAAGGTACAACTGAGTGTCATCCGCATAGAAGTGAAAGCCTAGATTGTGCTTGGCAATCACATCAGCAAGAGGGAGAGTATAAACGGTGAAAAGGACCGGACCTAGCACAGAGCCCTGAGGTACTCCATATTTTAGAGGTACTTCATATGATCTTTGTCCATTCACGTCAATACTCTGGAGTCTCCCACTGAGATAGGACCTGAACCACTGCAGAGCAGTGCCAGTGATGCCCAGGCGAGATGAGAGGCGCTCTAGAAGTACTTTGTGATCGATGGTATCAAAAGCTGCCGAAAGATCGAGCAAAACAAGAAGACACACTCTACCCATATCTGAGTTCCTGAGTAGGTCGTTGTATACCCGAAGCAATGCTGATTCTGTGGAGTGATTAGCTCTCAAGCCAGACTGGAGCTTACTAGCAAGGTGTGAGGTTTCGATATACGAGTTCAGCTGGTCTGCCACGACCCGTTCCAGTGTCTTTGATAGGAATGGTAGAAGGGAGACTGGGCGGTAGTTGCTTAAGTTCTCTTGGTCTAGTGTAGCTTTCTTGAGAAGTGGCCTGACTACAGCTTTTTTGAAAGGTGCTGGGACCTGACCTGAGGCTAATGACATTAATGATGTTGGTTATGCATGGCAGCAGCAGATCAATGCAACGTAGGAGCAGGACAGTGGGAATAGGGTCCAGTGGACTTGTTGTCTTCTTTGATTGAGATACAAGCTTTAGGACTAGATCACTAGTGACCTGCTTAAATGCAGACATTGAGGTGCAGCCAGGAACCGAGGAACAGCATTCTAGTGGGAAGGTTGTCATCGCAGGGATGGATTCCCTGATCTTGTCTATCTTCTGCACAAAGAATCGAGAGAAGCGATCGGCTAGATCATCACAGGGATCATCAGGTAAGGAGCTAACCTGGGAACGGTTGAGGAGATGGTTTATTGTCGACATCAGCATTTTTGGATTGTGCATCTGTGATTCAACAATGTTTCTATAGAAGCTAGACTTGGCCTTTGCTAGGATCGATTGGTACGACCTACAGTAGTCTTCATATGCCTGTCGATGGACAGTTAGTCTGGATCTTTTGTATGCCTTTTCAAGCTTTCGTTTAGTAGACTTGGCTAGTTTAATGTCTGTGGTAAACCATAGGCCGTCTGGGCGGGGGCGCACAGTGCGCTTTGTCAAAGGTGCAAACTCGTCGAGCGTGTCAGCTAGTGTCGTGTTGTAGCAATCTACCAGTGATGACAGATCGGAGGAAGGACTGAGCAGCAAAGGTGAAGCAGATATTCTCGCACGGACAGCATCGATGTCAAGGGTCTTGAGGTTTCGCGATTCACAGGTTATTTTAGAGGAGAATGTGGGCACACACTGTAGATTGAATGAGATCTGCATGTGGTCAGATAAGCAGGATTTGGTGATAACTGGTGATGACAAAGTGCAGTTATATGAGAAAATTTGGTCGAGTGTGTGACCCTTGATGTGGGTAGGGCCATGCACATGAGCCACAAGAGATAATGAGTCTGTCAATGTACGAAATTCGGTGCTGAAAGCGTCAGATTGCATGACGTGGTTGGACAGACTTCGGATGCACCTTCTTGTGGGTTTGTGCTGTGTTGTGGAATTCTTGTGCTAACTAGGAGATCGGTGAGAAATTAGGTTTGCAAGAGGTGTGAGAACCTGGGCAATTACCTTTGGAAGCTCCGAAGACGATGAGATTAGAATTATCAGAATGATCATTCTGAACGATCTGAATTTTCAATCGAAGTCGGCAGCACGTGCTCACAAGAGATGCTGGGAGCAGGAAGCAGAGTCGTTGCTTTTTAAAGATGCCCCGATGACGGTGCCCGAGTGAAATTGAGACGAAATTTCTTTTGCCTCTGAGTTCTATGTGATTTAGCGTATTATCTCGAAAGCCATGTGCATGCCAAGGAAAGTGGGATAGAGCTGATCAATTGCCTGTGCGTGCCTGCACTGCTGCGAACCTCTGCAACTCTCGAAGCCTGGTGCAGCAAGTTATTGCTTGCTGCGCGACATCATCGGGATAGTGTCCACGTCAGAAGCTGAACTAGCCGTTCGTGGTAGCACTTGGGCTGTTGCTGCACAGGCTTTTGCTTGTAAACCAAAACTAACAAACTGCCTCTTGTGTGCGTGCGTGGTGTGTGCAGGAGTGTGCCTCTATTGCTGCTGCCATCACTCGAGAAAGTGCATACCTAATACCTAATGATGGACTGTGCACCCATCCCTCCCTGTATGTACATGCTACATGCAGTAAGTAGGCTTTTCCCAAACATTTGTCTATCAGATGTGCACACCAGTAGTTGGTCCTAGAAAAGTCAGCTTAGGAGTCCTTACTCCAGTGGAGAACTGATGCACGTAAGAAGAGATCGGGGTTCGCTTTCAGCTGACGATAGTGAGAGACTGTTCTGTTAGCAGCAACACCAGAAGTGGGTGCCTCTGATGTTTCATTAAGTTTTGAGCATTAATGGTATGTTCGGATATGTCAGCTTATGGTGGAGGAAGAGAAGCTATAAATCCCACCTGCTCCTTACTGCATTCTGTCTGTATGTGTACATTGTCCTTGGCATGCTTATGGGTTCCTTTATAGCCTGTATAAAGTGCCAAGAAAGAGATTAAGTTCTCGTAGGCCACTATAGGAGTTTAATTTTTATTATTATTAAAGCCGGCTTATATCTTTTGCAGTCGTAGCTTGGAGTAGTTGTGGCAGCATATGCAACCGAGGGACGGCCACATACAGTCACCGTAATCAGCATTTGCCTACAACTGCTCTTTCTCTCTCTCTCTCTCTCTCTCTCTCTCTCTCTCTCTCTCTTTTTCTCTCTCTTTCTCTCTCTCCTCAGCTGTTGCTGCTTGCTGCTGCCTTCTCTTCCTCTTCGTCATGGTAAGGATTCTTCTTTTTTCTGGTTGTCTTCTCACTGCCTGTTGGGATGACTGATTGGACCTGCATCACCACGGTCAACTAGTCACACTAAGATGGCATCAAGATTAGAGAGATGTAGTATCCAGTCGTGAAAAATGAAATCATGGCTGACATTGGGAAGTCTCTGGTCGAATCCAGCATTACATTTGTAGGCATTGATATTAGCTCAGCTCTTGCCCTATCTGCCTCCTCTCTCCCTTTTAGCTGATTTAACAGCCTCGTTTGTGTAGCGGCAGAAGAACCTTATTGGCTATCACCACTTGCAGTGGGCTATAAAGGATCGCCCACTGCAATATTGAAACCCTCGATCTGGGTACTGAAGAGTGAGCACATACCCCTGGGATAAAGTGCCTATGAAGAGATCTCGATCTCTTAGGATGCTATACAAATGTCGTCATCATTGTTATTACTACTATTAATAATAATAATAATAATGCACTTGATAAAGCGCCCTCAGAGAACTTAATCTCTTTCTAGGCGCTTTACATTTGCTGCAAAGTGAAATGCAATTGAATTGTAAGTAAAATCATGCTTGAAAAACAAACAAAATGAATAATATGGTTAGGGGGACTATTGGTGTTATTATGCAAAGCCTAGTCTACTAGCAGCATGTACTACAAGGCTGACATAACATAAGACATAGTGTTTCCTGGAAAAATTACTTAACGGCGAGGCCATCAATGAGTGTCCCAGTATCGACCGTGAATGCAATCTGCTGCTAACCTAAAGTCAGCTGTCAGCTCATGTCTAAGCTGTATCCAATCTGCATGCTTCGGTGCTTTTCAGAATTCATCGACGGAGTTTCTCAGTTCAGCGTTAGAGGCGACAAAGAGACCAAGCTCAAGTGTAAGTGCGGCGGCAGCAGGGGGGGTTTGGTCTGAAAATCAGTGGTGGATCACATCCACGCGGCATCCATCTTGCAACTTGCTGCTTGTGTCATGCTGCTGGCGTGAGGCAACCTCTAGTTGTCTGCCTTGCCTGGGCAGGTTGCATGTGGTCTCTCGTGAAACAGTTGTGGTTATCGGTTCGTGGCCGAGTTTCGCGTTTCACCGATCTAAGATGTTTAAGAGGATTTAATCTAGGCGGCTTGATCTCTTCCGCCCGCCAATGCCTTTCTGGGGAGCGCTGTCAAACAACCGCTGCGCTTGTCTCTCATTGCCACTTCTAGTTGCCTTCCGAATATACGACATCGACAAGGATGGGTACATCTCAAACGGGGAGCTCTTTCAAGTTCTGAAGATTATGGTCGGCAGCAACCTCAAAGACACGCAGCTGCAGCAGATCGTTGACAAAACGATCGTCTTCGCTGACAAGGACGGCGATGGCAAAATATCGTTTGCCGAGTTCTGCGAGGTAGGCTGCTCGTGCACGCATCTGCAGCAGCTAGTGTGTATTTAGTCACTCATCACTGGTCGCAAGTGCCCACTGTATGCACATGTCGGAGCACCGTCGCTCGGCGCCTTCCGGGCGTTGCCCATCGGTGAAGGTCGAGTGAATGCGGCTATGAGGTCAGGCAGGGGTCAGTACTACAGCTGAGCTCGGCCATGGGCGTTCACGTTAAGACCTTGCCGACCCACGGGCGTGCTCGGAGTAAGTGCTTGCAAACGTGCATGCCTCTGTCATAGATATAACCATTATTCCCTACGAACTTTGCCTTTTAAGAAAGAAAGGTACCTAAAAGTGAGTGACAAATTCTCGGAAGTCGGTATGCTACGTAATGGGTAGCCGGTGCTGGTTGGTGAGAAATGGTGTTTTGCAACCACGACATTGGTTAACTTGAAGTTACGCCTTTTCCTATGAGAAAACCGACGAATTCATGTGTTTTTGTGGCTCACACAGAAAGAACAGCCAAGGAATCAAAGTTATTCAATCTGAAGTCATACAAAAATGACCTGTGAAAGGGGTTCAGAAGTGAGCAGATGTTATATAGAGTTATAGCTGTACTGCAAATCGCTTTCTAAAAGAAGCCCTTAAATGGCTGTTTTCCTTGAATTTATCCAGATGAGCATCGAGGATTTGGACTTGGAGTGACATTATGCATCCTATTTTGGCCAAAGTTCTTTATGAGAGCCTGTACCAGGTGCTCATAACTTTCAGCATTGTGACTGCTCAGAAAGCCACGAACCAATTAAACTGTTCCAGTGCATCTCTCTCTCTCTCTCTCTCTCTCTCTCTCTCTCTCTCTCTCTCTCTCTCTCTCTCTCTCTCTCTCTCTCTCTCTCTCTCTCTCTCTCTCAGTCCTGTTCAGCTTCGTGACGTATTCTCACACACTTTGATCTTCTGAAGCTGAGATCTGACAGATATACTAGCTTGACCTTGACCTCCAACGGCAGTTGAAAGTCATCGTAGAGTACTTAAAACCTGCAGACTCATTTTCTAAGCCGTGACAGATTGCTTGATCAGGCCTAACTTAATGTGCAGTGGTGGCATCAGTACCTTCCTGGTGGTTTGACCAGCAGCTCCCACTTGGTGCTGTCCTTCACGTACAGAGAGCTCGGTCCTCTGTGGCCAGTCCCTTTTTGTGATACTGCTCCTTAGTGTACCGGCTCTTCCATCGGCATAGAAAAGAACAAAACCTCGTGAAACCGCCATGTGGGTGGGGCCTATCAGGAGTATCACCATTTTAAAACCTCCAATGACCTCCCGGCCGTAGTCATCTTACTTCAAGGCACTCAGCAACATTTTGGCAGCAGTGCAGTTCTCTTTGCTGTTCGCAGAGTGAGCCGTAGGCAGAGGCAGGTACTTGTTCCCGTTACGAACCATCGTGGCGTTTGGTGCTCACCGCTCGGCCACTGATCATTGCACGGTAGTGGGGAGGCACTCCCCCCCCCCCAGCTCCTCGGCACTGAGTGTGACGCTCGGCACGGAATCGTGCAGCCTCTGGTGAGCGCTGAGCGATGTGTTCGAGCAGCTGCCAGCGGCCTCCGCCCTCGTGTCATTTTGTAGGTCGTGGGCGGGCTCGATGTACACAAGAAAATGGTCGTCGACATATGAGCAAGCCGGCAGCAGGGGCCCACTTGGAATAGAGAGGTGGCAGTGATGGCAGCAGCAGATGGGCTGGTCGATATCCGGAGCACGAGCTGGAACGGACTACTGCCACTAGCGCTCACTTTTTCGTTTTGTTCATTTTAGAGCACGTCTCAGCTGTTGTCTGTTAGGCACTATGCCATTTTTTTGGCTCCTTTCGAATTCTGGCTATACGCAGTTGGCTTCCAACCATTTCCCTTCGGCACGATGTTGGCGTGCTACTGCCGCACCGCTCGTGCTGCACCCCCATATACAGGGTGCTTGTGGAGCAATCTGGTAGAAATATGAGCTTTGCTTATCGCTTATAGGGCCTTTGCCTTTGATGATGAGTTGCCCGAATGATTGCGCTGAATGAGGTCTGCTTCTCGTGCTCTGCTGCTTGAGCAGCTGCACGGCGAAATTGCTCTCGTGTTGCTAGTCAAATCGTCGGGTCGGTGGAAACCTGCCTGCGGGTTGTTGTTAGGCTGCTGCCTTTTTTCTGTGCACTTTCTGTCCCTCAGCACTGTCAACCCGTGTCAACAGTACTAGCACCTGTGTAATCTCGAAAGGGCTCCTGTATGGATCCTCGCCATATCTGGATTTCGGGCTAACTAGTCGCAGGTCAAGAGTTTGACTGGCCCCCTTCTGTTGTAAGCGATCATATGTGGCAGACACGTTGGTTGCCCAAGGTGTGTGGCGCACACCCGGCATGACCACCCTGCCTGCCACGGTACACTATAACAGAACTGTTTTAGCAAGGTCCGTGCTAGTTGGCTAGTCTGCAGCAATCTTGCAATCATCACCAGTATGGATGCAGATTATATTTCGTCATCACTGACTATGGGATTGCAGCTACCTCTGTTGCAACTTTACTTAATCAAGGGTACCTTCTATTTGCATCTTTGTGGCAGCAATCAGGCTGCAGCTTTTTTCACTTGCACAAGCCTCACAAGCTGTGCTAAGGATTATTTCCCGGATTTGGACATGTTAAACTTATTGAGCAGGTGCCTAATGTGCAAGTGGTGCATATCGTGCTTCTTGGAGGTTTACTTGTCGGCTCTGCATGGCCACAGACGTGGATTGTTTATGTGATCGTCTTGTTTATGTGATCATGTGTTGTTGTTAGTACAAATACACAAAATGTGTTCGTGTGTGCCTTATGCTGGTCTAGCAGCTCTCAAGCACTCAGAAGCAACGTGCCACATCAGCAGATGTGCATCTCGAGCAGGTACTATCAGGGATGCGTCGGCTTCGCCTGCCGTAATGTACAGCAATTATGGACACGTTGGATCTCTTAGAAAGCAGCATTGCCTCACTGAGGAAGTTTTGTGCACCGGATACATTTTCTATACAGTCAGGCACTGCATGCCTCATTTTGTGCAGTGGAGGCAGGAAGTTACTCTTCCTTGGATACTGGCCTTCAAAAATTGCAATGAGGTAGTATACCATTTTTTACGACAGCATTGATGTCAACAGGCAACAATCATCCGAGGAACTACTAAAGTACAGGTGTTCCTTAGGGCTCTGTGCTTGTTCTGGTTTTTTACAATTTATACTCGTTTTCTTGCTGGTGTGATTGCCAAGCACTTTTTAACCTTTATAATAATAATAATAATGCACTTGATAAAGCGCCCGCAGAGAAAATCTCTTTCTAGGCGCTTTACATTTGCTGCAAAGGGAAATGCAATCGAATGGTGAGTAATATCATGCTTGATAAACAGAAAATGAATAACATTGTTAGGGGTGACATGCACAGGGTCAGCATGCAAATGTGGTTAGTGGCAGCAGGCACAGTGTCAGCACTCATAAGTATATGAAGGACGAATCACAGGGACCCACTAAATGCTGTCCTAAATAGGTGTTTTTAAGTTCTTTTTAAATGTGGTCAAGTCAGGGGATGTTCTGACGAAAGTCGGGAGGGAGTTCCAGGCTTTGGGAGCATTCGAGCTAAATGCACCTAGGCTTGTCAGCTGAGCATACTAGTTGCCACACGACCACTTCTCACCTACTTGCACTCAATCAAGCAGCCAATCCACTTCTTAGTTTTCTTCTCTCTTTCTGGTCTCTTCAATCGATGGCTCCAGCCTACTTATCAGAACTACCCAGACGATGCTAGGCATCGAACCACCGGCTCTTTTGATTCAAATCGTTTAGCTATGCCTCACACCAACCTCGAATCCCTTGGAGACCATGGCCTTAGTTTACATGCTCCCAAAGCCCGGAACTCACTTTTTACTGATATCACGACATCTATTGACAGGACGACCCTTTAAAAGAGGCTAAAAACGCACCAGTTCCTCAGCATTTGTCAGGTCCTTGTGACCCAGTGGTTAAGGTGCTCGTCCCGACCAAGGTCTGGCAGAGGTTTCGAGCTTCTTGGCATATGTGAAGCGCCTGAATAGAGATTTAAGTTCTCTTAGGGCGCTATACAAATAAATTATTTAATGTCGTGTACTCAAGACCAAGCCGTCTTATGTGTCATAAGCTCGGCACTGCGTAAGCAGTTGGAGAGCTAACGTATGCTGCTGGAGAGCTGAGTGAGTTTTTTGTACCCAGGATTCCATCGCAGCAGCATGGCAGTAGGTAGATTTGAAGTCGTACGGCTGCGCCCCTTGCAATTCGCGTGTGTTGCCTCAAGCCCAACGAAACCAGTAAGCCCGGTGCGTACCTGTGATTGATTCTGTTACTTTAGGGTCTTAAAAGTACATGTAGCCACTGTTCCTTGTGTTCAGTGCGATATAGGAACCTAAAAACACACCTATTTAGGACAGCATTTAGTGGGTCCTTGTGATTCGTCCTTGATGTGCTTATGCGTGCTGACACTGTGCATGCTGCCACTAACCACATTTGCATGCTGACCCTGTGCATGTCACCCCTAACCATATTATTCATTTCGTTTGTTTTTCAAGCATGATTTTACTTACCATTCAATTGCATTTCACTATACAGCAAATGTAAAGCGCCTAGAGAGAGATTAAGTTCTCTGAGGGCGCTTTATCAAGTGAATTATTATTATTATTATATCAAGGGAAGCTGCTGCAGCCCGATTAGAGCATATTTTGGAGCCGGTAAAATGAGCCGACCCATGTTTGAGTGCCACTAGTTGTCTTGCAATCATTGTGGTATCGTCAGAATACTATGCCCACCTGGGACGTTTTAACGTTTTATCCTCCAAGCTCCAAGGATAAATTTTTGACATTTTGCATGTCGCCGTAGGATAGATTAGCTTGGGATTCAGTGAGTAGGCAGAGCTAATCTCGAGTCGGTAGCCGAGACGATAGTGTCATAAAGGGCTGCCAGGTTTCTGTGCATCTCGTACTCGACCTGTACATCACTGTCACCCAGCCGGCCGCCGATTTGGTCTCCATTTTTTATCGTAGCTCCTTCCTCGTCCTTTATGAATGACTTGGGAAGAGATCTTCTAGAAATCAGGCCTAAGTTTTTGATCACCATCATAGATCCTCTCTCTCCCTCCTAGCTGTAGTTTTCCTGTCAAAGTCGGTACGGTCATACGAGATCATTGAGGCGTGGATGTTACTGGGTCCACTCTCAAATGAGTGTGATGGCCAGCCAAAGCCTTGTCCATTTGCTGTACCCTCGAATTCCATCCCTTATTTCTGAAAATGGTATCGACCTGCTCGCCCTAACTGAAACTTGGCTGAAATCGATAAACTGCCCGACAATTAATGACGCTACTCCATCTGGTTTCACGTTCTTTCACACCCCTAGATCAATCAAAACTGGAGGTGGAGTTGCTATGATCGTGCGCTCGAAATTCAACTTCAAGCCATTTGTGGTACCCTCGAAGCAGTCTTTTGAATCAATTGTCCTGGTCTCACCCGAAAACAAGCTACCGATAGTGGCAGTAGTCTATCGCCCACCAGGTACCAAATCCTCCTTTATCTCAGATTTCTCCGATCTTATTTCGATTCTGTGTGCAAGAAATCGATCCTTCCTCGTTATGGGTGATTTCAACGTTCACTTTGATAACTTATCTGACGCTTTCAGCACCGAATTTCGTACATTGACAGACTCATTATCTCTTGTGGCTCATGTGCATGGCCCTACCCACATCAAGGGTCACACACTCGACCAAATTTTCTCATATAACTGCACTTTGTCATCACCAATTATTACCAAATCCTGCTTATCTGACCACATGCAGATCTCATTCAATCTACAGTGTGTGCCCACCTCCTCCTCTAAAATAACCTGTGAATCGCGAAACCTCACGAACCTTGACATCGATGCTGTCCGTGCGAGAATATCTGCTTCCCCTCTGCTGCTCAATCCTCCCTCCGATCTGTCATCATTGGTAGATAGATACAACACGACACTAGCTGACACGCTCGACGAGTTTGCACCTTTGACAAAGCGCACTGAGCCCCGCCCAGACGGCCTATGGTTTACCACAGACATTAAACTAGCCAAGTCTACTAAACGAAAGCTTGAAAAGGCATACAAAAGATCCGGACTAACTGTCCATCGACAGGCATATGAAGACTACTGTAGGTCGTACCAATCGATCCTAGCAAAGGCTAAGTCTAGCTTCTATAGAAACATTGTTGAATCACAGATGCACAATCCAAAAATGCTGATGTCGACAATAAACCATCTCCTCAACCGTTCCCAGGTTAGCTCCTTACCAGATGATCCTTGTGATGATCTAGCCGATCGCTTCTCTCGATTCTTTGTGCAGAAGATAGACAAGATCAGGGAATCCATCCCTGCGATGACAACCTTCCCACTAGAATGCTGTTCCTCGGTTCCTGGCTGCACCTCAATGTCTGCATTTAAGCAGGTCACTAGTGATCTAGTCCTAAAGCTTGTATCTCAATCAAAGAAGACAACAAGTCCACTGGACCCTATTCCCACTGTCCTGCTCCTACGTTGCATTGATCTGCTGCTGCCATGCATAACCAACATCATTAATATGTCATTAGCCTCAGGTCAGGTCCCAGCACCTTTCAAAAAAGCTGTAGTCAGGCCACTTCTCAAGAAAGCTACACTAGACCAAGAGAACTTAAGCAACTACCGCCCAGTCTCCCTTCTACCATTCCTATCAAAGACACTGGAACGGGTCGTGGCAGACCAGCTGAACTCGTATATCGAAACCTCACACCTTGCTAGTAAGCTCCAGTCTGGCTTGAGAGCTAATCACTCCACAGAATCAGCATTGCTTCGGGTATACAACGACCTACTCAGGAACTCAGATATGGGTAGAGTGTGTCTTCTTGTTTTGCTCGATCTTTCGGCAGCTTTTGATACCATCGATCACAAAGTACTTCTAGAGCGCCTCTCATCTCGCCTGGGCATCACTGGCACTGCTCTGCAGTGGTTCAGGTCCTATCTCAGTGGGAGACTCCAGAGTATTGACGTGAATGGACAAAGATCATCTGAAGATCCTCTAAAATATGGAGTACCTCAGGGCTCTGTGCTAGGTCCGGTCCTTTTCACCGTTTATACTCTCCCTCTCGCTGATGTGATTGCCAAGCACAATCTAGGCTTTCACTTCTATGCGGATGACACTCAGTTGTACCTTTGCTTTGATCCCTCCCAGCCTTCGAGCACCTCAAATTCTCTCAACTCACTTGCTGCATGCATTGATGACATCCGATCATGGATGGCAGCAAATTTTCTAAAACTAAACGATGATACAACTAACTTACTAGTTATGGGCAAACCTAGTGTTATTCAGAAATTGGAAAGGCTGACTTTCAAAATTGGCTCTGCCAGCATATCTCCAGTTGCATCAGCTCGAAATCTAGGTGTCATATTCCATAGCGACCTCTCGTTAGACGACCACATCAGCTCCACAGTCAAATCAGCCTATTTTCAGCTTCATAACATTGCTAAAATTCGGGCTTGTTTAGATAAGGATACCACGTCCAAGTTGGTCCATGCATTCGTGACATCTCGTGTCGACTTCTGCAACTTACTGCTTACTGGCCTACCAGCATGTGCGATCAGGCGATTGCAGCTGGTGCAAAACTCTGCAGCTAGGCTTGTCTGTCGTGAGCGTCGCAGTTGCCACATTACTCCACTTCTCGCCGACCTGCACTGGTTACCAGTCAAGCAACGGATTGACTTCAAGGTTTTGTCGCTCACTTTTAGGTCTCTTCATTCTATGGCTCCAGCCTATCTTTCAGATATACTACCCCATCAGGCAAAGCATCGTACCACTCGCTTTTCGGAATCCAACAGTCTAGAAATACCTCGTACAAACCTTAAATCCTTTGGAGACCGTGCATTTAGCTCGTATGCTCCCACAGCCTGGAACTCCCTCCCGACCTGCATCAGAACATCCCCTGACCTGACCACATTTAAAAGAAACTTAAAAACATACCTATGTAGGACAGCATTTAGCGGGTCCTTGTGATTCGTCCTTGATGTGCTTATGCGTGCTGACACTGTTCATGCTGCCACTAACCACATTTGCATGCTGACCCAGTTCATGTAACCCCTAACCATGTTATTCATTTTGTTTATTTTTCAAGCATGATTTTACTTACTATTCTATTGCGTATCACTTTGCAGCAAATGTAAAGCGCCTAGAAAGAGATTAAGTTCTCTGAGGGCGCTTTATCAAGTGCAATATTATTATTATTATTATTATTTGAGATTCGTTTTTATGCCCCTGACTTGATGACATTTAAAAAGAAGCACATAAAAACGCACCTGTTTATCAAAGCATTTAGTGGGACCCTGTATTTCGTCATTTGTGTGCTTATGAGTGCTGACACTGTGCATGGTGCCCCTAACCATATTTGCATGCTGACCCTTGTGAATGTAACCCCTAACCATGTTATGCTTGCTTTCATTGAGCATGCTACCACTAACCATACGATCGTACTTCCTTTGCAGCAAATGTAAAGGGCCTAGAAAGAGAACGAGTTCTCTAAGGGGCTATAACAAATGTATTATTATTATTTGTTCTTTGCATGCTTATGCATGCTGAAACCGTCACCCTAGCTATGTTATGCATGTTGACAGTGTGCATGTTATCACTAACCAATCTACAAGGTTCCGTTTCGTTGAAGCATATATAAAGTCTTAGAAAGACGACAAGTTTTCTGAGGACGTTTTACAAATGTATTATTATTATTATCAAATTGTATGGCTTTATTGCCACTGAGCTCTTTATGTGGACTTGATTGGTTCGAGCATAATTGAAACTAGCAAGTTTCGTATAATAACTTAATACTTCGGCCCTGTTAGCCGATTTAACAGCCTTATTTGTATGGCGACAGAAGAGCCTTAACGGCAGTCACCACCACTTGGGGTTAGTAATAAAGGATCTCCCACAGAGTTATCGCCCCAAGCTGCTTATGTCAAGAAAACGCCCGATTAATTGTCAAGTGTTTTGATGCCGGATTATTTAAGCTCAAACCTGGAGATACCTCAAGAAAGCTCAACTGATCTTCCACCTCTTGGAATCTCACAGCTATCTGTTCCTCGTAAGATCTTTTAAGTTTTGCATAAAAACTCAATCCTTGCCACGTCGTACCGATTCAACTCACACCTTTTAAGTATCGCTCGGAATTTTCGACAGAGTCAGAGAGTGCACAGCCTACATAAATTCAAAGCTGCACTATGTGCAAAGTACTTGCGTATTATTCTTTGGGTATAATTAAGTAAACCACGAATCGGCTTGAAGATGTTTTGGCAGCATCAGTAGATTCGTTCGCAAGGGATTTATCACAGGCTCGTGCGTCTTGGCTGTAAAGAAAATTCTCCCAAAGAGGCTTGGGGAAACTGGTATTTTATGCAGTATGACACAATGCAATGAAGAGAAATACTTCACCCAAAAGAATGGAGAAATAAGAACTAACCTTGCGTCAGTATTAGCTGGCACAAGTAGCAAGGATAAAGCTGGCCAAAAAAAATATTTTGAATAACCTTGCGCGTTTGCTGTGTACTTCTCTTTTGAAACAAGCTGCTGTTGACTAAATTCCGTGGGTCCTTTCAGAATCCTCTTTGCCGACAACGCCCACTCCCAGCAGCCCCTTCCGAGCGGCTGCCACACTTAGCAGATGCACCAGTCGCGTCGCGCATTTCGCATTCGATACGAAGCGTCTCGGTATGTATTCCTAGATATATTCCTGTATTTCCGGATTATCCTGTCGTCCCGGTATGTATTCCTAGAGGGCCACCAGGCCTAGGAAGGCTGCGACGGCGGCAATTAATGCTGCTGACGTGGAGAGATCTTTGTTAAGTGTTTATTACCCGGTTATAAAGTTGAGGACATTTTTCGTTGAAAGGTATGAAAGGTAGGAGCAGACAAGAGTTAACCCGAGTGTGAAGCCAGGCCCTGACATTGCCATCCACTGCAATCCGCCCGCTGTCTCCAGTATAAGGTCTGCGAAACTGCGGTTTCAATTACGCGCTATAGACAACGGCACGTCAAGTTGCCTCAAAATTTTAAGCAAATGCACAAGCGCGTTCTCTTCCAAATGCCATTCAACTATATAGACAGTGGTGTTTCGGGATGCGTGTGCGATTGCGCATGCGTGTTCTTATGCAAATGGCCACAAGTTCCAGGCCCAGCCGTTGCTATCGTCAAGAGCAGCCTGTAAAGAATACTGTGTACAAAACAGCTGGCTGGAACACATACGAAAAACAGGCAGACACGTTGCACTCGTCACGGGGAAATTAGTGAACGCATCGACGCTTAGGTGGACGTTGTAGTCTGCCAAAAAGAGATTGATTCACTGAAACGGAATCTGTTCTCTATATTTTTCGCTGCCCTTTTGCATCCTACTGAAGAGCGCTGATCGCTCTCCGGTTGGGACGCATAGCTCAGGGTAGTGTGGTGCTGACGCGATGAATGAATGATATGTGGATACGCGATGGGAGGTGGTCTCTATTCAGCTCGGCGTTTGGAAAGACCGCCAAGCAGAAGCAGCAGTTACTTGAGCGGCCAATCGTTTCCCGCCAAGTTCTTGGGATATCAACCTTCGTGGTTCTCTCGCCCCCTCTTCACCAGCCTGTAAATATACCCAAATTAGATAAATTACGTCAATACACCCCGATTATGTTATTTCACACACACCAACTCGCTCGCTCAGAGAATATTACATTTCAGCTCCACAGTCAAATCTGCCTATTTTCAGCTACATAGCATTGCTAAAATTCGGGCTTGTTTAGGTA
Organism: Cristatella mucedo; assembly: GCA_009760855.2. NCBI lineage: Eukaryota > Metazoa > Bryozoa > Phylactolaemata > Cristatellidae > Cristatella > Cristatella mucedo. The sequence continues at coordinate 294,656 of WPIO01000072.1, read as the reverse complement.
AGGATACCACTTCTAAGTTGGTCCATGCATTCGTGACATCCCGTCTCGACTTCTGCAACTCACTGCTTAATGGCCTACCGGCATGTGCGACCAGGCGATTGCAGCTGGCGCAAAACTCCGCAGCTAGGCTTGTCTGTCGCGAGCGTCGCAGTTGCCACATTACACCACTTCTCGCCGATCTGCACTGGCTACCAGTCAAGCAACGGATTGACTTCAAGGCTTTGTCGCTCACTTTTAGGTCACTTCATTCTTTGGCTCCAGCCTATCTCTCAGATCTACTCCCCCACCAGGCTAAGCATCGTACCACCCGCTTTTCGGAATCCAACAGTCTACCAATACCTCGTACAAATCTCAAATCCTTTGGAGACCGTGCATTTAGCTCGTATGCTCCCAAAGCCTGGAACGCCCTCCCAACTTTCGTCAGAACATCCCCTGACTTGACCACATTTAAAAAGAACTTAAAAACACACCTATTTAGGACAGCATTTAGTGGGTCCCTGTGATTCGTCCTTCATGTGCTTATGCGTGCTGACACTGTGCCTGATGCCACTAACCACACTTGCATGCTGACCCTATGCATGTCACCCCTAACCATGTTGTTCTTGTTGTTTATCAAGCATGAAATTACTCACCATTCAATTGCATTTCCATTTGCAGCAAATGTAGAGCGCCTAGAGAGAGATTGAGTTCTCTGAGGGTGCTGTATCAAGTGCATTATTATTATTATTATTATATTCAAGCCCGTCTTGCAAGTAAAAGCTGGAGTTTTCCGTCATTTTCCACGGCAAAAGAGGAGTGACTAAATAAGTGCGAATGATTTAGAAGGTTTCCTACCTCTGGCAGCGCTGAAGAGGTACGGATACGGACACTTGACAGCAGGTGCACTGAGAGAGCTTCCGCCTCATTCACCTCAGAGGACAGGAGGCGTCCGATAAGGAGGCGTCGGTCGCTACTGTTGACGGGCCCGAGGATAAGCTACGTAGAGCTCGGATACACAACCTGGATTTTTATTTAATTATTAATTATAATAAATTTATGCAGCTCTCTAAGGAAACCACATCTCTCCTTGGCACTTCATAATGCATTGAAAGGAAGCGTTCCTACGGCGCTGTAACGGCTCCTGAACCAAAGTCCTTTGCTGCACAAGCAGCGCACACACACGCAAGGGTCCTTTCCGATGCAGATACTGATAGAGTTAGCGGTCCGAAGCACATCGGTTTGAATGAGTCGCGGATGTTACATGCTGTATCGATTCGCGAAGATAGGCCAGCGGTAGCAGAGCACGGCAGAAATCGAGAGCGCCCTATGCGTAAATGCAAAAAGCTAACGTCGTTCATGCAGTTCAGTCCATTCCATGGCCCTTGAAGAGGCACGTGTGTACAGCACCAGCCATAGCGCACAAATCACCTCGAAGCCTAAAGTACAACTTCTGATCGCCACTAAAAATGAGCTCTTCACAACGTCTAGACTATAGATAAAGACATTCGGTTCGAAATCACGATAATTCAAGAAACGCTAATGATCTCAAGCTTTGTCGTCGTCATCTGACCGATTTGGCATGCACACGTTCCGGATACATATTCAGCTGGCTAGTGCTAACGACACGAACAGCGGCAGCAGCACGAAGAAACACCGAGCGAAACAACTCGCGCGTAAGGCGCAAATACCGCGACTTTCCGATTATACCAGCAACTGTGCTCCGATTACCATCAGGAGGATGGAAGTCGGGATGCAACGCACTGACAAAGCTGCACTGCTCATCGCAGTTCATCGTTAGTGCATCGAAGGCTCCGATGGCGAAGATCCACGGGATTCGGTATGGAAGCCGTCTTCTAGTTCTTGCAATCTGGACGTCGTCGTCGACGGTCGCCTCCCGATCGACATATTTATCCAGAAATGTCGCTCTCTCGGCAAATCGCCACGTTCTTGTCGATCTCTGACATTAGAGAGGTGTCTGTAAGGATGCGTGCTGCTACCTAACGGAAACTGCTAGTGTAGGTACCGGAACGACAAATTCTGTGGTCGAGTAAAAGTCGTGATCTCATAAGAAATATAGCTGCTATGTCGGTATCGTTATTGGTATGGCCACGCTATGCGGTCACAGCAACGTACGTTACACTACGTACTTATCGCTACGGCTTTGCTATGATCGTGTTCAATCCGTGTCGTGTGGGGGTCAGGTCTCAGACATGAGAAGGGTCACCTGGGGAGTCCCTTAAGGGTCTGTACTCGGTCCCTTGCTGTTCTCCATTAAACACAACCTCTGGGAAAAGTGATTAAGGCACATGGAATAGGATATCACTTCTATGCTGACGATACTCAGTTGTATTTGTCATTTAAACCGTCAGAATCTGCTACAGCAACTGAGAAACGGAATGCTTGCCTTGCCGATATTCGATCCTGGATGTCGGAAAACTTCCTGAAATTAAATGACGATAAAACCGAACTGCTGCTCATAGGACACCCTAAGCGTGTGGCTGGATTAAAAGGCTTTGCTGTTATAATAGGTGATGCTATTGTGCGACCGTCACGACGTGCTCGTAATCTAGGTGTCGTGTTCGAAAGCTGCCTCAATTTCAAAAGCTTCATTCAGAAGACTGCCTCTACAGCTAGCCATCACATCCGATCCCTATCCAAGATTAGAAGCTGTCTCCCACAGTGGCTTGTAAAAAATTTAACTAGCTCTTTAGTTCTGTCTCGGCTTGATTATTGTAATTCCCTTTTGGCTGGGCTGCCAAAGAAAGCTAGTATGCCACTACAGCAGCGGACAATAAATATGGCTGCAAGGCTGGTCTTCAAGTCCCAGCGGTTTGAGCACGTGTCACCTCTGCTGAAAGAGCTAGGATGGTTGCCGGTTGAGCAAAGGATACAGAGCAAAGCTCTTACGCTGACCCACAAGGCCCGCCACGGCTTGGCTTCTTCGTACCTAGCTGAACTGCTGCATCAGTTTCAGCCTGTTCGCGCCCTCAGGTCCTGTGTGGACAATAAATTAGCTGTCCCTTCCCGCCCCCCTTAAAGACAGTTGGCGACAGAAGCTTTAGTCTGCAGGTCCTAGACTGTGGAACTCGCTTCCACAATTCTTACGCAAAGACAACTACTCTCCAACTGCCGACTATGGCACATCTTTTTCAGTGGTCTTGAGCTGTTACTTCCATGCTACTCACTACCTCAGCTGCTCTCCTGACTCTGCTATGCTTCCCACTTTCTCTCTTTGTTGCGTGAGACGAAGTCTGTTGGCTACCGAATGCGTACCGAAAGCCGCTTAGGCTGTGAGTGCGCTATACAAAACTCTCCTGCGTAACGCCCACATGGTCTTTATGACTTTTTGGAGTTACTGACGGAGATACATTACATATGGATCTTCCTCGCTCACAGGGTCTCTTGGAGAGACTAATCTAAATCTTCTTTGGCACTCCGCTCTACGGTGGGCACCGCGCCGCAAAAACACGAGTATGTCGAGCATCTTCTACTGGATTCGCCGAGCTGGTTTGGTCCAGCGGTTAAGGTGCTCACCCCGACCAAGGTCTGGCTGAGGTCGGGAGCTCGAGCCCCGAGGCACATGTGAAGCGCCTGAATAGAGATTAAGTTCTCTTGGGGCGCTATACAAATGAATCATATTTTTTTTAGATTGAATGTGGCCATCGAAATTTATTTAGTTCCAACTGTAATCGATGCAGCCGGCGAAGAATAGCTTCATCCAAGAGCTTGAGCGAGAGTCTCCTTTGGAGATCGAACCGAGCTTCGGCGCGTTCGAAGACATTGTGCTTCCACTCGCGCGACGTTCGGAGACTCTCGAGCCGAACTTGCATGCGCTTTCGCAGAACAGCGATCTAAGTAGTCAATCCTCCAAGATATGCTGATGCTCGTAAAATCTTTTACCGAGTAATAGTAACGATGACGATGTATTTGTAAAGTGCGCTCGGATAACTTAATCTCCTTCTAGGCAATTTACATATGCTAAGAAGGAAGCCGCCGCCCCCCGTCCGGCAGCCCCTCTTTCTTACGAACCAACGAATCGCATCGCACGGAAAAGAAAGAGAACGAGACATCATCGACTGCGTCGTCAGTTAGTGCGCAGGGAAATCGCTAGGGCCCGTAAGAAACCGGTAGCAAGCTGCTTCGGCTGGAGGCATTATGCCGCTTCCTAACGTCAACGACTCGCTCGCAAGCTAAGAGCCGAGTCGCTGCAGAGCGAAACGTGCGGCGAGCAAAGCGCGAAAGCACCGCGGGCGGCGGCGAGAGTCGCTCTACAGCATCGCGGTCGCTCTCCAGAGCCATCGCCAGTTTTTCGAGCGGCTTTATACGTCAGCGCAGTTCAGAGGACGACCTGCAGTGTACGGTGCACATCTTTGAGCGTTTGCGGCGGCGGCGGCGGCGGCGACGCAGCTGGCGCTTCGGGTTCGCGGCGGTCGGCGCCTCGCTGCCGGGCCTCGCAGATGCTACTGCTGTCTCTGTTTCGGTACTTGCTCTTGCGTTGCTGCAAATTCAGTCGCACGGAGGCGTTCGTCCGACGACCAGTTTTACCGGATGTGGTAAGAATAGCCTCAGCCGGGTGCGGCTGATAATAATAATAATAATGGATTTGATATAGCGCTCTCAGAGAACTCCTCTTTCTAGGCACTTTACATTTGCTGCAAAGGAAGTACGTTTGAATGGTTAGTAGTAGCTCGATAAACAGCAAGAATAATATGGTTAGGGGTGACATGCACAGGGTCAGCATGCATATATGGTTAGTGGCAGCATGCGCAGTGTCAGCACGCATAAGAACATAAAGGACGAATCGCGGGACCCACCAAATGCTGCGATAAATAGATGGGTTTAGTTTCTTTTTAAAGATGGTCAAGTCAGGAGATGTCGTGACGCAAGTCGGGAGTGAGTTCCAGGCATTGGGAGCATACGAACTAAAGGCACGGTCTCCAAAAGATTTGAGGTTTGTACGAGGTATAGCTAAACAAGTAGATTCCGAAAAGCGGGTGCTACGATGCTTAGCTTGATGGCGGAGTAGATCTGATAGGTAGGCTGGTGCCAAAGAATGAAGGGACCTAAAAGTGAGTGACGAAACCTTGATGTCGATACGTTGCTTGACTGGTAGCCAGAGCAGGTCGGCGAGAAGTGGCGAGATGTAGCAACTGCAACGCTCACGACAGACAAGCCTAGCTGCGGAGTTTGTCACCAGCTGCAAGCGCCTGATTGCACATGCCGGTAGGCCAGCGAGCAGTGAGTTACAGAAGTCAAGACGGGATGTCACGAATGAATGGACTAACTTAGAAGTGGTATCCCTGTCTAAATAGCCCGAATTTTAGCAATGTTGTATAGATGAAAGTAGGCAGACTTGACTGTGGAGCTGATGCGGTCGTCTCATGAGAGGTCACTTTGGTCACATGACACGTAGATTTCGTGCAGATTCAACAGGAGACATGCTGGCAGAGCCGATTTTGAGCATTAGCCTTTCTAAACGTAATCGGACGTACACAGTGAGCGGCCGCACACAAGCGCGGTAATGGATAGCGGCGATCGCAAGTTCCTATAGTATTAGTCTTGGGATTACAAAGCGAAAAACGAGGTCTACTCGATTAAAGAAAGTCAGCCAATGGATTCGGAATAGTTTGCTGAGCCGATTAGGAAAAAGAAAGAGGAAAACAAGAGGAAGCGATCGAACGGACAGCAAAATAGACCGAAAGGTTTTTAGCAGGGAATTCCGAGAAGGCCTGCTGTGAATTCTGAATACTAAGCAAAATACTGGAAAGTTAAGTGAAAATGCCCGACTAATATCGCGCCCATAATGGCAGCAGCAGCAGCAGCAGCTGGGCTTGGGCTGCTATGAACGAGAGACAAGCGGCTTGGTGTGAAGAACGACCGCTGCAGCGGCACCTCATTCGTTCGCTGGTCTCCCGCCAGGTGCCGCTGCCAGCATCCTTTACATTGTCTGCGGGAGCCAGGCTTTTCAAAGACAGATCGTCGGTCAGCCTGAGATTATTTTTCTAACAGGCAGAGTACTTTCGCGGTTCGCGGGTTATGGCAATCAGGATGCTCGGTCTATTTGCAATAAATAAATACTAGCTGATTAAATAGCCTCTTTTGTATTGCGACGGAAGAGCCTTTACGGTTCCCGCCACCACTTGCAGCGGCAAAAGATCGCCCACCGCAGGAATCGAACCCGAGACCTCGGGACTGAGGTCCTGAAAAGCAATCGCCTTGCCTAGTGTGCCATCACAGCTCACCGATGAGGCATTTGTATACAGGTACGTCTATACTTACAGAAGACAACACAGATACATATACATATACATATATATATACATATACATATACATATATATATATATATATATATATATAGGTGTATATTGATATATTATAGATGTATATATAGATGTATATATTGAATAATACATATCTATTTTAAATATATATTTGCAAATGTATATTAATAAACATGTTTTTTTATTATGAGCAACTGAAGCTACCGCATACACGCGACGGGTTGATTAATGGATGAGTTTGACGGTTGCGTGCGTCAGCGTCGCGTCGCTCGGCAACTAGGCTGTCCGCTTAGGCGGATATGTCAGGGCATTAGGAGGCGCGAGAATGCAAGCCAGCTCGCGGTCGGCGGGCGCCGTTCGGCATCCGTGCGCGTGCGATCGCCAGCACGAGCGGTTAGCGTACGCGAGGGCGACTCCGACAAACCGCTGGCAGCAATCATCTGGCAGCGCGCCCGCGCAGCCGGCTGGCGCACTCGCGACTGCTCGGCGGCGCAGGAAGGGCGTCCCCTAGCGGAGCCAAGCGGCGGCCGCTCCTAGACGCGTCGGGCTGGCGGCCGATCGCTCGCCGCCCGCTGCGTCTCATTGCGACGCGCGCTCTCGGGCGCTAAGTCACGGTGCGTCAGACGAGAGGCAATCGCAGCGATCTGCGAGTGCACTCGAGCGGTTTCTCCTGAATCTCCGCTCGCGAGTGGGTTGGCATTTATTTGATCTTGGGCATGGCGGATTGTTGATGCAACCGACGGGGCGTCGTAGTGGCGCTCGCTCGCTCGCTCGCTCGAAATTGGCGTCGTCGCTCCTCCGGCGCCGCCTCGAGAGCGCAAGCGCAAGCGTACGCTCGCGCATCCTCTAGTGCGAGCGAGCCGGCGGCGCATACTCGAGCGATAAATGCTGCGAGCGGCGGGCATTCGTAGCATCCGTCGACCGCTTTCGCGTAAGTGCGATCGCTCTAACTGGAGCAATCTATATCTTTTGACGAGCAGACCGAAGCGGGTCGCGTCGCGAGCGCCCGGATAGATCATCAAAAGAGAGGTGCTCTAAGGCGTCCTGTCGACCTTGACCGTCGACTCGATCGCTGCCAATCGGCCGACTACGAAGTTGCGTCTCTTCTCAGTCGCAAAGGTCCTGCTGCGCCGCAAAGCGCCCCGGCGGCCTTTCGCGGGCTTTGCCGTCCGCCGGCCGCCGCCGCCGCCGCCGCCGAGAACGGCCCGACGAAGCGCGATTCTCGGCGGCGGCGGCGGCGGCGGCTCACCAGCGAAGTTCGGGGAGCCGCCGCTGCGGTCAACCGCAGGCGCCAAGAAAAGTATCTGTCGCTTTGAAAGCTTTGAGCTGATTTATGGCGCCGACCGCGCCTTTCACATGGGCTCACCTTGTCATTGGCCGGCGCTCCCACCGAATGGCCGTGATAAGTGCCGCCGATTAGTGGAGGCATTTCAGACCGGTTTGCGCGCTTCGCCCGGCTCATCCTCCCACCCTATCACTCCCCCCGTCGCCCCCTCAATCGCCGATCGGGGAATCCGTTCGCACGCCTCGCCGAGTCGCCGGCCTCGACTGTCGCCCCGCTCGCGAGTTACGCGTCGTCGCAGCGCTCGCCGAGGACCAATCCCGTGACTCGCGCTCGCGCGAGCAGACGGCGGGCTACGCGCTACGAGCGCGGCGGACGTAGCGTGGCAAAAGAGCGGACGCTATCGGCCCGCGACCGGCCGAGCCGCTGCAGGACCAGAAGCCGCCGCCACCTCGACCGCCGCCGCCGCCGTCGCCGCCGCCTTCGCGAAAGATGTCGCTTCTGCTCTGAGCCATGACGAGGAGTGCCGCCCGATTCGTCGCCTTCGCAGCGCTAGTGGCGCACGGCGTGCTCGGCGTGAGCGCGCAGGGCGACTGCGACCAGCGGATAGTCGCCGCCTGCGTCGTGGGCACGTTCGCCGGCTGCGCCGTTGTCGCCGCCGCGGTCGCCGTCTTCTTGCTCTTGCGGCGTCGCAGCCGAAGGCGGCGGCGTCTAGGTAAGGGCGCCGAGCGCGAGCGCGAGAGCTCGTCGCGGCTGCGCTGTCGCTAGCTGCGCAGCTCCGTTCAACGTCGCGGCCGAGCGACAGCTCCGCCAGCGCCGCCGATGCGGCGGCGACGGCGGCGCTGGCGGATCCGACGCCGGACGCGACGCATGGGGTGGCGGCGGCGGCGGTTTGCCACGAGCCCGCTTCATTTTCGTGAGGTGGGCGTCGGCGTTCTGAGCACGCAGCCGGTCATCCAGCCACCTGGGGCGACATCGTCGTCTTATCCGAAGCAGAGCGAAGCGGCCGGCGGTCGCGGTGGTCCGGCGGCTGCCTCAAGTCCGCTCTCTTTCCTACCGCCGCATCTCGGCTTCGGGATTAGGCGTGCGACTGGCTGACGCTCAAATCTCCCCACGAGCCGCGCCTCTCCCGAGACACCGGCGGACGAGCAACGAGAGTCGAGCGTTGCCGGCCCCGCGAGACGCTGACACGTCCCGTTTATCCGCGAAGCGCTCGGTCGGTCGGTTGGTCGGCCTGAGAGCGAGTGGCTCGAGTAAAGGTGACGCCCTGGTAGAACGAGAACGAGTTGCCGCCCTCGTTTGGCAAGTAGTAAGGAATGATCGCCTTTAGCTGCCAGGGTCGTGGGTACGAACCTTGCGGCATGAAATATGTATGCAAAGCGCCTAGATCTGTGTTCATGATGGTACGGTGTGTGTGCGTATGTGTGTGTGTGTGCGTGTGTGCGTGTGTGCGTGTGTGCGTGTGTGCGTGTGTGCGTGTGTGCGTGTGTGCGTGTGTGCGTGTGTGCGTGTGTGCGTGTGTGTGTGTGCTCGCGTGTTCGCGCTCGCGTGCTCGCAGGCAGCATTACCCTCACGGAAAGTGCCGGTTGACGTAGTAAAAGGGGCTGACCCGGCGGCAGCACGTAAGTATATCATGCTGAAGGGAACAGACCGACTTAGGGTTCGCAGTGCGAGCTGGAACCCACCTCCCACCCATCCCTTCCCCACCCCCCCCCCCCCGATGCTCGATCCTCGCATTGCCCCCCCAAAGGAGTACATTAAAAGCCGCTAGTTATCCCTGGGCGTGAGCCACCAACGGCTGGCCATGGGCGCGGCAGTATCTCCATTCGCGTAACCGATATAGCGAGACTGGATGCTTAATAATAATAATAATAATAATGTACTTGATAAAGCGCCCTCAGAGAACTTAATCTCTTTCTAGGCGCTTTCCATTTGCTGCAAAGGGAAATGCAATTGAATGGTAAGTAAAATCATGCTTTAAAAACAAACAAAATGAATAACATGATCAGGGGTGACATGCCCAGTGTCAGCATGCAAATGTGGTTAGTGGCAGCATGAACAGTGTCAGCACGCATAAGCACGTGAAGGACGAATCACATGGACCCACTAAATGCTGTCCTAAATAGGTGTGTTTTTAAGTTCTTTTTAAATGTGGTCAGGTCGGGGGATGTTCTGGCGCAGGTCGGCAGGGAGTTCCAGGCTTTGGGAGCATGCTTCTCTTCCGGCGGCTGCTGCAAAGCAGCTTTCAAGTGGACGTCTGGACGTCTGGGCGTCTGCACCCTAGCGCTGATGACCGAAATCTTGTTTTCGAGACAATCGACAGTCGTTGAGGGAGGCTGAGCCGCACTTCCGTCCGGGCTGAAGGATTTAACCGGAAAGAAGATGCCGTCATTGCAGCGTGTGTGCAGACAGTTCAGTGGCTTCGGGGCAAAACAATCGCTAGGGCCAAGCGATGGCTGGCGCCCGATTGGATCCATCAGACAAAGGTGAGCGGACGCTGGATGGATGCTGCCTTCGTCAGGCCGCCAATCGGTTGGTCTGCTGCTCACCTCGGTTCCTGCCGCCCGCCGAGGAGTGGGACTCGGCATTGTAGTTAGATAGTCTAATATATAGTTAGATAGTATATATGGATATATAAGCTAGATATATGTGGATAGTGACTAGGCCATGCAAGCCAAGTTGCATGCAGCTCTCGACTCGTTGTTCTCGTATGCAGGCATTTTGTCTGGCCGAGCTCATATACTGTAGGCGCTTAGCTTGTTGCTGCGAAGTCACTGAGCACAGCATCTAACTTGATGGCTGAGCTGACTTCCTACTTCAAATTGCACGTGTGCTGGGTCCTGAGGTATGTAGCAGCGAGTGATACGCCGTGAAGATGGCTCATATGTCTTAGCAACTAAAACAGCAAAACTCATCGACTGAGGCAGCCGCGAATTATGTTGCACGAATGTTGATCCTGCTTCCTTTAAGTTCTGTGCAGGCGCTATACGAATGTATTGTTATCATAAGCTCGGCAGGTGGAGTGGGGAGCACTGGCCAGACCGGTGCTTTCTGCGGATCTTCGATCAGTTGATCGGTTGGCGAGCGTTTAGCTCATTGCAGCCCATTCAGGTGTTCAATCGAGGGTTGTTCAATCGATCGCAACGAGAAGCTAATATCCAGCAGTAAGATTGACAAAGAGCCCTGGTCTGAGCAGCGGCAGACATGCAGTTCCTCTCAATGGACTGCCGCCGAACTAGAGACCGAACTGTGTCTGTGTAGGGCAGCGACCAACTAAAAATTGCACTCATTTCCAGAGAGCGATCCTCGGCCACCTGGCTATGAACTCTAATCAAGGTCTAATGCCACGCTTGTCATGCAGCATAAGAGCAAAGAAGAGGTTTTTCACAGAGCTCCTGTACATCGGTTCGCCCGAGCAGTCCGTGCGGTCGTGCTTAGGAAAAGGAGGGGGGCCAAAAAACGCCCACCCGTCCACCCGAGAGATTGCCGAGCGCCACGGGGCCGACTGGCCGTGCGTCAGAGCGTCTGGTCTGCTGGCTGGTGTGGCAGGCTGGCGAAGATGCCAAGTAGCCGAAGGCCACTGCCTTCCGTAGGGCTGGCCTTCGCGGCCTGATTTTCAGCTGGTAACACTCCTCGAAAAATATGTAACAAGCAGCGAGCAACGCTGATGGCATTGGCAGCCAATGCTCTGCTCCCGCGGAATCTGCTCGGACTCGTCGGCTCTCTCTCTCTCTCTCTCTCTCTCTCTCTCTCTCTCTCTCTCTCTCTCTCTCTCTCTCTCTCTCTCTCTCTCTCTCTCTCTCTCTCTCTCTCTCTCTCTCTCGCTCCCTCTCTCTCTCTCTCTCTCTCTCTCTCTCTCTCTCTCTCTCTCTCTCTCTCTCTCTCTCTCGCAGGTTTCCTCCTCGAGCTGACTTGGCATTTTTGGCATGGCTAAGTCGGTTGGAGTGTCCTAATCTGACTGCCGAGAGCTCTGGTTAATAAGGTCTTTAATATCCCTATTTTGTCGTTGGAGTCGAGCTGCGTTCTGTCCCCTGCACCCTAGTCGGACAAGTGACATTCCGGAACTGTTACATATCACGAGCCATTAGCAGCGCAGGCTTCATGGTTCCCGATCTCGGCTCCCTTCTTTATGTGCCAATAGCAACCGCCCCAAGTATTTGGTCGAGGCTTTCCCTGAGTCAAGCTAAAATACTTTCTGAAAAACTTTATTTTATTTTTTCCTCTACCTGTCATTGGAAAAGCCATCGCCATTTTCCGAATCACCCCACCCCTCACACTCTGCAAGCTTCCTTCACCAAGCAGCTTCAATGCTGGTTCTAATAAAATTATTGCCCGGTCAATATTCACAGGTGGAGGCTCCCCATTTACGTGTCTACACAGTCGCTCGGTGATAGATAGTATCACCTGGCCAGCAGAAGACCCTGCCGAAAGTCGAGTTCGAAAGTCGAGTTGCAGCCACAGGATTAAGGAACCTGCAGTGCTTTCTGCTATGGCCACGGGAACAGCCAAAAGCATGCTCTGTGCTGCAGAGCATTTACGATTGGTCACGAGAGCCAATATTCTGCTCTAGCATGCCCTGTCCGAGGGTCGGCCAAGTTCTTGGTTCAGTGCAGTCAGCTGGTCGGTCACTGGCCCGTCAGCCTACCTGTGCTCTATACAACGGACCGCATACCAGAGTTTGGCAAACGAGTTTCTCGCTGAGTCAAAACTCTAAATAGAAGCTACACACCCCCGGCACACGTACTGCCTGCGTGCGTCAGAGTGAGTTCGTGTCCCCGCGAGGCGCTTAGCAAAGGTTCACACTTGGCTTGCAAACTCCCTTCTAATCGACAGTTTATTGGCAAACCTAATTTCACGAGGAAACCGGCTAACCTAATCCATCAGTACGGGCTCGGCCAGCCTATCTCCCGTAGCATCTTTGCAAAACCGGCTGTCTTGTTCCAAAGGAATCTTTTCCAAAGTTATTTCCAAAGTGATCCAAAGTGATCACCCTATGACAAGGTAGATTCACATCTTGTAATCTACATTTACACGTATGTGTGATATGTGTCTGTTTGTGCATATATATATATGTGTGTGTGTGTGTGTGTGTGTGTGTGCGTGCGTGTGCGAGCACGTGCATGTGTGCCTGTGTGTGCAAGCCCGTGCGTGCGTGCATGCATGCGTTCGTGTGCATCTCCGTCTGTTACTACATCAAGCCATGAAGACCAGGTGGGTGTTGTTGCGAAGAGTTTCTCTAGGGAACTCTAATAAGCCTAAGCGACTTTTAATGTGCATTTTGTAGTAAAAAGACCTCGTCTCAAGCAAACGAAGAGAAAGTGAGAAGCACAGATGAGCCAGGAGGAAGAAAGCCGAGAAAGTGTGGAAGGCATGGGAGTAGCAGCGCTGGACAGCAGGAAAGGATATCGAGTAGGCAACAGTAGAGAAGATGTCGTTTCGTACGAATTGTGGAGTGACTTCCTCAATGTAGGAGCAACAGCTTCTACCACCTAAGGTCTTTGGTTAAGTGAAAGAATGAAACAGCTGTTGCATTCTCCTGAGAAGATTATGAGGGCACGAGGAGACGGAAACTTGGTTCAGCAGTTAAGCTTTGTACAAAGGACATACTACATAATAATACATTTTTATAGCATCCTTAGAGAAGTTTAATCTTTTTCTAGGCACTTGACATTTAATAATAATAATACTAATAATGCACTTAATCAAGCGCCCTCAGATAACTCAATCTCTTTCTAGGCGCTTTACATTTGCATCATTGCACATATAATTGATCTTAAATCGACTTAAAATCTACCCAATTCATGTATTTGCTACTCATAGTCTACCTATAATCTACTCATAATTCATTTATAATCAAAAACATACTCTACTTATAAACTACTCATAATTCATATATAATCTACTCATAGTTTCTATATACTCTACTTACAATCTACATATAATCTACTCATAATCTACCTACAATCTACACACGATCTACTCACCATTAATTATTTACTGTAATAATACACTTACAATCGTCTCATAATTCATTAATAGAATACTCATAATTCATGGTGTGCCTTGTGGTTCAGTGTGACAGTATAGAGTGTATGAGTACGAGCGACAGTGCTGTCATATAGGCGGTCTCTTTGACGTTTGTTTGACGTGAAATTCGGAGAAATGGTTGCAATGTGAATTTTGGAAATGAGTCCCATGGTCTAGGTCCTGCAAGAGTGTCCATCGCCATCCCTTTCTAAGCAAATGAAACGTGAATTCGCCCTGGGACACACTTGTCTCCTTACGTTCCGTCGTGTGATGCTGGCCAAATCTCTAGTGCAGTCGAAGCTGACAGAGTGTCAGGGAACCGGTCACCTGGACACTCGCTTTACTCCAGCTTCCTTCCCTCTGCTCGTTCCTCATCTCGGTGGAGCCGGCCGAGATTGTTTGGGCAGCCATCGCGAGGCTGGGCTGTAAACACAGCTCTTTAAAAGTGAGCCGATAGTTTTAAAGTTATAAACTGTGCACGGTACTACTGCATTATAGAGCCGTCTGATTAGTTGATAATTCAAGATCGTCTGCAGGTGTTGTTCTTAGTTTAGCGTGACACAACCATGCAGGCCCAGGTGGCACCCGTTTGCTAGTCGGGACCACTACTTGAAAGGGTGCCTTTTAAATGATTGCTTGTCACGATTTCTTCAACGGCAGCGCACACGTGCATGTGAGACCGAGCTCTTAGCCCTTCATTCTGGCTTCCTCAGCGTTCGTTTGTCCATGTGAACTTAGCATAATTAGCCTGAAGCTTTTAAGGGAACAGAAAAGTGTGCCTTGCCTGTATCTCTGAGGAGCAGTCTCTGGCAAAACCAAAGAGATGGGGACATGGACATGGCTGTCTGATTTGATTACGATTGATTAAGTCAGCGCCTTACCTAGCGATTCTTGTAACGAACTAGAAGATTGCTTCTCTTACATCTTTATCAATATGGCAAATGAACTCATATATCGAACCTCAAACCTTGCTAGTAGGTTCCAGTCTGGTTTTAGAGATAATCACACCACAGAGGCAGCATTGCTTCGGGTGTATAACGACCTACTTAGGAATGAAGACTTAGGTAGAGTCTCTCTGCTTGTTTTGCTCGATCTTTCGGCAGCTTTTGATGCTGTCGATCACCAAGTCCTTCTTGATCCCCTCTCATCACTCCTGCTCCTGGGCATCAATAGTACTGCATTGCAATGGTTCAGGTCCTGTCTCAGTGAGAAACTCCAGAGTATTTATGTGATTGGACAAAGATCACCAGAGGAACCTCTGAAATATGGGGTACCTCCGTGGTTTCCTTAACTCGGTCCCGTTCTTTCACGATTTATACTCTCTTGCCGATGTGATTTACAGGCACAATTTAGGCTTTCACTTCTATTCAGATGACACTCAGTTGTACATCTGCTTGGTCCCTCCCAGCCCTCCAGCACTTTGATATATCTCAACTCCTTTGCTACATGTATTGATGACATACGTACATGGATGGTAGCAAACTTTCTTAAATTGAATGATGATAAAACCAACTTACTAGTTACGAGCAAACCAAGTGTGATTCAGAAATTGGAAAATTCAATCCTCAAAATCGGCTCTGCGAGCATATCTTCCGTTGAAACTGCACGAAATCTACGTGTCATGTTCCAAAGTGACCTCTCATGAGACGACCACATCAGCTCTCCACAGTCAAGTCTGCTTACTTTCAGCCACATAACATTGCTAAAACTCGGACTTGCTTAGACAGGAATACTACATCCTAATTAGTCCACGCAATTGTGACATCCCGTCTTTACTTCTGTAGCTCACTGCTTGCTAGTCTACCTGCCTGTGCACTCAGGCGCTTGCAGCTGGTGAAAAACTCTGCAGCTAGGCTTGTCTGTCGTGAGCGTCGCAGTTGCTACATCTCGCCACTTCACGCCGACCTGCTCTGGCTACCACTCAAGCAACGCATCGACTTCCAAGGTTTTGTCACTCACTTTTAAGTTCCTCCATTCTTTGGCTCCAGCCTACCTATCAGATCTACTCCCCCATCAGGCTAAGCATAGTACAACCAGTTTTTTGTAATGTAATTGTTTACCAATACCTCGTACAAACCTCAAATCTTTTGGAGACCGTGCCTTTAGTTCGTATGCTCCCAAAGCCTGGAACTCACTCCCGAGTTTCGTCACGACATCTCCTGACTTGTCCACATATAAAAAGAAACTAAAAACGCATATATTTATTACAGCATTTTGTGGATCCTCGTGATTCGGCCTTTATATGCTTACGCATGCTGACGCTGTGCATGCTGCCACTAACCATGTTATTCTTGTTGGTTATTGAGCATACTAATCATTTGATCACGCTTCCTTTGCAGCAAATGTAAGGTACCTAGAAAGAGATTGAGCTCTCCGTGGGTGCTATATCAAATGTATTATTATTACTATTTTTGTTATTATTATTATTATTATTATAGATAAGATCAGGTAGCTCAGCCCCAAGGTAACATACCCACTGGACTTCTCTCCCTTAGTAACTTTCACTCTGGAATCAGCTCCCTCAATTCCTTGCAGCACCTCAATGTCCACCTCCAAACCTGCCACTGGTGACCTCATTTCGAAGTTAATCTTCCCATCCAAGACGAGTGCTTGCCCTCTAGACCCTATATACTCACTGTTATCCTTAAAAGATGCATAGATTTTCTTGCTTCTTTTCTTAACCAACATGATAATGTCCTTAACCTCAGCTCTTGTCGCTGCATGTTTCAAAGAGGCTGTTGTTGGGCTACTCTTTGAGAGACCAGGAGAACTTCACCAGTTTTTGCTCAGTCTTCCTACTGCTATCCCTATTAAAGACACAGGAATGAGTAGTGGCAGACCGTCTTAACTCTCATCTCTAAAATTCAAAAGTAGCAAGTAAGTTCCAGGTGAGCTTTGGAGCTAATCACTGCACAGAGTCAGGATTACTGCAGACACATTACGACCTTCTCAGGAATGCAGACTTAGGTTTAGTCTCTGCTTATTTTGCTGGATCTTTCGGTAGCATGATACGATTGATCTATTAGTCTTACTCGAGTGCCTCTCAACTCGCCTAGACATCATTGGCACTGCACTAGCATGGTGTAGGTACTATGTCAGAGGCAAACTTCAGAGCATTGATTTCAATGGGCACTAATCACCCGAGGAGCCTCTTAAGTACAGGTTACCTCAGAGATCTATGCTCGGTCAACTTCTGTTCACAATGTATGCACTTCCTCTTGCCAATGCAATCGCCCAGCATAATCTAGCTTTCATTATTATGTTGAGGAAACACAGCTGCACCTTGTGCTTTGATCCATCCCTGCCTTTTAGCATGTCAAACTCTCTTAACTCGCGTGCTGAACGTATTGCTGACATTTGCACTTCGATGGCAACACAATTTTCCAAATTAAATGACGTTCAAACTAATTTGCTAGTTATAGGCAAATCTGGAGTTAGTCAGAAATGGGAAAAATCACTAAAAATAGGTTCACCAGCATATCTCCTATAGAATCAGCACATGCAATCTGGCTGTCCTTTTCCAAAGTGACCTTACACCAGAAGACTACCACAGCTCCGCAGTCAAGTCTGCAAACTTTCTGCTAAAGTATATATGTAGAGTCAGCTATGTATGTACTATTGCAGGCCTGCTTGTACAGGGATATCATGACCAAGTTGGTGTGTGCATTTGTGACATCCTGTCTTGACTTCTGTAGTTATTAGCAGTTCGGCAGCCCTTAGCAATAAGATGCTAGCTATTGTGCCAAACTCTGCAGCTAGGCTTGCCTGTCGTGAACGTTGCAACTGCTACATGATAGCACTTCTCACCTATCATCACAGCCTTCCCATCCAGAAGCTTACCGACTTCAAAGGTTTTCCCCCTCACTTTTAGGTCCCTCCATTCTCTCAATCTAGCCTATCTATTCGAAATATTTCTCAATCCGGTTAGGCATCGTTCACCTGCTCTTCTGACGTAAGTCGTTTAGCTTTGCCTCTTAGTGACCTCAATTTCTTTGTGACCGTTTCTTTAGCTTGTGTGCTCCTAATGCCCGGAACTGTCTCTCGACTGAAGTCACGACATTCCCTGATAGAACGTTTAAAAAGGAGCCAAAAAAGCGAACCTGTTCCTCACAGCATTTTCCTGGTCGGTGTGAGTTGTCCTTCGTGTACTCATGGGTCCTGACACTGTGTATGGTATCGCTAACCAATTGACTTGCTTCCTTCCAGACATATGTAAAGTGCCTAGAAAGAAATTTAGTTCTCTAAGGGTGCTATGCAAACTTCTTCTTATTATCATTATTATTATTAAGTCACATGTGAAACTCTTAAGGAAAGAGCAGCAATCAAAATGCTGTTGGGAGGATGCTTCCTTAAATGTATTATGGGTGAACTAGTTAAAGAGAAACTCTTTTTACTAATGCAAGTCTAGAAAATGTACAGAGTAAAGGCAGGATTTCAACGCCATTTCAAGCAAGCAAGTTGAAGCTAGTCATTAGCTCGATTATTTAACAATTACCTCCATACCTTCAATAAAGAGCCGGTCATAAAAATACTAAATCTTTCTTTTTCACTTATCGTTAGCAACAATGTCTAGGCAGACACTTTGCAACTTTAAAATGCCATGAGCTATCAGCTTGTCAATATCTAGCGGTCGTGTACCCCACTGCACTCCGCGTGCCAGCAAACCATTCTCTGCCATGCAAAGAATTGGTTCGGCTCGAATCTACGGTGGCTTTTGCTGCAGTTCACAATGACATCCTGCGACAGGGACAGCGAGCAAGATGCTGGCCAGAGCGAGTCATACCTGTCCACTCCGAGACAAAATCTCTAAGATTCTCGCCTTATTTCCATCTTCATCGTTTGCACCGTTATGTGAGTCGCCAAGTTTTTCCTTAGTGAGTAATGTTTATGGTTTCCACCAGTTTTTAAGTTAACGACTATAAAGACGCGTTAACGATTATTTCTAAAGCAGAAAAACCTTACAACTAGCTGCCCCTATTCCAGCTCCTCACGTGCGCTCGTTATGGAAGAATGCTGCTCGGCAATTGCTCATATTTTCAATGCCTCGTTCGTTTAGTGTTGTGGCCTAGTCATACCCTCGAACGATTCTCGGTAAAAAAAAAGCCGAAAATTGAATCATGCGAGTCAGGCCAATTGGCTGCCCTGTTCAAACCCTTTGCTTTTTTTGGGTTAAGATTCCGGATTTTTGGGGCACATGAAAAACGATGACCCACACAGAAAACCCCAGCTTAGATTTTAAGGCATGGCATCCTACTGGGTCACCACTTCACGCACGGTTCGACAAATGATATCCTCAGTGCAAGGGTTAGGCAAATGCCCGCTTTGGTTCGTTCTGCATGACTGGTCGATGTCTTTTGAAGCAGCTGATCGAGAATTCTTACGGCAGAGCCAGCGAGCATCGATCTGGCCAGAGTGAGTCGCACCTGTCCACCCGAGTACAGTCTATGTCGAGAGCTTGCCACATAACGCAGCTCCCTCTCTGGAGGATTTCCAATGAGTCTATGTCCTGTCCTCTGTCCTCAGGCGACACCCAGCTCTATTTATCATTCAACCCTGGTAATCGACTGCAGCAGTTGAAAAGATCGCAGCCTGTCTCACAGACATTTAGTCCTGGATGTCAGCCAACTTGCTAAGATCTAGGGATGATAAAAATGGAGCTTCAGGGTCGTAGCTTTAAGACACAGGGACTTTGAGCCGTTAATCGGTGGAGCTGTTGTGAGACAATGGCCCGGTGCTTGCAATTTGGCTGTCGTCTTCAACGTCCACCTGATTTTTGACAAGCTTAAAGAGTTGCATATTTGCAGCAAATAGCTCGTATATTGACAAGGAACTCGAGCTGAGCCCTCGTAGCAAAACAAACGGGTCGTGCACCCCCTCCACACAGCAGTGATGCCTCCTGCCGACAGTACGTCCCAGCCCCGAGGCCTCCCTGCGAAACTCATTCTTGGCACCCAGCCCCAAGACCACACTGTCATTTGGCCTCTCGGAGGCCGACCTCCGAACTCCGACCTCCGACCTCCGAACATGACTAGAGGAGGCCTCGCAGCCGCCAGCAAATAACAAGCAGATAACCCAGCAAATAACAAGCTACACAGTTTATTCAGACTGCTCGTTTCGTGGCCAGTATATCGCTCATACTCCCTCCAGATTTAGTGTTGTCACCGTCGTAATAGCCTACAAAGGATCTCTCTGGCTCTCCCTAGGCTGATCTGGTATCATTCTCTTTTAGCGTGGTTTCGGAAAACACCATTTCGCCTACACAGTTTGCCATAAATGTGACTGCTCGGTTGGTCTTATAATCCAAGAAAAAATTCTTCCACGTGATCCTATCGCGAACCGAACCGAGGTGGGCCCACATTCGAAAGAAGCCAGCATATTCACACCGATGCATGCAAAGCACAGAGATTTAGTTGCTTTCTACCCAGCTGAAATGCCACATATCAGCATCTAGCAGCTGTGCACGTCCTGTCGAGGCATCAGGAAGAGCTAAGTCATCTGCTTGAAGTTCAGCTGTTCTTTGGCCACACAGCGACAACTCTGCTCCTAATGTAGTTTCTGACCTAATCATAGTCACACCGGCTGGCCTGATCTGCATTACCTCATACTTTTTAAGTGCTGTATGAGGTGAAGGCTTTTGGGGCAGACAATTGCTTTGGGCACACTATAACGGCCTTCACGCAGCCTTCTTGGCTCTGCATATGGAGGCCAGATGCGTGACCTGGACGTACACTGGGCATAAGTGTGTGTGTGTGTGTGTGTGTGTGTGTGTGTGTGTGTGTGTGCGTGCGCTTGCTCCCTTATCGGGTGCCAATGTTGCCCTCTGACCTGTGGTCAAAGTTCAAAGCAACAGCCGTAACATCTGTATATCGTAGTTTCATAGAGCTGCGTCAACGAGTACACAGAGGACTCGTTGCTCAGCCGACGCTGCACGCCACCTGAAAAAGCCTGACTGGAACCGTGTTACAGAAGCGCATGCCGACTAGAAAACTAGTGACATTGTGCAGCATAGCAGCAGTTGCTGGAAATGTAGCAGCAGGCGAGGGTCCGTGAGAAATCTCTTGCCAGCTATTGGTTCTCTCCTTTCTCACTTCGGTCGCTGAACCGTGGCATCACGAGGTACATCACGAGTTATAGTGAGGGTATACCAGCTGCACCCCGAAATTGGCCACAGCTATGCTGCTTCTTTATTTATAGGTGTCGTCGACAGACTAGCAAAATCATTTAATAATAACACCAATGGGGCATTTGCTAGCAGTGACAGCATTGCCTTCACGTATGGCCACGAGCACGCCGATGAGGCCCTGCAGACAGATAAGGGTATGACTAAAGAATCTATACTGCTACTGCCGCTGCCTTGCTGGTGCTGTCTTGCTGGTGCTGCCTTGCTGGTGCTGCCTTGCTGCTGTTTTTGTGTTGTCATGGCTGCTGTCACTGTGCTCGGCTGCTGCCTACTTTTGTTGCCCAAGCAGCACCTAAAGGAATGCTCAAGCAGGGTCCAGCAGTTGACAAAAGCCCCAAAAAGCACGAACGGTATCTGCAGCCAGAGATTAATGTTGATGGGTGTATTCGGGGGATGCCTGTGAGGTAAGAGGGTGGGAAAGAGACAGCACCCATAAGTCTTGTCGTGCTGTGGGGCAAAGGAATTCTAATGTGTCAGCCTAGTCTCATTGAAGCTGACATCGGACGGCTTAGATACTGCTGCTGCTGCTCGAATCTGGTCGTTGCATCAAGCAAGGGCAATGTGAGCAGGCAAGCAGGCACCGGTTGAGGAAAGGATGCGATAAAGGATACAAATGCGGGAAGTACTCAGCAGACGGAGCATGAAGGAAGTTGATGGAATAGGCCGTGATTGGCGCAGCCAGTAATCAAGCCTTGAGCTCATTCCACTCTAGAATGAGGACATCTTGACTGTATGCAGTGGGCAGGTTTTAATGGAACCATACGTGCACAGGCCAGAAACTAGAAGTTGAGCAGTCGGTGATTTATCTGGTGAGCTGTGGCATCATCAATACCACTTCAGGCTTGATAATGGAGTATTGGCCCTTCCTGCTAGTATTGGCCTTTCCTGCATGAAATTTGCAATGACCGACCAGGCACGAAATGTGGATGCAAAACTGGCCAGTCAAAGGCCAGTGCAATGGGGCAAGACTACTTGACGTAGGACAGCCACCAATTGGCAAAATATTGTTATGCATCAAAGAAAATAAGATGACTGGCTGACCCAATACAAAGAAAATATGAAGTGTTTTCTGTGTTCCTTGCATGACATCGAATACCACTGCCACAGTGGGCTAGCAGCACAGCTAAGAGCCGCAACAGAGAAATATCAATTTGATATCAATCTTGTAGTGACCGAGCACAACTCCCAATAATTGTGTCCTTATGGGGGGAGCATTAACGTTAAAGCACTGGATGCAGTATGTACTCCAGGATTGGATCTGCAGGGCCATCTAGAAAGTGTGATCTGAATCGTCTTCGCTAAGCTGCTATCTTTGAGCCCCGATGTTCTGTACAAGTTTTTTTGCATCATTCATGCAAGTTGCTCTGATAATTTGAGAGTAATGGCCGAGACAGATCAGCAGAGCAGGCAAGATGGCAAGAAGAGTTCGTGATGCCTCATGTAAGACGATGGTCACCACACAGGATGGTCGCACAAAAGGTGTTCGGCGACCAAAATCAGATCGCACGTGCATAAAATGCCTGTAGGAACGTGCAACATGTGGGTAAAGGGTATCGACTAGCAATTCGCCGAGGCTCTCCTTAGGACGGATAAAAATAATTGGGCATTTCACCTGCAGATTTTGACCCTGCCTTGCTCTATAGACAACCCCCGAGCCATTTTGAATATTAGATGCAGCATTTAAGATCTCTACCCAAAATATTATTCAAGTATACGATTCCTGCTGGTATGAGATTTTTTCTTTGGCCGAACTCTCATTGGTCATTTGATAGTTTTCTTCAGATAATAGCTCTGCTTTCATGAAAATATTGTGGCTTCTATAGCTCTTGCACATAAGCAGGATGCATGGCGAAAATGTGAAAGGTTGTTTTTCCATGCCGAATAATCGTGAAGAACGATGAGTATTCTCGTTTTGATATAATATATGCTGCTGAGGTCTAAAATGCTTGTTTAGATTTGGCCTCACATTGTTTATCTTTGTTTTTAGGTCAGATAAAATGGATTCAATCAAAGGTATGACATCTGTCAAACCATGCTTGCGATAGCGTTTGTGCAAGCATGCCAGGCTACTTAGCACATGGATATTAAAGTTCAAGGCTAACTGATTCAACTGCCTCATTTATATAGCAGCAGAAAGGCTTTTACTGCTATCATCACCGCTTGCAGTGGGCAATACAGGATAGCCCACCGCAAGACTCGAACCTCACGACCTAGGTCTTGAAGGGCAAGCACTTAAATGGTGCTTGGAATCGATTCCTTATTCCAGTAAAAGGCTGTCCTTGCATGTTCGTCTGTTGCATGTAAGACACACCCACGAAGGTGGTGGTGTGGGCAATGAAAGGCTCCTTAGTCAGCAATAGATCGACAAGATGTCGATTTTCGAAAAGCTAACTAAGGCTGACTTTCCATTGTGTTTACATATTGGACACCGGCACCAGGTCTTATTTTTCATCCCTTTCAAGAGGCACCTTTCAAGAGGCACACCAACTTCTAGGCCAGGGCAAGTCCATAGTGCATACGTATAGCAGGTTTCATATGGGTACAGCAGCCAAGCTGGTCTATGCATGTAAGACATCCTGTCTACATTTCCATAACTCACTACTTGCAGGGCTTCCTGCCAATGCAATTACGGACGGTGCAAAATTGTAGTGCTTGTCTCTCATGAAAGTCACAGCTACCATATTGCACCACATCTCACCAACTTTCACTGGCTCCCCATCAGACATCTACCGACTTCAAGGTTTGTCATTCACTTGTAAGTCCCTTTGGCCCTACCGATCTGAATGCTTCATAATCACCATTTCATCCTCTCACCTGCTCTTCCGACTCGAGTCGCTTAGCTGTGCCACTAATCAGTTTCAAATCTTTTGGCGAACGTGCCTTCAGTTCATATGCTGCCAAAGCCTGGAATCTCACTCTCGACCGACGTTCACAAAATTGCCGAGCTGGTTTGGTCCAACGGTTAAAATGCTAGCGACGATCAAGGTCTGGCTGAGGTCGTGGGCTCGAGCCCCGAGGCATATGTGAAGCGCCTGAATAGAGATTAAGTTCTCTTGGGGCGCTATAGAAATGAATTATATATATATATATATATATATATATATATATATATATATAGCTCCTGGCTTAACAACATTTAAAAAGAAGATAGAAATCCCCCTGCTCTTCACTACCTTTGCTCTATCTTTTTGAATTGTTATTTTCGTGCCACTGCATGCTGAAATTGTGCATGTTATGACTAATCACACGGTTTCTTTCCATCGCTTTTCATCGCCAGAAAGAAATTTAGTTCTATTGGAACATTACACACTCTTATTATTATTTACCACGGATCGATTGAATCCACTTCTTGTCCTCTCTCACTGACTTCACTTTGCTCATAACTCCTACCTTACTTATGGGGCACTGTAAAGGCCCGTCCACCTAACTCTCTCACTAGTTGTGCCTTAGCTGTAATCTGTTTAGGCTAAATACTGCCTTGCCGTGCTTGGGGAGAGGTGCTTTTCGCAGAATTGGAGGCATGTGCGTGATTATACTGATGAATACGCCAACTGTTGACTTGGCCCGGGTGGCCGATTGTAGTCGAATGGCAAATCGTAAGACCATGCCTGCCCTTACGGTCGTTAGGTATTTGAGGTCGGTCCTAGAACAAGGCCAGGGCCTGCTAGCCTCCTTCCGTGTATCTATGCTCAGGCTAAGAATCCCCACGGTGGTTTATTTTAATTGCAGCAGCCAAGACTTATTTTGGACTGCCATTAATGATAATAATTAAGAATAAGAAGAAATCTATCTAGCACCACAAGAGAACCGAGTCGCTTTCTAGGTACTTCGCATAAAGATATCTTGCGAATGCTATTGCATTAGTGTACGATTAAAATATTGGCAATCGCTGAACAATATCAATTTCGAGAATGAGCCCTTTAATATCTTCGCGATCCCGATGGCCATCATACTATAGCATACATCTACTTAGAATGAGGGAGCAACCGCCCCATATGTAGAAGGACTTTCCTTACCCAGAATCCTGACTGGATGAGGCAGCCGGACAAGCTGCGGTCACCATCGATCAACACGGCCAACACCACTGCTGCATGCCAGCACGCATGCCAGATGTATGTGCATTACTACACGTAAATGCAGCGAAAATCTGCACGTCCTGTAAACTGCATGTGACCTTGTGCCCCGTGTGCCGTGTGCCGTGGCAACGCGGCAGAGGCGGTGCTGAGCAGCCGGCCATCTCCCGGTAACTAGCGGCAATGACTTTTGGTAACAACTACGAAACTTAGATTGAGCAATATTTCTTGCGACTTTGAGTAGGGATTTGAGTAATAAAGTAAAGCAGGCCGTCGAATTGGAAAGTAATGCTAAAAAACTCAGACGGAAAGAAGCCGAATCGACGCTGAGCCTTTCAGCCCCCAACCAAGGTTTCGGGTGCAGCATACAATTCTCGACGTATCGCTAGACTGCAACCTGCGACTGTTGCCACCTATACAATTGAACCTATTCCCAGCACAACCAATATTGCTGCCTCTGGTCCACAATTCCTTCTGCATTTATTTTGTGGGGCCCCTCAACAAGCAACCGTCTAGTACCTTTATGCAGCTACCACCTTTGAGCCATCAGAGACAGTGGTGCTTGGAGGGTTCGGGCTTGTGTCCGATTCATGTTTCTGCCTCTCTCTTGTTACTGCCACCACTTGTTACTGCACCCCTCCGTTTGCACGATGAGGTAGTTATGACGAGTGGGCCTCCTGCAATGCAGATGCTGATATATGCCTGCTGCTCTGCCAGAGCCTACCTTGCTCTTTGAGAAGTGGGGCCCCGAAGATGCCGTGTTGTCAAGTGGAAGCAGCTTACTGTTGATGCGCGACTTCTCGCAAGTGAGGACCACACTCATGCTTGCAGCTTCGCACCGTGCATTTCTGAAATGATACCAATGCAAACAAAGCAAAGATTGTTTATCTTAAAAATATGTACACGCGTGAAGCACTTAAAATTAATGCGCTTGAACTCTTTGTATACTATATAAAATGGTTTCCAGTCGAATGTGACACATTGGGACTATCATGCTTTGGCATTTTGCCTAATTGCCTGGGTGCATGTGTGTGTGTGTATGTGTGTGTCTATGTGTGTGCACGTGTGCGTGCACGCATGCGTGCGCGTGTTTCGGCCTGCATTGATGTAGAGACAAATGGACAGGCAGAGATGGTGGAGAAGGAAGAGAGACAAAGAGAGACAGATAGCTACATCTGACGGTGCAATGCTAAAGTAATCAGAATGCCCATTGAATAACCACATTTTTAGTACAATGAATAACCTCTCCTTGGTGGTCTGTAAGTATCGTTGTACTTTATGTCGCCATACAGCACAAACCTTTTGATCAGGACTGTCTGCGAAGGGTCTCAGCTGAAGTCGCACGCACACCAGCCATGCACGGCAGCCATGCACGTCAGCCACATTTTAGAGAGCAAGAGAGCTGAGCCTCCTTTGGCAGTTCTCAGCTGCTGTGCTCCCACACCAGTCGGGCTCGACGGGGTGCAGAGCTCGTTCGACTGGTAGTTGGGGCAACCTTGCCGATAAAGCTATAACAAGCGTCGCCTTCGTCTTTAATTGTAGCAATGTCACGGCAAGCAGCACGATAAGCACGACGGTGGTGCGAGAGCCGTGGCTGCACTGGACGATGCCTGCCAGCCACTGCAGGTCAGTCAGTGCTGGGGCTGTGGCTAATGACTCACTCAAGCTGAGATTAGCAACGGCATTCAGCAGCCTCTTAGCTTACCGTGTCGCTAGCCGGCAGACACCATTGTCTGCGTTTGGAACTCACACCTGCGACTGTGCAAATATTGTGACTGTAAAGCAGCTTCTTGCAGACCGCAGTGCTCAGTCGGTGACGGCCCATGTATTTACATGTGGTCCGTCTGCCTTTCTAAAGCAATCAGACTGCCGCATGTCGGCTGACGCATCAAAGTGTAAAGATCTGGATCTCCAGTGTGACTCATGGCCGAATGCCTATAGCTTGTCAGCAACTTGTCAGTACACTGTCTATTTTACAAGCACCATTCTGGAAAGGACTCCTTTTTTAAATACAGAACTAAACAGCCGTCTGCTGAAAGACTATCTGAGTCAGCCAAATATCACTAGACTTTTCCCGCATGCTTACCTAAGTTTGCTAGGCAGTGTTACATGCAATCCTCCACTAAAGGGATTTCCCTACGGACCTTTATCAATCTTTTGGACTGTCGAGTACTAGCATGAATGTGTCCTTAAAGGGTGTGGTTCTGCTTAGCAAATTGAGTCCGCATCTGCCTATATTTGGACTTTGGCAAGAGCTGTTGCTGCTTGCTTCAGTAAGAAACGAAATTTGTCATCACAGCCAAACAAGCCAAACGTATGATTAGTACATTTAGTTACACCAGATAAACATAAGCAATCTTCGACTGGAAAATTAATAACTCAAGGAATTGCGTTTACTGAAGATCATGCATAGATCCCAAAGTTTACGTGGGTGCTAGATTGAAGGCTTCAAATTGCAGCACTATTGATTCCTTGTTAAATACAAGAGAAGATAATGATACCTAAAATAAAGCTCAAAGTTAAGGTTAGACAACCACGGGCTGCATCTGCATGCACACGATCATTCTCACTCATGTGCACTTGCACCCCCACACAAACGTGCTGCTTGCCCAGCACATGCAAGCCCGGCATAATGTCGCGCATGCAGACTGTCATCTGTTCGCCTTTTCTACATGCCATGTCGAGGATACAATGTGAAACGTGCATATTTTTGTAAGTGGAACCAGGCCCGATGCTTAGTGGTATTGGTGTGCGTAATGATTATTTTGCTTTTTATTTGTTTAGCATCTGTGTATTGTGTGTCTTTGATCGAGTCCTTCTTTGGCAACCATCACTGCCATGCATTGAAGCAACTGAATTAATTTTCAGCCCAAAATTGTGTCGTGTTGCCATGCAAGCGAGTAGGTGGCCGTTGAAAGCGACCATGTGTCGGGCTCTGCTAGATGTCGTTGTACTGCTTGTATTCAGTCAGTATTGAATTTCTCAGGTAGGAGAGGCTACTGGGTCGTGATAGCTCAGGAGGCAAGGTGCTTGCTCTTCACGACCGAGGTTTTGGGTTCGAATCCTGCAGTTGGCGATTCTTTATTGCCAACTACAACCGTCGATGATATCCGATAAGGCTCCTCTGCTGCTATACAAATGAGGCTGTTAAATCCACTAAGATTTTTTATCGGCCCGGTGCATAGTCTGCTCACGATTTAATCTGGGCCAGAGACCTGGTCACAGAGTTCGAGCAGGTCACTGAAAGGCTGCTTGGCTGGCCGCATGCAAAGCTGAAAGCTCCTATCTGAAGTAATCGACGAAAAGAAAGTTTTGAAGTAGTCAGTCACAAAAAGGGAACAGCTGAGCAGCAAACTAGCGAATCGTGTTCATCGTCCTCGTGCCAGTTTAAGCAGCATAAACAGTCATCAATGTAGGCTAGCACATGCCATAAAGATTCTGTTTTTAGAGGATGGCAACATCGTGAGAACTGCTCTTTGCAAAAACTGCAAACATCAGCAGGAGCTTATTGTCAGTACTCGGTAAGCTTTAGGTATGAATGATGACTAGATCTAAGCAGTCACCTGTCTGTTAGTTCTTCCCCACCAGGCTACTTGTGTGGGCCATTGCCGGTCATCGGGAGCACATGTAAGCCTGAGGGGAGATGTAAAGTGCCGGCAAGCACAGAAGACAAGAGGCAAGTTCTTTCATAGGCTCCGCTTATGCTTGACTAATTGCTTTAGTACCAACAGTTTTTCAATGGCTCAATTTTTACACAGCAGCTCCTTGAATGTAGTTAATACTACTTGGTGCCATCGTGTTTACTCGTCAGTCGGTTTCATCTGTCTGCTGTAAAGAGTTCTCGACTTCATCATCCTGTGTGGTAGCTGGCGCCAGCTTCAGCTGCAGGCAGGCGTTCTAGCCTCTTCCATTTTCGTTCAGTCATGCAATTTGCAATCTCCATTAAAAGAAGCATGCTTCTCGATTTAAAAGTAGTTGTTGTCACATTAAACATGGAGAGTTACCTCTGCTTCGGCATAATGGCAAAGCTCAGTCGCAGAGCCAGGGCTTTCAGGTATGGGCAAGCCCTGCCAAGAATCATAAATACAGTGGAAATCGCAACTCTATTATGAGCACGTGAGTGGCCGGCTGCTTATAGATTAAAAGTATGTGACGATCTCATCATTTAGCCTCATCTCAGCAGTTGCTTTCCCGACATGTAAGAGCTCGGGTCCGATGCTGGATATCTGTATCCATCATCCTTCGAAGGCATGTCTTGATAATTTTTAATATGCTGAAGACACATTCAGCCATGGAGTTTGACACTGACAGTGTCAGAATAAGTCGCGCACCAGCTTGTACAGTAGGTCATAGGTGGCATCGGCTCCGCCGGACAATGGCAGTATGACTGCAAGATGAAATGTCCTAACATTCTTCAGTGCTTAGTCCGAACATGTTTCCCTGCCAAAGTTATGAACTGCTATCCCATGAAGATCAGCTGGACGTCTGGGAAGTCTACGTTCTAGAATTAGCAGCCAGGCAGAGCATTTCTGCGCACTCCTTGACAAACCGAAAGTATATTTCTGACTGCTTCTTGTCAATTGTTGCTTAGAATAAGACGACACAGAAGACGCATTTGTTGCCTATTCGTGTTCTCATTGCGACGAGGCCGACCAGGTCGGATGTAGTTGGTGGTCATGGACATTGCACACGTCGATTTCACGATGCTATGCATCTGTATCGGTCCCTGAAATGACCACTGCAAGGCATTGACAATAACCTGATCATGTTTTTCAACAACTGCTGTAGCTCGGGCATTATCAATAGCAAGTGGTCCATGAGATGTTTGATAAGGCAAGCTTGAATGGAATCATGTGGTCGAGGAGGTATGTCACCTTGATTCTATCCGAGGTCGTGCATCCGTTCACCTCCATTCGTTCAATGACTTCAAGGATCTCGGTGAAAATGCCGATTAAGCATTGTAACACTCCAAAATGACGACAATCTCTTATCTACTGGACTTACTACTAGTGCAATCTCGTGGTTCAGGCCACGACCTGTCTCAACTGCAGCTCGTTGATTAGGTCTTGTACGTTCTCTTTTGCTTACTAAACAGTTTGGCATTGCACTTGCAAGAACCCATTGCCACATTGGTTATATCAATTACTGACTTCGAAGAAGAGAACAATGACACCCGCTGACCACAACCAGGGCTAGCTGGAACTGGTTTGCCCAATAATGCCCCCAGAATGCCAACTCGTTCAGTTACTTCCACTGAAGGCTTGCCGACCATTAATGTCACCGATCAGATTGGCCTCACCATCATAGCACTATCCGTTGACGATCGCCAATCGGATGGGGGTGATTTTTCGTCTGAATGTGTGGGTGCATATGCTTGTCACACGCTTCAGTTCGATGAGTTGCTTGCCGGATTTGAGCTGAACAAAGTGATTCATAATAGCCAGTTACTTCTTGCTGCATCATGCATCTCGCAGGCCATAAACGTTGCATACCTCGTCATCAAGACTCTTATGAACAAAGTGAGCATGTGCGCGTATGATCTACTCCTGAATTTCATGGCTTGTCGTCACGGCGTTCTACAGGGGGTTATTCTCGAGCAAGATCGTGGCAAGCTCGACGTCCCAGTTGCACATTAACTCGAGGTGCTCGAGCACGTTTCCCTGGACGAGAATATTGACCGACTCTACACGCGACCGCAGCAAGGCAGGCTCTGGCTCATGGGAATACTGATGACAATAATAATAATAATAATACACTTGATAAAGCGCCCTCAGAGAACTCAATCTCTTTCTACACGCTTTACATTTGCTGCAAAGGAAACACGATCGAATGATGAGTGGTATCATGCTTGAAAAACAGCATGAATAACGTGGTTAGGGGTGACATGCACAGAGTCAGCATGCAAGTGTGGTTAGTGACAGCATGCAACAGTGTCAGCACGCATAAACACATAAAGGGCAAATCACAGGAACCCACTAAATGCTGTCATAAACAGGTGCGTTTTTAATTTCTTTTTAAATGTGGTCAGGCAGGGGATGTCATGATGGAAGTCGTGATGGAGTTCCAGGCTTTGGGAGCATACGAACTAAATGCACGGTCTCCAAAGGATTTGAGGTTTGTACGAGGTATAGGTAAACAGTTCCATTCTGAAAAGCGGGTGGTACAATGCTTGGCCTGGTTGGGGAAATAGATCTGATAGGTAGGCTAGAGCCAAAGAATAAAGGGACCTAAAAGTGAGCGACAAAACCTTGAAGTCTATGCATTACTTGATTGGTAGCCAGTGCAGGTCGGTGAGAAGTGGTGTGATGTGGCAACGCTCATGACAGACAAGCCTAGCTGCAGAGTTTTGCACCAGCTGCAAGCGCCTGATTGCACATGCGTGATTGCATGGAATCAGATTCATCGACTCACCTTTGCAACCGAATTCGATTTTCAGCGATTACCTTAGTCGCCTGTTTCTCAATACCCTACTTCCTTGTGATGTGCACCTCTTTGTTCATTAAGTCTGTGGCCACCTACATCGCCTTGTCGTGGTATGACTGGTAGCTGCTTTTGATGTCCAAGAGGTTTGCACCCTGTGCTTCCGACCTTCTTCCATGTGCCAACGAACCCGCCTGTTGCGAATAAGCCCGAGCCGGTGAAAGAGAGATAAGGAAACATTATGAGCAGTAAACACTCGCAGTGATAAAAAGGAATACTAAAACCACTTATATAGGTGAAACACCCCAATGGCTGAGGGCGACACACGGCTTTTTCAAATATCCGGGTTGGGTATACGCCACCATTTGACGCATTCGGTGGGAGGAATCAGCGCCCGAAGCAGGTGCAAACGATGTATCTCATCGACAATGTTGTAGTCGTATGTCAAAATGGCAGGTCTTGACTCGGGATCTGTCGAGTGTCTCAATGGATCGCCTGCATCGCCATGATAATGGAGAGCATCTCCTTGACCTGGCTGAGCTGATGCCGGCAGTGAAGCAGAATGCCGTTCAACACTTTGCTGTGATGATGCCTCACCTTTAGGTTGACGTTGGTGTTGTGCCGTAAGGCATTCGCAGCCAGAGCAGCATCTTCAGCTGAGGATTTCGAAAATAATGGCATACTCCAAGTTTGAGCAGTGATCTCTTCAATGGTCCTGTTTGCACTTCTGATGGGGATGATTGGTTCACGTCTTGAAGTGGATACCGTGCCATAATCATTGGACTACGGAAAACATCGGCTGATCCTAATGACACATATGGCTTTCAGGGCATGTGCATAACACACGTTACGTGTATCGGTAATGTAATGTAATGTAATAGTAATAGTAATTTTTCTCCGTCTGTAACTCCACAAAGACCATGTGGGTGTTACGCAGGAGAGTTTTGTATAGCGAACTCACAGCCTAAGCGGCTTTCGGTACGCATTCGGTAGCCAACAGACTTCGTCTCACCCAACCAAGAGAAAGTGGGAAGCATAGCAGAGTCAGGAGAGCAGTTGAGGTAGTGAGTAGCATAGAAGTAGCAGCTCAGGACCGCTGAAAAGGATGTGCCATAGTCGGCAGTTGGAGAGTAGTTGTCGTTTCGTAAGAACTGTGGAAGTGAGTTCCACAGTCTAGGACCTGCAGAGCTAATCGTTGACACTGAAACACCCCAAGTCGGGATGTGCGACCACTTACCGATTAACCCTATTGGGCAGCCGGGCATGAAGATGGGGTAGGGGAGCCGCTAGGGGTTGCCATATTAAGAGGGTGGGGGAGGGCAAACAGAGTGGAAAGAGGGCTTTGCATTAGCATCAACTGAAATAAAGCTCGTGGTGACTACTGGGGTTGTCATTCCATGACTGCTGCTGCTGCTGCTGCTGCTGCTTGCTCTTGACTGAGTCCCAGACTGGGACAAACCACAGACGTTGGCCTTTGTATGTTGCTCCTTCCTCCAAAGTATTAAATGGTGACAGACGTTGATCCGAGGTGGTGCCCAGTGGCCCGCGACTAAACTAGGGGGTGATAGCCCTCTGCTTCCTGCCCCTCCTTGGCTACTCGACTGCTTAGCTTACTGTACAAGTGTCATTATTATTACCCCACGGATGCTGCCTGCTTGCTAAGTGCAAATCGGTCCGCAAGGACTATGCTTTTTTTTGGCTATTGCAGACTTTCTGCAGCTAGTTTTGACGATGTGGTTGTAGAAGTGGGTCACTGCCGATTTGCTCAGCAAGGACGTCGGTGGTCTCGGCCTCGATGTAAGCAGCAGCTACACAGGAGGCGTGTTTGTAAAGAATCTTCAGGACCTCAGCCCAGCCAAGCAGTGCGGCCTCGTTGACATTGGTAAGAATGCATAGACTTTTTCAATCTCTGCTCAGTGTCAGCTTGCACAATATCATCTCTCGTGCCAAAAGCTGCAAGCAGTTAGCCAAATGCCTTTGCTCCTTCCGAATTGTGTCCTTTTATGTGCTCGTGTGTAATACAGCTGTGCACGTACCAACAAAGGGTAGCAGTGACACGCGTTTGTATAGCGCCTCAGCGGACCTTCCTTTTTTATCTTGCCTGCTTTGCTTACCCGTGCTTGATTGATTAAGTGTTGCTAGCGGTGGGTCCAACCAACCAGCTCTCGTGAGTTTTGCATGTGATTTTGCATGATTGTCTGAGCTCGATACATTGCTTTTTATTGACTATTGGTTATCGCCTCTCTTGCAGCAGTTTATAAAGCACCGGAATGAAGATTAAGTTCTCTTCGGGGTGCAATACAACTTACTTGTTACTATTGTAATTATCATTAAATTCCTCGGATGGCCGCCGATGGTCAGCATCTCCAGTGACAACCAAATCACTTTAGTATGTATGCTGCCCAGTGATCCACGTGTGATAGACTGACTTAAGGTGTGTCATTTTGCTCAAGGTGCTGATCGACCTGCCCGAATACCGACGTGATGTCAGCAGTGTAAGATCTTAAAAAAAAGAAGTTGCCGTAGCTTTGCTGTGGGCTTTAAAATTTTTGCACAGCATCACTATTCAATGTGCATGCACATACTTTTGGAGCTTGGATGTTTTGAGGGCAATATTTGTTGCCAGTCTACTGGTTGCTATGTCTAGCACTAGAACCTGCTGGGACAAAGCTTCAGACTACAGCAGAATGCTGGCTGTTGTGTGTTGCTTGGAAAGTAAGTCGAACGCCTTCTAATCTGGTACTGGTTCGTTTGCTGAAAGAAGACAGTGTATGGTGTGCCTTCATCGATCTGCCTTATTTGTCGATCTACCTTATCTTTCGATCTGCATCATGATGGCCGCACGACCTAGGCAAAAATTAGCCCGATGACTTTTCGAGACCGTAAAATAAAAAAGTATTAATCATTTGTACAGCCCTAAGAGAACTTAATCTCTATCCAGACACTTCATATATGCCATGGAGTTAGAGCCCACGACCTCGGTACTCGACTGCATTCAAGTTGACCTTGGTCGGGCAAGCACCTTAACCACTGACCTAGACCAGCACGGCTGGCTTATGCTGGAGCTTATGGAGCTTAGTGTCTTTCGGCAATGCTGCTAAAAATTTGCCTTCACTGCACTGGCACTGCACTGAACAACACTGGCAGGCCAAACAGCCTGGCAGTCGATGTGTCAGCTGCTGCCACAGCACGCGCCTTGGAGCCGGTCACTCGGTAGTGAAGGGGCGGCTGAAGAGAAGCTGATATCGCCACGAGAGGCTGGCATGGTGCAATTTTTCAGTTTTAAGTACCTAATCGGGTTACATCCGGAGAAAAAAACTGCCGCTGTAGGCGATCGTATCGTCAGCATCACGATATCCTTCGAAAATATTGTCCACGAAGATGCTGTGGTGATCCTGAGCAGGGCCTCACCCTACCGAGTTCGTCTTCAACTGCTCAAGCAGCAGTGCAGCGATCAGCAGCAGAGAGCGCTCAGCCCGGCTCTCGGCTCAAGCCCGTCGGTGCCTCGTCAGCTGCAGAGCTGCCAGTCTGCTGCCAATGGCAAGGCAGGCAGCAGCGGTATGCTGCTTCATCCTGCCTTTGCCAGGAGCCAGTCGCTCAGCAACGGAGCAGCAGTGACGGGCCAACTGTTCCACGAGAGCCTGCTGAGCTACGAGAATGGTAATGCTTGAGTTTGGCTGGCCGGCAGTGCATGCGTTTGGCCTGTCTGCAGGGGTGCCGGCAGTGCATGCTTGCTCGGGCTTTGATGGCGATTCCATAGTTCTCCAATCGAGATGCTGAAATGCTTTACTGCCACTCGACCTTCCATTACTACCACCACCCTCCCCTTTGCAGATGCCGTTCTGTCGGGAGTCTGCTTCGGTTGGCTTCCAAACGGCTGCTGCATTTGTACGATGGCATAACGAGATAAAGTGGTTGGGGATTAGACCTAGCATCACGGTTTTATTGCATTTTACTGCTTTCTCGATCCGGTCTGTTTTCTATTGCAGTTTACTGCTTCCTCGATGCCCACTGTCAGAGTCTAATCAGGCTCAGCTTGTGTCTCGTCCCCCTCCCTTCTTCTCGGTGAGCAGTGGTTGGCCATATTTGCAAGGGGGAGGCCGACCGACAAGCAAAGTCACAGCTACTCGGTACACACTCATTAGTTGCTGCACATGAGCAGCTGCATCTTCATTCCTGCCCTTAGATCCAATCATTGCAGTCACGTGCCCCTTTGCTGAAAGAACTAGCTTGGCTCCGGAATGATTGGCTTTCGGATGGTCAGCAGATGCAGACATCGAGCATGCAACCATTAACCATTCGATCATGCTTCCTTTGCAGCAAATGTAAAGTGCCTAGAAAGAAATTAAATTCTCTGAGATGGCTATACAAATATATTATTATAAAGCCAAATTCTTGTTCTGACCCACAAGGCCTGCCCTCGTGTAGCTCCTTCATTTGCAGTCTCGCATGAGAGTGAATATGCACACTGCAGATATTTACAGTGACTAATTCTTTATCAGCTCAACCTTCAAATTGCACGTAGTAGCGTAGGCTGGCAGTAATGAACTGTGTTGTTCGGAGAGTAGGATGGGATCTAAGTTGAGAAAGCTGCTGTACTTGTCATTGCTGTTAAGTTCTCATTTACAGCCATTGTAGTGCATCAGCAGCCAGCATGGCTTAATGTTTTTTTTCGTTGCAAGGAATGCTATCACCTGGACCTCTTGATGGTCCCTGCTTTCCTAGCCATGAGCCAGTGCAGTGATGCAGTGATTGCTCGGGATTCTTTTCAAAGAGTCAGCACCTGCAGGTCGGAGCGATTCCATCCGGCTCCATATAGTTGCTTTTCGTTTAGCCTTCTAATCTCCTCTATATCTATTCGTTTTAAACTCGTAACAGCTTGCAGCATAGCTTGTTAGCTGAGATGTTTATGTACTAATCCGCATTCTCACTCACTCATTCTCAATTTTGCTCATGCGCACACACACTCACACACACACACACTTTCTCTCACTTACAAGATGTCAAGTACCTGTATAGACATTAACTTATATTGTGTGCATTATAAAAAGGGGATATATATGTATATATATATATATATACATATACATATATATATATATATATGTATATATATATATATATATATATATATATATCAGCGATCCTTATATTTAAAATCTTCAAAAGCTTACAAGTCTTCCGTCAACTTTTATTTGTTGATTATTTGCTAGCAGTCGTTTATATTATTAGCATGCATTAGCCTGTAAACTCTTGTGCATTCTTTGGTGCAGTGGGCGTTTTTGAAGTTCTTGTTGAATCAAGGATCCAATCTTCGACTCATTCTAATCTTGCAGAGAAGGCCGTAATGAGCCGAGCATGCAATTAATGTGGGGCACACATTTGCCTGTAGAAAAGATGACACCGACCTAGCTCTAGCATGCAAAAAAGTGCATGACCAGACGAGCTGGCCTTCTTATGAGCTGCCAATGCAAAAGCTATTAAAGTAAGGTAGGCTGGAATTTTCAAATACATTTTGATGCACCTCACAGAGACAAACAATCTCGAACACATTGTCCTGATGACATTTATGGGTTTTGTAGGTGTGGTAGGAGTCATGAAGCTGCTGCACTGGCTTACTGTAGGCAATTGCATTTTCAGCTGCATCCAGCCTCACTAGTGTAAAATTGAAATTTTCCTGCTGACTCAGGTTTCACAACAAAATAGTCAGCTTCGACACAGCTCGAAATGCTCACTTCGCAATGACCGAGTCACGGCAGCTAGTATCTTAGCCTGGTAAGCCTAGCGCTGCAGAAACCTCGAGTGAAGTATGAGAGCTTACTGAAAGATTCGCTGTACCAGAATTCTATGTGAGGGTTCAGAACTGTTACTACGACTACTCACATTCTTTCCATAAGGAAAGTTAGAGCCACGAGAGAATCTGTGGACTTGGGTCTAGATCAAGTGATCGTGTGGTGCATCTGACCGATCTGGTCCATCAAATCAGCTTTGAAAAGTGGCCTTGGATGCTTTTCTTCCGCACCTATTCTCAATTTCAAATCACTCGGAGACCTAGTCCGATGAACTCTCTCTCTCTCTCTCTCTCTCTCTCTCTCTCTCTCTCTCTCTCTCTCTCTCTCTCTCTCTCTCTCTCTCTCTCTCTCTCTCTCTCTCTCTCTCTCTCTCTGTCCGAGATCTTAGCTTTCATTACCGAAAGCTTCCTTGGATTGCATAGTCTGCCAACATAGAGCAATACACAAGGCCAAGTGCACGAAAAGAAGAACAGTAGGATGCACGATGCAGAAAGCAAGCCCAAGCCAGAATTTTTCAGAGATTTCCTTAGCCTCAGAGTTGCACCAGAAATTAGCGGAAGTGATGCCTTGCTGAGTATTGCTGAGAGCAAATGTAATTTCTCGTGATTTCATTAGATTAATTTGAAACAGCTTAGTCGTTGAGTTTAGGAGGTCTTGTGTATGCTGTGTGTGTCCCCATCGATGCTATAGGCTATGCACCGATGGGAAAATACTTATTACTGACAGTCAATGCTCATAGCATTTGTCAGCAGCCGGAAGTCATGGCTGTGAGCACCTTGTCGAGGAGATTGTTGATTGAGTCCACCAAGCTGGCAAGGACTAGAAGCCTTTACCATTCCTGAGAGAGAAGGACTTGGCATAGCATATGCTGTCCCTTCAGTATACTAATCATAAGGCAGGCAGTTTTGTCACTTTAATCCACCTCTAAACCTCCTTGGGTCACTGACCACAGACCCGCAAACTCTGCACTTTCCCGCACATCACTTAAAGAGGTCCCTAGAAGCTTGGTTGTCTTGAGGGGCTGGTGCTGGAGGAATGCTAGTTGGGTTTTTCACTCCATTTGTCACTGGCTGGAGAAGGGCTCGATTATCCTTCAATGTTGGAATCCATGCTCTCTTGCCTACTTTGCCACCTGAGCAGTTCTTGGCACATCTTAGCAGGCCACTTGCATACAAAACTGTGTTTTGAAGTAATGTCCAAGCTCCATGGTTCTTAGCCTTGCAGTTTTCAGAATGAAACCAGTGCTGCTTTAGTGTAGATTATTTCTTATGTAGCGCTAGTACCTCCATAGAGGTTTCTGCTTTGGACTGACTATTACAATTAAAGAAAATATATTTCATTTGTATAGCACCATGAAAGAACGTAAATCTGTATTCATGTGAGTCACATATGCCACCGGGCTCGAGCCCATGACCTCGGCCATCGTATACATTCTCATTGACCTTGGTCGGGGCAAGCACCTTTACCACTGGGCCTAACCAGTACGGCATATTGTCTGATTCCAAAGGAGAGTACTGACGGCATGGTCTACGCCCCCACTATGATTCTTTAACGTTTGCTCTTCAGTAGCAATGCAGGAATTCTGCACACAATTTGCTTGGCTACTTCAGCGCAGTTAATTTCCTGAGCCCATGCAGTCCGAAATTTGGTCGACAGGGCTGTGATGAGTAAGTGCAGTCAGTGACCTATCTGGCCAGCTCTGCTCAGATCGTGTGTCCACTGCATACAGAGAGCAAAGTGGCTTTACCAGCCCTACCTCCTGTTTAATCTGCGCGACATCTAGGTGACCTGTTCCAAAGTGATGTTTCACTAGATGAACACATCAGCTCCATGTCTACCTACTTTCAGCTGCATAACATTACTAAAATTCGGGCTTGCTTAGACAGGTATACTTCAAGGTACTGTCACACACATCACACAACTTTTCTCCGACCTGCAGTGGCTCCCAATCAAGCAGGTATCAACTTCAAGGTTCTGTCACTTACTTTTTGGTCTCTTCATTCTCTGGCTTCAGCCTGTCATATCAGAACTGCTCCCCCACCAGGCCAAGCATTGTACCACCTGCTGCTCTTACTAAAATCATTTAGGTTTACCTTGTACGAAAACCTTTGGAGACTGTGCATTGAGTTCATATGCTCCCAAAGCCTGGAGCTCACTTCCAAGTGACGTCACGAAACCTCAGATGTGGCGACATTTAAAAAGAAGCTTAAAACACACTTGTTTATTATAGCTTTTTGTGGGTCCTCGTAATTCGTCCTGTGTGTACTGTACACTGTACACTGTGCCTACTGCAATTTAATGCATCCAAATTTGGACCCTGTGCATGTCACATCTAACACTGTGATGCTTGATGACAGTGAATGTTACCACTAATCATTTGACCATGCTTTCTTTACAGCATCTGTAAAGTACCTAAAAAAGAATGTTCACTGAGGGGCTATACACATTTATTATTACTATTTATAGTCACATTATAATATAGTTACATGCACAAAAATACAGTAGGGCAACCAACATGTATCGTTGGGGGAACTCCAGATACAAAAAACTAATGTTATGCAGAATCTTCTGTCCTTTGGCAATAGGTCTGGTGGTCGTCCAGGAACACCAGCACACCATCAGTCAAAAGGGGAGGCAACATAATGAGGGTGCTTACAAACCGGTAGCCCTGGTTGCATCTGCTGTACCGGTTCATCGTTGACAGGCTGCATTGTTTAGGAATACCAGCATCGTTCGAGTTTCGAGTGGCCTTCCATCCTGACCTTGGTCAAAGGCTTGGGTCCCCAGCTGGGTGACCTATATCAGCAGCCTCGGGTAATTGAATCTGACTAGGGCTCAGAGGACAAACACGTGTGTGCGAATGCATTTAGCGGGTCCCTGTGATTCGTCCTTGATGTGCTTATGCGTGCTGACACTGTGCATGCTGCCACTAACCACATTCGCATGCTGACCCTGTGCATGTCACCCCTAACCATGTTATTCATTTTGTTTGTTTTTCAAGCATTATTTTACTTACCATTCAATTACATTTCACTTTGCAGCAAATGTAAAGCGCCTAGAGAGAGATTACGTTCTCTGAGGGCGCTTTATCAAGTGAATTATTATTATTATTATTATAATGCATGCAGGCACACATTTACCAACACATACACTGCACATACACACTCTCACACGTATGACACATCCGGTCAAATGGAGAGCCATATTCAACAAATAGGGGATAGGTTGCATGTGTTTATTTCCCTTGCACTCTGCCTCTAACGTGTACATATCCAGACCGTCTCCTGACCCTTACAGAGGGTGAATTAGTGTGTTACCCGAACTTTCGGGCACATGTCTGCAGCTGTTGCCGGGCTAAGCTCGGAGCAGCGATTGGAGCTTGGTGTCGTGCCTACAAGCTTGGACGATTAAGCAAGGAGACTAGGGGCGCAGCAGGGGCCCCGATCTAGTTGGAGCTGGGCTCGCTGCCAACTCACTCCACGCGCTGCCTCAGTCATTGTGGCGCATGGAAGGAGCCCGAGCATCGCGTCAGCTTCGATCGTATTGTGTCTCCTCCTCTTCGTACCTGTCCACCTGAGCGCCGAGCAGGCCGCTAGGTGGCGCTGCTGGGCAGCAAGCAGGATTCGTCTGCTCACTGCTGCAGCTGGCCGACTGCTGCCTCGTCACGGCAGCAGGGCTACTGCGCTTCCAGTGGAGTTCACCAACCAGCCTGCAATTTGCATGCAGCTCGTGCACTGCCAGTGCTCGTGCGCAACGACCGCTGTACGCCACCCCCATGCAAAGCAGGGACATGGTCCTTGTTGACCTGTCAGACGGCCCCAGCTGCTCAGGCGCATGAGACGCCAAGGCTTGTGGCCATGCGTCATGCCGACAGTGCCACCGAAGGTGCTGCCTCTGGCCGCGGCCCAGCCGCCCCACTGTGATGCGGCATTATGGTTTGCAAAACTCTTCTTTTGCAGCCAATCGCTCCCGACTCGACAGCGAAGCCGACCTGGACAATGCAGATGCAGGCTCGGTGGCATCCGACTGTCCGTCTGTCAGCTTGCCTCGAGCCAAGGTCCCTCGCACGCGCATGCGCCGGGCTAGTGGCGCAAGTGTCACCGCCCTGCCGGGGACCGTCAGGCTGGACATTGCCGAGGCAGGCCGTGTGGCCGCCATGGTGCACGGAAGTCCAGCCGAGCGTGGCTCCTCCACCTCCTCGGGCGGCAGCGATTCCGTCGTCAGCAATGACGAAGCGTACGGCAACCGAGCGCTCCCTCGTGGCCAGTGCAAGCTCGACGAGCCGCCCGGCTCGAGCATGCTCGAGCACGCTCTCGGGCACCTCCCATGCAGCTCCGGCATAGGTGGCGGCGGTGCCGGCGACGCCGCTGCAGAACCGGCAGCCGTGGACCCCTCCAAGCCAGCGCCGGAAGCACCGCTCACCGAGGCTCTGCCTCTTCCGTCGCTTGTTCCGCCTGCACAGTGCGCGCCCGTGCAGCCAGAGTCGTGTGACGACGACGCCGCCGTGGCAGCAGCGGAAGCGGTGGCAGTTGGAGCAACGGCGTCCTCTCACGAGCAGGTATTCGCACCGATGTGCAGGCAGCAGCTCGCTGCCGGCAGCAGTTAATGGCAGCATCGGCCGCTTCGGCTGCAACTAAGCAGTCGGGACCGGTTCCCCGTGTGAACGTCTTTCAGACTCGATAAGTGTGAGCGCATCAGCCTGCTGCTCTCGTCACCTGCGCCTGTCGCCTCTCACCGTGGGGAGGTAACTGATTGCCTGACGATCATGTAGGCTTCATCTGCTAGATTCCCCCAAACTACTAAGCAAAAGTACCAGGCCACTAATTCCATAGTGAATCGGCCTCGGTGAGCTGCCGAGGTGATTACATAAACTGAAGGCCACTGCCACTGCAAGCTCGTTAGGACGTGCCTTACCTGCCACCTTACGACTGTTAAATAGCGACCGGGTGGCAACTGCCAAGCGCACTTTTATCTCACAGATGTCTCAGTTCACAACATCTGCTTAGATCTCTTAGATCTCGTGCAGCTCCTTGATGACCTCCATTTACCACTGCTGCATTACAATGTGTGAGAGCTATTAATTGCCTTGGTTTGGAATTTCTGCATCCTAGTTGATAATCATTACTACCCCTTTCCTTTTGTTTCCCCTTTGAAGATTGTGACATTTGCAGCAAGCGATATTTTCTGCATGTCAGCCATTTTCTGCTGAGCTCGCCGGCACCGAGATGCACGTGTGTTCGCCTTGCTTTCGTGCACCGCACTAGGGATGGCGCCTATCAGCTGCTTCACCCTCACAGCACAGCTAATGCCGCTGCTGTACCGAAGCTGCTCGTGCATCTTGAGCCGCTTAATGCCTGCAGGGCTCCGCCGCCGCCGGCTTACAGCATGCGGACCACAGCCAGACCTTCACGGGTGCTGCTGCTGCCACCTCTTCCAGCAGCGCGGCGATTGTAAGGGTTGGCAGACACAGCGTCGAGGAAGAACTTGAGGATGGCATGACTGAAGGCACACTGCCTACAAGAGAATCTGTTGCTTCTGACGGGCCGCATATGCAGCGGCCACAGGCAGCAGGCAATGCTGCAGCTGACAGTCGTAGTCGCGACACCGACTCGGCCAGTTCGTCACCTGTGCCGGGCAGCACACGTGGCAGTGGCGCGGCTAAACACGAGACGACAACTTCTGGCACTACAGACAAGCCTACACTGCGCCCACGCCACTTGCCAATCGCCATCATGGAGCTCATGCAGAGGAAAGAAGCGGCGTCTGTGGTGCTAGATAAGCTGGAAGCGTTTGCCACGTTTGCAAGAAATAATAACCCGGTGAGCTGATTGTCTGAGAAAGAGAGAGAGAGAGCAAGAGCGAGAGAGCAATAGAGAGAGAGAGAGAGAGAGAGAGAGAGAGAGAGAGAGAGAGAGAGAGAGAGAGAGAGAGAGAGAGAGAGAGAGAGAGAGAGAGAGAGAGAGAGAGAGAGAGAGAGAGAGAGAGAGAGAGAGAGAGAGAGAGAGAGAGCAAGAGAAGGCGATTTAGATGGAGATGAAGAAAGGGAGAGCAAGAGAATGAAGAATACAAGGAGTGAGAGGAAATGGGGTGCCGTGGAGATAAACAGACAGAGGTCTAGCTTTGACAGGTATACAGAGGTAGAGGGAAACATACAGATAGAAGAGACAGTGAAAGCAAGAGATGAAGATAAAGGGAGTAAGAAATGGAGACAAAGAGCACAAGAGACTGAGAATTGAAACAGATCTAGAGAGCAAGAGAGAGGCAGAGAGGTTTGGTGCACCTCATTCTTTGCAGGTAGGTTTTTACATCCGGAACATTCATTCAATGGCATTCAGGTACCTATGACAACCGTCTCTTTTACTTGCCCTCCGAGGAAGATGAATTAAATAGCTCATTACTTGATTATCCTTGTGGCGATGTAGCTAATCGTTTCTCTAGCTTCTTGATCAACAAGATGGACAAGATCAGAGAGTCCACCATAAGGTAGCATCATCTCTTATGGACTCCTGTCCCTCAATAACAACCCCACAGGACTCCCCTCCCTAAATTCCGTACAGCACCTCATTTAAGGGTGACAGAAGTGACGTCATTCTGAAATTCATCTTCTAATCAAAGAAGACTACCTGTCCTCTATACCCTCTACCCACTGTCCTGCTTCTACAATGCATAGATCTGCTGCTGCCATGCATAACTAACATCATACATTTGTCATTAGCCTCCCTGCCCCTTTCAAAAGGCTGTATTTAGGCCACTAATTAAGAAAGCAACATTAAAACAAGAGAACTTGAGTAGATTCCGCCCAGTCTCCCTCCATTCCTATCGATGACACTGAAACGAGTTGTGGCAGACTAATAAAGCTAATCATTCAACAGAGTCAACATTACTTAAAGTTTATAATGACCTCAGGAATACAGACTAAGGTAAAGTCTTTCTGCTTGCTTTTCTTGATCTTTCGGTCGCATTTGCTATCTCTCATCTTGTCTGGGCATCACTGGCACGGCACTTCAATGATTAAAGTCCTATCTCAGTGGGAGATTCCAGAGCATTGATGCGAACAGAAAAGATCATTCGAGGAATTACTGAGATATGGGTTACCGCAAAGCTTCATCATTGGTCTGCTTCTCTTTAAG
This sequence comes from Cristatella mucedo, assembly GCA_009760855.2. Lineage (NCBI taxonomy): Eukaryota > Metazoa > Bryozoa > Phylactolaemata > Cristatellidae > Cristatella > Cristatella mucedo. The sequence continues at coordinate 250,489 of WPIO01000072.1, read as the reverse complement.
TGTATACTCTCCCTCTTGCCGATGTGATCGCCAAGCGCTATCTGGGCTTTCACTTCTATGCAGATGACACTCAATTGTACCTTTACATTGATTCATCGCAACTTTCCAGTTCAATTAACTCTCTCAACTTCCTTGCTGAATGTATTGCTGGCATCCGCACATGGATGGCAGCAAACTGTCTCAAAATAAATGACAATAAAACCAACTTGCAAGTTATGGGCAAAACCAGAGTGACCCTGAAAGTCAACAGCTTAACTCTGAAAACCGGCTCTGCCAGCATATCTCTTGTTGAGTCTGCACGGAATCTAAGTGTCCTGTCCCAAAGTGACGTTTCATTAGACAACCACCTCAGCTCTAAAGTAAAGCCTGCCTATTTTCAGCTACATAAAATCGCTGAAATTTGGACTTGCATGGATATGGATACTACATCTCAATTGGTCCATACATTTGTAGCATTCCATCTCGACTTCAGGAACTCACTGCTTGCTAGTCTACCGGCCTGTACCATCAGGCATTTACAGTTGGTGCAAAACTCTGCAGCTAGGCTTGTCTGCCGTGAGTGTAGCAGTTGCCACATCCAACCACTTCTCACCAACCTGCACTGGCTTGCAGTCAAGCAGTGCATCGACTTCAAGGTTCTGTTGTTTACTTTTAGGTTCCTTCATTCTCTGGCACCAGCCTACCTATCAGAAATACTCCCAACCAGGCTAGGCATCGTACCACCCCATATTCTGAATCAAATCATTTAGCCACAACTGTCATGCGAACCTGAAATTCTTTGGAGACCGTACTTTTGTTCGTATGCTCCCAAAGCCTGAAACTCTTCTGCTTTGCAGGCATTATGTGCACTTAAAAGTAACCTTGCCCACATTCTAGATGGCCTATGTTGCTGCAGACCAGCAGCTAAGTGCCTGCAGCCTTTTATCATTAGATAGCACCTTCTGCTGAAGAGCTCCAGCATTGAGCCTGCATAGCTAGCAGGTTGTAGTGGTGGAACCTGCTTGAGGCTAGCTTTCCTCTCCTGTAAATGCATTCAGCTCTTCAGTAAATATGCCCTCGAGCCCTGTTCAGCTCCTCAAAAGCGATTTCGTGGCTTCGAAAGAGGTGTATAGGCTGGGTACCAGCCAACGATATTGGAGGGCTGCCAACTACATCCAGCCCACGTGCTGGCATTCTGAACTCTTCTGATTGTGCATGGCTGCCGAGATGATTAGGTCTGCTCACCTACCCTGTGGGGTGTTGGATGCTTATTAGCTAGAGACTAATACTTAGTGACTGCTTTGCTCTCCTGCATTGACACGAGCATACCTGCACAAGCGCCCTGTCTCACTTGAACGTACCTAGTCATCTCATTTTCTGATTGCTCACCTTATCATGATGTTCACACTGCCCTACATGAATATTACTCGATCGATGTGCCGAAAGGCCGATGAGCTTGGCATATTCCTGACCTCGGAAACAACAAGAGGACATCGTGAAGGAGCAAGCAGGGCTTGCTGAGCACATCGAGTGCTCGATCGCAGATACAATGTAGAAAACCTGTAAATTGTTGGATTGAGAAGCAGCCGAAAAGTACAGGGCCGCACGCACCCAGTCATACACATTTGGCCGCTTGGCTGTGTGGAGCCAGCGATGGGACAGAGGAGCAAGGTGCCGAGAGCTGGCAGCTAGTGAGCATCAGCATAGATTGCTAGATATAGGAATTTTCTACTTAAGGAGGCGAATGTGCTGTCAATTATCACGGCAATACACTGCTACTCCTCTGTCTGGCTTCACTTACCCTCCTTGTCGTTTTCTCCTCTCTACCTCTCCCCTCTTTCTCTCTCCTAAGTCTCTCTGCCGCTGTCTGCTGCTGCTGCTCCCTCTGGTCTTTATGTTTCTCTCATCTTTTGTCTCTCTGCTATCTTTCTTTCCCTGTCTTCTCATTTCTCTGTCACCCACTCCTTCCTCTCCATCCCTCTCATTTCTCTGCTCTCTGTCTGCTATCTATCTCTGCTCTTTCTCTCGCTGTGTCTGTCTCTGTAAGTGTGTGTGCGCGTGTGTGAACGCGCACGTGTGTGGTGTGTGTGTGTGTGTGTGTGAGAGAGAGAGAGAGAGAGAGAGTGCATATTCATTTTTTATGCTTCCACTATTTATCTGCCACCGCTCTCACTCTCTCTCTCTCTCTCTCTCTCTCTTTGTATGTGTGTGAGTGTGTGTGTGTGTGTGTGTGTGTGTGTGTGTGTGTGTGTGTGTGTGTGTGTGTGTGTGTGTATTTTCCTCTTATCTCCACTCTGCTTTTAGCATGCTTTTAAGTGCTGGTAGCTCTCTCACCTATCCTTCTCTGCACAAACAAAGCCTTAGGTTCTATTACCCCCCCCCCCCCACCTATCCAAGGCCCAAGCTCAGCAGTGCATAAATCAGCTGCACTAGCAGGCTAACTCCTGCTGAATCTGGCATCACCTTCTGAAGATGGCATACTCGGCACGGCTGTAGTGTGAGGGAGATGTAGAGGAGAGCTGCCTCTGTATGTCTGTCTCCTTGGGCATTGGGCCATAATTGAGTGCGTGTCAGCATTTTTGACAGTCTTCTCACAAGGGCTTCGGCATGCTGAGCTGATAGGATTTACAGACCTGAATGTTATGCCGATGAGAGGATTTCCCAATGACCTGTCAGCATGCACCTGCTCCCCGTGCATTTGGGCTCGTGAGTATGTCTGCCATGCATGCAAAAACATGTATGCAGCGTGCGTGTCTAAATAGTACATACCTGTATATCCATGTGTTACGTACACACAAGCCCGTGCATCAATGAAACAGTGATAGCTTAAAGACAGTTGGTGACAGAAGCTTTAGCTCTGCAGGTCCTAGACTGTGGAACTCGCTTCCACAATTCTTATGCAACGACAACTAATCTCCAACTGCCGACTATGGCACATCTTTTTCAGCGATCCTGAACTGCTACTTCTATGCTACTCACTACCTCAACTGCTCTCCTGACTCTGCTATGCTTTCTCTGTTGGCTACCGAATGCGTACCGAAAGCCGCTTAGGCTGTGAGTGCGCTATACAAAACTCTCCTTTGTAACACCCACATGGTCTTTTTGACTTTGTGGAGTTACTGACGGAGATACATTACATTACTTTCTCTTTGTTGTGTGAGACGAAGTCTGTTGGCTACCGAATGCGTACCGAAAGCCGCTTAGGCTGTGAGTGCGCTATACAAAACTCTCCCGCGTAACACCCACGTGGTCTTTATGACTTTGTGGAGTTACTGACGGAGATACATTACATTACATTAGTGAGCATTAGATAGACCATATCTGCTGCTTAATAGGACAGGCAGTCCTGGTAATATAGGTACATCACCATTGCCTGACAATTTAGTGAGTGTGAACACTTGGCAGTGATATCGCAGTCATGGCAACTGATCGGGATGGGTTACAGCATGTCACTTTGTCACGTGTTGTCAGCACGACAGCAAAGGGCCAAGCTTGGGGTCATGTTGTTTGCTTTTCTCAGCTGCCGGGCGCACGAGAGCTTGTACTCGGCATAAGCTCGTAAGGCCTCCTTCACACAAGCGAGCCGGCCGACGTAGAGGGCAGCCGTGTTGCACATTTCTTGTTGCACTCATTTCGGGCCTTCGTCGTGCGCAGTTTTCCAACAGCTCCTGGCCCTTCCGTTTCTTTTGCCACTTGCAGCTGAAACTCACGGCTACAAGCACTGGTGCTTTACAGGCCAGCAAGTGGTGGAGCTCAAGCAGTGGATCCCCATCACTGTATGCATAAGCCACCCATCTCTCGCACCACCTGCCTTAAGCAGTGTCTCCAGCAGAAAGTCTTAGGATGAGCTGCATAGCCTCAACTGTCTGGTGCCGAGGAAAATCAGGGCCTGCTTTGACAATGAGACACTAGCCAAACTAGCTCATGCACGTTTGACATCACTTCTAGGCAATTGCAATTGCCTGTATTTAGGAATCCCAGTCTGTGCCCTTAGTTCACTGCACTGGTGCAAAAATCAGCAGTTCATCTACTGTGTCGTCAATGGCATAGCTGCCACATCTCGCCACTTCTGCATGAACATTGCTGGCTCCCTATCAAGCAGTGAAACGACTTCACGTTCTTTGGCCTGGGGGGGGGTCCTCCACTCGCTCTCGCACCAGCTTATCTAGCTGACCTCCATGCCCCTCTGCGCTCCTCTGTGCTCCCACTGCACCGTCTGCTGCTCCTCGACTGCTGCCGATCGTCTCGCCGATCGTCTCGCCGCTCCTCGTAAATCTCCTGACGATCGGGCCTCCGGTTATCATGCACCGAATGTCTGGAACTTGCATCCGGCCTCTCTCACCGCCTGCATCGAATTCGCATCGTGTAAGTCTCGTCGACAGACGCATTGGTTACGCTCAGGTTTCTCTTCACCACGAACGTTTCTTTTTCTCTGCATACTTTGTGTGTTTAGTGCCTGCATGGTTCATTACGACCCCTAACAGTGACCTTCAGGGGTCGTACTAACCAATGCCCCTCACCTCGAGTGTTGTCTTATGTGCTATTGCATGCTTGTCTAAGTACTATTCTTCACATGTCATTAAATCTCGGCTACGGCTTCTCTTACAGTGAGCTGTTTAGTGCCAGTGTAGAAATATGGTTCTCTTTAAGGTGCTATGTAAAAAATTACTATATTATTTAAAGTAATGCCTGTGTGGTGAGTATTAAAAAAGCTCTGGCGGCTGACACACCGGGAAAATTGAACGAATTTTTTTGCCTGCAATCGAGCCTTCAACAACCCGGCATTAACAGCTGTATGTGATGTGAGTGCCCACTTCCTCACATTAGCCACTGCAATCGGTCATGCGCTGCTGACTGACCATTAGCAACCATCTGAAATGGGCCAATTCGATCATGCTTCCTTTGCAGCATAGATAAAGTGCCTAAGGGATTAAGTTCTCCAAGGATGCAATATAAATGCATAATTACTATTATTAATTGTCAATTGTGGCCGTTTGAAATAAGCAATCGTCACATGCCGGTTAAGTCTCGTGATCATCAAGATTACGCACTTCATCCCAACCCCTCCACTATGAGTTACTTTTCTAATCTTCAAATTTAGCTGTCGTATTTGTCAACCGGTCACGTCTGCTCGGTCAACTTCCTATTATTTCTAGATATATTTCCTCTCTAGCTAGGTCTAGGTCTTCGATAAAGTGAACTCCCTTTTGCAGTGCATGCACCGCTTCTCTTTTCTTGAAGCTCAAACGCAACACTCCAACCGGACGCCGAATAGTCCCGTGTAATAGTGTGCCAGACCTCGTGACTAAATTCCTCAGTGGCCTGCAATGACCACCGGGCTTCTGTCAGACCAAACCCAAGTGGTGTGCTCTTAGTTGAGGGAGGGGGGCTGGTCTTCAGTTGGTCACGTGGGCATTGGCATGGAAGCTTGGGGGAGGGTAGTTCTCCGATATTATTCAACAGATTCTGCCGGTCTCGAATTTCTGTCCCTTGCCCAAGTTGAAGGGTGTGTGAAGATGAAATAGGCAAAGCCAGCAGCTTGAGCTAATTTATCGGAGACAATATGATTGACGGCCGACCTAGCAGCCGAGCTAGCCATGTCTGATCTCACCGACCAGCTTGGAGGACCGGCCGGCAGTTTGGAGCAGAAGGAAAGAATATGCACTCCTCGAGGTTACCAGCCGGTGTCACCGTGATCGCCATTGTTGCAGTGCTCATCCGGGCCCTAGCTGCCGGTTGTGCTTGCCAGCCCATCCCGCGGGCGTTAGTGCACCTCTTGCCTGGCAGGCTAGTGAAGTGGCGGGTCTTCTTTAGGTTACGAATGGCAGCCCAGTCGGTAGCCCAGTGACCAAGGCATCTGCGCTCTCGGTAAGGCAGATGTATTTCTGACTCACACTGTCCCTACTCGGCTATGTACTGGGCTATTTCATCTACTCGGCTATGTACTGAGCTCTTCCAATGATCCAATTTTCAACTTGTATGGTGAAGGCAGTTGCCATAAGCTTGAGCGATGTGGGCATCGGCATGCAGCAAGCTTTCCTTTGTGGGCTGGCTTTGAGCATTTAATTTGCCAGCTCAGCACGATGTTAAGCAGGTTCGATTTCGACCGACTGCCTCCCCGGGCCACATTCGAGCAGTGCCATCGTACAGCTTGCAGTGCATCCCCACTGCTGCCACCTCCCTGAGTTGTAGTTGCAGCCCACAATAATGAGCCTGTGGTGGACCTGTCGTCCTTTGTGTCCTTTGCTGTCGGCTTGCATTGGATCCGAGCACCCAGGTCAAGTTTGACCTTGAAATCAGAATCGTTTTGGCAGGTGTCTGACAGGCTGCTGACCTGATGTGCCCAATCATTTCTGCACAGCCTGTCCTAACGGGGGGGGGGGGGGGGGGGGGCAATGGTCGGTGCCAGAGTTCGACCTGGACTGTCCAGTTGACATCCTGCTGGTAACAGCACGGACATTTTTGTCATTATCGATCGATGCAGTGAATGTCAAACTTCAGTCTTGGCCTGCTTGGTCCTCATTACTGAGCAGGCTCTGAGTCTCGAAGCTGAACTACTGTCGACACGATGCATGGCAATCTGTCCAATGACCTTCGAATAGTGTTCGTACAGTCTGCACTATACAGCACCCTGTACTATGCTTCTTTATTATGTTGGCCCAAATTAGCAAGATTCTTTGAAAGCTTGTGATTCAACCTTGTGCCACATTGTAGGGGTCCAATGAGTCAGACAAGCCCAGTCAGCCTAAGGTGCAGGTGGCCAATGGCAGCATCACTATCGGGCACATTCAAACGCCAGAGGATGAATCTAGCATGCTCACTGCAGTGCTGAATGCTGCCAAGATGACGGATGAAGTAAACGGTTCCACCGATGAGGGCTCCGTGCTGGCCTCTGGGCAGCAGCAGCCTAGGTGAGCAGCAGCTGCACGAGTTCTACCCATACAATCCGTCAAACACGTGCTGTGGTCCAATAGCTGCTGGGTAGGCATGCGTGATTAATCTGTCTTAAAGATGACACTGCTTAAAGATTGAGTTGATGTATTGCTTTGAAGTCGTTTCTTATGGCATCCGGCATAAGCCTTGTGCTGGAACGCCTAATAACCATTTGGCTAACTGCATGTTTTTCTTACGAAACGACAACTACTCTCCTACTGCCAACTATGGCTCATCCTTTTCAGCGGTCCTGAGCTGCTACTTCCATGCTACTCACTACCTCAACTGCCCTCCCGACTCTGCTATGCTTCCCACTTTCTCTTTGTTGCGTGAGACGAAGTCTGTTAGCTACCGAATGTGCACCGAAAGCCGCTTAGGCTGTGAGTGCGCTATGTAAAACTCTCCTGGGTAACACCCACATGGTCTTTATGACTTTGTCGAGTTACAGACGGAGATACATTACATTACATTTCCAGTGCTGTCATGCACTAGGTAACCGTGAGGTTTCTGAATAGAATTTGTTTAGCTCCCAGCGCTGAACAATATGCAGCATTTGAAATTAATGACAGTGAATAAAGAGACAACAGAGTAACGTGAAAAGTAACGTGAAAAGTAACGTGAAAAGTCATGAAATGTAGTATAAAGTAATGTAGCTCCTTCTATAACTCGGCAAAGCCACAAAGACTAAGTAGGTGCTATGCAGAAGAGTTGTCTGTGGTGCACCCGAAGCCTAAGTGGCTTTCGGTATGAATGTGGTAGCCAACAGACTGCCTTTCACGTGCAACGAGACAGTAAGAAGCATTGCTGAGTTGGGAGAGCAGTTGAGGAAGTGAGTAGATTTGAAAAAGTAGCTCAGGTTGGCTGCAAATGATGGGCCACAGTCTGTAGCAGAAAAGAAGATATAGTTTTGTAAGAATTGTTCAAATGAGTTCCAGTTTAGAAAATAAAAACACTGCCGCCGCTAATAGTCTGTGAGCGTTGGAATGAAGCAGCTAATTTATGGTCTATGGAAAACTTGAGGGTACAAGGAGGCTGAAACTGGTGCAGCAGTTCAGCTACTTATCAAGAAGCCAAGCCATGGCGGGCCTCGTGAGTCAGCATAAGATAGCTGCCCTCAATGCCCGCTGATCGACTGCGAGCAATTGAAGCTCCTTCAGCAAAGGAAGCACTTGATTGAACCTCTGGGAATTGTTGCTTAGCCTTGCAGCCGTATTCATCACCAGGTGCAGAGGCTTAATGACTTTTTTCGGTGGCCCATCCAAAACGGAATTGTTGTAGTCCAGCCTGAAGAGAACCTGTAACTAGTTAAATTTTTAGCAAGCCACCGTAGTATGCAGTTTCTAACCTTAGAGATGGATCGGATGTGACGGCTAGCTTTTAAGGCAGTCTTCTTAATGAAGCATTTAAACTTTAAAAAGTTATTAAATAGGACACCTAAATTCTGAACCCACGATGAAGGTCGCACTATAGCATTACCAATAATAATAATAATACAGTTGTACAGTTGCCCTCAGAGAACTGAATCTCGTTCTAGGCACTTTAAATTTGCTGCAAAGGAAGCACGATCCAATGGTTAATGATAGCGTGCTCGATGTCAACAAGCATAACATGGTTACAGGTGACATGCATCAGGTCAGCATGCAAATATGGTTAGTGGCAGCATGCACAGTGTCAGCACGCATAAGCACACAAAGAATGAGTCGCATGGACTCACAAAATGCTGTGATAAATAGATGTGATTTTAGCTTCTTTTTAAATGTTGTCATGTCAGGGAATGCCGTGACGACAGCCGGAAGTGAGCTCCAGGCTTTAAGAGCAAACGAACTGAAAGCACGGTATCCAAAGGATTTGAGGTTTTTGTACGAGGTATACGTTAACGATTGTATTCTGAAAAGCTGGTGGTTCGATGTTTAGCCTGGTGGGGAAGTATATTTGATAGGTAGGCTGGAGCCAAAGAATGAAGGGACCTAAAATGAGTGGCAGAACCTTGACATCCCTGCGTGACTGGGAGCCAGTGCATGTCGGCAAGAAGTGAGCTAATAATAATTATAATAATAATAATAATGTACTTGATAAAGCACCCTCAGAGAACTTAATCTCTTTCTAGGCGCTTTACATTTGAGGTGACTTGCAACTACAATGCTCACGACAGACAAGCCTGGTAGAGCAAAGTCTCTTTGTCCAGCCGCACGATTGGAGTGTCCTGTGAGTAGGAGTTCGGTTGTATCGTCATTTAGCTTAAGGAAATTCTCAGCATCCAGGATTGAATGTCTTTATAGCAAGCATTCAGTTTATCAGTCATAGCAGCAAATACCGATAGTGTAAATTAAATGACAAATACACCTGGATATCATCAGCGCAGAAGTGTCAGCCGATCCCATGATCCTGAATCACTTTTCCCAGAGGCTCGGTATAAATGGATAGCAAACGACCGAGAACGGACCCTTGTGGAACTCCACAGGTCACCTATCACCTGGATAAGACGTGATCACCACATGACACGGATTGAGCACGATCGGACAAGTACGAGTCGAACCATGCCAGTGTCTGCTAGACCGATCGTTGTTTTCAATCGTTCAAGTAGGGTATATTGGTGAGCTGTGACGGCTCACAAGCTAAGGCGGTTGCTTTTCATGGCCTCGGTCTCAAGGTCGTGGGTTCGAACCCTGTGGTGGGTGATCCTTTATTGCTTTTGCAAGCAGTTGTTAAAGCCGTAAAAGCTCACCTATCGCTACACAAAAGAGGCTGTTAAATCAGCTAGTATTTTTTTATTGATGAATAATTTCAAATGCAGCTGATAGATCAAACAGAACCAAGGCAAGGACATCACAACCATCCCTTCTGCTTAGGATGCCGCTGGTCACACAGATGAGAGCAGTTTCAGTAGAGTAGTGCCACTTGAATCATCACTGAAATTCTTCTTCAGACAATTCTTTCTTGTCAATGCAAAGATGCTTAGCGACAATCTTTTCGAGGATCTTTGACAAAAAAAGAAGAAGGGAGACTGGGAGATAGTTTTCTAGGGCGGCTGAATCCAATCCAGGCTTTTCAAGTTTTGGTTGAACTGTGGTCGATTAGAAAGACTTTAGACTAACTCCTTTATCCAGAGAAGCATAAACAACCCGAGTAATTGCTGGACCCTTTTTATCCACTATGAAGACCAGAGAGGGGAAGTGCAACTTTGATAAGGAAGAAACTTTGGGTAGGCGGCTGCACTATCTCACTGACAGGCACAAGGGCTGAGGATTGTAGATAAAAAAGCATCTGCCATGTGAATAGAGATTCTGCGCCCCCCCCCCCCCCTTCGAGATTGAAGCACAAGTCTTTCTTCAGCAGAGTTGGCTCTTGCCACTGCATCTTCGGAGGCCCTGCCTCCAACTGGCAGAGGCAGGGCCTCCGAGTGGCTTCAGGTGCAAGCTGCAGGTGAGCTAAGGTGGCTAACCAGCTGGCCTTAGCACCAGAGAAGGCCCAATATCCTGTAGGCGTGGCTGGGCGGACCACAATATAGGCATTCTTAGGTGGATTAATAAAAGCATCTTTCCACTCACCAGAAGCTCGTGCTGGAGAAGACCATTCCTATGGCATAACCACTGCAGTCTTCAACGATACTGAAAGCTGCTGCCAGAGAGACTTTTCACTAGCCATAACTGTCACTAGGAACGAATCCTGGATTAATAAGAATAAGTAAGAATAAGGCCTTGGCCTCTCCCATAGCAGTCAGTCATAACATGAATGGAGTAGTATTTGAAGCAGACAGGCAGAGACAGACGCAGAAAACTGGACAGAAACACGTGTACTTCGATTATATGCTGGCCGGTACTGCTCCTCAGCTAAAACCACTGGTGAACAGCAGTTGGGAGCATCATCGAGAGGCGCCGGTGCACAGCTGTGGTCTGCCTGTGATGTGGGGTGGACCCAGGCCGGTAACCCACTGGTGAACAGATGGTGGATTCACCATCGGGGTCGGCCGATGCACAGCTGTGGTTTGCCTCGGATGAATCATCGGGGTCGGCCAGGGGACGGCCCTGCTAGAGGAGAAGAGAGTCGAGTGGAAGAGAGGGGCGAAGGGAGTCGTGTGTCCAGTCTCTCTGCTCCGTGTGTCGTGCAATAAATGTTGGTGTTGGTCCTGTGCCAGCGTTCTGTGTGCCGTGCAAACCAAACAATAACACAGAGGAAGAGACGCCGTTTCAGACAATGTCGGTTAAAAGGGGAGTTGTCATGAATCTGGCATTTCGTTTCAGAGGTCCTTGGTTCAATTCGTGATGAAAGCACGGCATATTCTTTCTTACTTCCAGTGCAATGATTTTCCTTTGGAGTGTTTAGATCATAAAGATAGGCAGACTAAGAGCGTGTATCTAGGTCGAGCTGGTGGTGCTCTGGTGTGGTTCGAATCTTACTTGCCCAATCGTGTCCAGTCCCTGTCGTATGGCAGTCCAGTCTCAGCCAGCAAATAAGTCACTGTGGAGTTCCAAGAGCATCGGTTATCGGTCATTTGCCGTTCTCGATTGAACTGATGCTTTTGGAAAAGTAATACGGGTTCAGGGCATCGTCTATCCCTTTTATTCGGCTGCAGATACCGAGTTGTCACTGTTATGTAATGATAAAATCAAACTCCTCACAGAAATTTCTAAACGTACTGCAGGCCTACTAGTTTCTAAATAAACTGGATGCTTGCATTGAAAACATTCGATCGTGGATGTCGGAATTTTCTTTAAAGTAAACGACGAAAAAACCAAACTCCTGCTATTAGGATACCCAAGCATGTGGCTGGACTAGAAGACTTTGCATTTCTAATTGGTGGTGCTGTACTGCGACCTTCATCGTGCATTTGGACGTAAGATGTCCAATTTGATAACTGCTTAAATTTTGAATGCTTCAGTAAGAAGACTGCCTCAAAAGCTAGCCATCACGTCCGATCCCTGTCTCGGGTTAGAGGCTGCCTACTGCCGTGGCTAGCTAAAAATTTAACTAACTCCCTGGTTCTGTCTAAGCGGGACAACTGCAATTTTGGAAGGGCTACCGAAAAACCCGTTACGCCTCTGCACCTGGTGATGAATAGGGCTAAGCAACACATCCCAGTGGTTCAGACACGTGCTTCCTTTGCTGAAGGAGCTTCGATGGCTTACAGTCGATCAATGGGCATAAAGAGCAACATTCTTACGATGACCCACAAGGCCTGCCGTGGCTTGGTTCCTTAAATAAAATAAAATAAATAAATAAAACTTAGCTCATTAAACAGCCTCTTTTTGTATAGCGACAGAAGAGCCTTTACGGCTATCACCACCGCTTGCAGTGGCGATAAAGGATCGCCCACCGCAGGAATCGAACCCACGACCTCGGGACCGATGCCGTGAAAGCAACCGCCTTACCTAGTGTGCCATTACGGCTCACCATACATAGCTGAGCTACTGCACCAGGTTCAGCCTCCTCGTACTCTCACGTTCTTTATTGACGATAAATTAGCCGCTCCATTCCAACATTCTTAGACCGTTGGTGACAGAAGCTTTTGTTCTGCAGGTCCTAGACTATGAAACTCACTTCCATAATTCTTATGCAACGACATCTACTCTCCTGCTGCCGACTGTGGCCCATCTTTTGTAGGTGTCTTGAGCTACTCACTACCTCAACTGCCGTCTTGACTCAGCTATGCTTCTCACTTTCTCTTTGCTGCATAAGATGAAGTATGTTGGATACCGCATTCGTACTGAAAGCCTCTTAGGTTCTGTGTGTGCCATAGAAAGCTCTCCTACTTAACAACCCGCTTAGTCTTTGTGGCTGTGTGGAGTTACAGACCGAGATACGTGCAAAATTGGTGGCGCCACGGTGCAACAATCCTCGAGGCCTCATAGTTTAAGTGATGCTTGAGAGCAGTTTGAATTTTTTAAAGTTTTGTAATGAAGATCGTCTCGACAGCTAGCCATCACCATGTTGATCCCTGTCCATAATTAGGGAGTATGTCAATTTATCTCCGTCAGTAACTCCACAAAGTCATAAAGACCACGTGGGTGTTACGCAGGAGAGTTTTGTATAGCGCACTCACAGCCTAAGCGGCTTTCAGTACGCATTCGGTAGCTAACAGACTTCGTCTCACGCAACAAAGAGAAAGTGGGAAGCATAGCAGAGTCAGGAGAGCAGTTGAGGTAGTGAGTAGCATAGAAGTAGCAGTTCAGGGCCGCTGAAAAAGATGTGCCATAGTCGGCAGTTGGAGAGTAGTTGTCGTTGCGTAAGAATTGTGGAAGCGAGTTCCACAGTCTAGGACCTGCAGACTAAAGCTTCTGTCGCCAACTGTCTTTAAGCGAAAGAATGGGACAGCTAATTTATTGTCCACACAGGACCTGAGGGCTCGAACAGGCTGAAACTGATGCAGCAGTTCAGCTAGGTACGAAGGAGCTAAGCCGTGGCGGGCCTTGTGGGTCAGCGTAAGAACTTTGCTCTGTACTTGCCTCTGTGGCTACTAATGATCTTACTAGCTGGTTCTGCCTGGGCTGGGCTACTGTAATTCAACATGGACAGGGCTATGAAAAAATGCCCTAAACCCCATTTAGTGAAGAACGCAGCTGTAAGGTTGGCTCTGAAATCCAGGGGATTCAACTGCACATCTCCTTTAGGAAAGGAGCTGAGAAGACTCCCGGTTGAGCAATGGATTCAAAGCAAAATGTGTGCTCTGACCCACCAGGCCCAATATGGATTAAGTTCTTCATACCTAGCTCCACTGCTGCAGTAGCTTCAACTTTTTCTTGCTCTCCTATGGTCCACTTAGGACAATACCTTTGTTTTTTCATGTTTTCACTTTAAGACCTTTCGTGAGAGAAGCTTTTTGTTCTGCCAGACAGCGGAACTCACTTCGACAATTCTTGCGCAACTGTGTCTTCCCTTTCGATGCCGACTTTGGCACACGGACGCAGCCTCGACGCTGCCTGGACATGCAAATGAATCGCACTCTGGCCTTGGAAAAATTTCCGAACGACCATGCGCTCACTCAGCCGAAAGACTCTGCTAGCACAAGTCGCTCTCTAAACCCCGCCAAACTTGAATGCAATGCACCGAATGCACCTCAGCTCGCAGATGCAGGGAACGAATGGCACTCTCGCACTCATTTCAAATAGCAGTTGCTGTACAGTCCTGCTGTCACCTCACACACTGGGTTTGGGGCTCGTCATGCAGGAACTGCTCACAGCCCTTGCTCGCCTCGTCGCCGGCTCGGGAGACTGATGACTCGCCTGCTTCTCTCCCAATCCACTGAGCTCTCATCTGCCTGATGCCACGTGACATGATCCGTTTAGGTCGGCACATAGCGACGACGAGGGCAGTAGCAGCAGCAGCAGCAGCAGCAGCAGCAGTGTCTCCGGGCCGGACGAACAGGCCGAGATTGACTTAGAGAAGAGCCTGACTTCTGCTGCTGAGATCAAGGCGCTCGCTGCCAAATTTGGAACTCTAGGTACGATTTAGTAGAACGGCAGCCTGGGATCTCTGGCCTGCCGGTTCGTTGGCCGTGCTAGATTTGCTGTGCTGGCTGAATGCTCCAGAAACGACGCCATGTTCTTGCGACGGTGCGTATATCGAGCTTCTTGCAAGGTTATCTGCTTTGAATGCTCGGACACAGACATCATCTTTAAGCTGTGTGGCATTGCTACCTGACCTTGAACAATGACCTCTTATAATAGCTTCACATGGCAGATATTTTCGGCCAAGAATGCCTGGAGCTGTCCCAGAGTACAAGGAAGATCCACTCTTAAGCATTCCTACCGCGTCAATTTGTGTTCACACACAGTTGCCTACATTGGCCCTCGAACGGAAGCTGAAGCAGGTGCACATGCAAGATCAGGCTAGCAAGAGACGTGGTTGACTTGCATGCAAGAAGCAGCTGCAGCCTTGCTTTGGATGCAATTCTTCATTCCATTGCCTCTTAGTGCTTGTCTCGGCGTAGTTACAAGGAGCCATGTCCCTCGGTACTGTGGCAAGTGACTTGCCCATAGCCAGGAGTTCTTTCAGGGATGGGGTACACTTGTATAGTGAGTGGACATTGCTGAAAGTCAGCGGAAGTGTGGCTTCGTGCAATATTTTTCTGTCTTGATAGCTTAGGGCGTATGTGCTTTGCCCAAATGCGCTCAATTTACTCGAAGCAACTGAGTGGTCAAATGTCCAAGGTCTTGTAAATGTAATTTCCTTATTTTAGCCATGTTATAGATAAGGAAAATAAGGACTGATTAATTGACTGACAATGGCCAAAGTATCATACAAATTGTAATGAAAAGAATCGCTGGTCAACAAGAAGCTGTGGCTTTGAGCACTCAACTTTTGCAGTATATCGAAACATAATGCTAGTCGACCACATTGCTGTGCCAGTGAGACCCTTGCCCTAGGCAATCGATACTTGATACTCGATAGGCACTTGGTACATCATGCGTATTTCACCGGATATAAATCAGGTTTTTAAAGTCAATGTTAAGACAATTAAACAGCCAGACAGCTTCAGAAAGGCCTTTGCCCTATCACAAGTGGCCTACTCGGAATTGCAGTGCTTAAAGGTGCCTCTCACAACACTTGAAGAAGTCCTCTAAACCCTGGTGGCCTGCCTTTTTGGATGCTGGCTCTGAACCCGCCAAGGGCATGGCGGTATTCATTAGTGCCCCAATAAAAGTACGATAACCACTCATAAAAGAAAGTAGCCTTATCTAAAAACAAAAAAAACTGTTCCTGAATCCACATGCCAAGGGCATGCGCTGCCTGGAAGCTTCTGCAGACCCCATCTTTCAAAAAAGCTGCTGTTAAGCCAATCATTAAGAAGGCAACACTGGACCTGGAGAACTTCAATCAACTTCTGCCTAGTGTACACAACACTGTCGTTCCCAACCAAAGACACGGGAACGAGTAGTGGCAGACCAGCTAAACTCATATATCCAAACTTCAGACCTAGCGAGCAAGGTCCTGTCAGGTTTTAGAGCAAATCACTCCACATAGTCAGCATTGCTTCGAGTATACGTCGACCTTCTCCGGAATGCTGACTTAAACAGTGTCTGTCTGCTAGTTCTGATGGATCTTTCAGCAGCAATTGATACCATAGATGGCTAAATCCTTCTCGAGCACCTGTCAGCTTGCCTGGGCATTTCAGACACTGTGCTACAAAGGTTTAGCTCCTATTTAAGCCGGAGATTAAAAAATATATAAAATGTATGTGTATAGCATCTTAAGAGAACTTGATCTCTATTCAGGCGCTTCACATAAGCCATGGGGCTCTAGCTCACGACCTCGGCCAGACCTTGGTCGGGTGCGGCCTTGATGTCAACAGTCATTAAAGGAGCCTTTGAAGTATAGCATGTCCTACAGATCCTTTGCAAATCCATACTTTCTTTTCACAATTCACCCTGCCCCTCTTGCCGGTGTAATCTCCAAGCACAATCTAGGCTTTGATTTGTATGCAGATGGTGCACAGCTGTCCTTGCGCTTTTATTGTATCCTGCCTTCCAGCATCTCAAATTCATTGCAGCTGCCTTCCAGCATGTATTGCTTCCTTTTGCACTTGGATGGCAGCAAGCTTTCTCAAATTGAATGACGACAAAGCAACTTGCTGACTATGCGAACATCGGCTCGACCAACATATTTCCTGTAGCCTCTGCATGGAATCAGGTTTTCCTCTCCCAAATTGGCTTTTCACTAAATGAGCCCATCAGCTCCGCAGTCAAGTCTGCTTACGTTTTACTAGTGCGAAAATTGGTCTTTTTTGGATAAGGACACTGCGGCTAAGCTGATCCATCCACTCCTGACCTTCCGATTAGATGTATGTAGTTCACTCCTTGTACGTCGTCCTGCCCCAGCAATAAATTGCAATCAGTTGGTGCTGAGCCCCTGACTAACTTCAAATCACTCAGAAACCCTGCTTTCAGCAAGCATTTTTTAGCATTTTTCATTTTTCAGCAAGCAGTTTCCCCAAAGCCTGGAACTGACTACTGACTAAAAACACGTCATCTCCTGTTTTGACTACGTTTAAAAAGAAGCTAAAAACCTACCTGTTTCTCACAGCTGTTGCTCTTAGTGAATTTTTCTTTGAGTGCCCGTGCGTTACACAACTCCGCCGTCACGATCTAAGAGCAAGAGCAGCAATATGCTTCTTTATAGAACCCCAATGAACTAGTCTTTTGTTCCTCTGTGCTTTGAGTGCTTACCCGTGGAGGATTCAGTGCATGTTACCAGCCAGGTTTCCAACTAAACAGCAGCTATGAGTGTCTTCTTGTGTGCTTTTGTATGCTTGCCTAGGCATGATACTTTGCTTGTCATGAACTCTTGGTTATTGCTTCTCTTGCAGCTCATTGTAAAGCGCCTGAAGAGAGATCCGATACTCTTAGGGTGCGATGCACTAGATTTGTTATTATTATTATAATATAGGGCGCTCTTTATATGGAGCCTCTGGCTCATTGCTTCCTCTCACCTTCCATGTGGGGGGCTGAAGAACCCTCCCCCCATAACTGTCAGCTACCTCTCTTTTCAGGCGTCCTGCGGCTGGTGTGGCTTATGTGGCTTGTGCTTCTCACGTCCATTTAGTATACAGTTTTCGCGACTAGATTCAGCATCAAACTATCCAATATACGTACAGCTCAGGAATTTTCCAGAAACTTAGCCGATGTAGAGCATAAAAGCACAACAATGGGGCCGACAAAAAAGAGAAAATGAAAAAGAAAGTTTAATGTTCTTTCTTTCTTTTGTTTTTCTTTCTTTCTCGACTTTTCGACAATGGCGGTGGGTGGGTTACAAACTCCTGCAATCAAGGGAGAAAGCCCTGGTCACCATTGAAGTTAAGAAAGAACCTCCTTTGCAAAACGCTACAATGTCAAGCCTCATCTCGGAGGTATGATTTGTCGAGCTGCCTATTGAAACTCCCCCCTGTGGAACCGTGCAGCACAGGAATAGTACCTCGCACCGCTCTGCTGATGTCGACTGCAAGCGCCGGCATTTCCAGCTACCCGCTGGAACCTGGAGCAGCAGCAGAGTGTGTGCACTTGCTTAAGTCGGTGAATTAGAGGACAGCCGTTCTGACCCACTGTGAGCCGGCCTGCACATAGTGCCCCTTTCGGACCTTTATGGCGTATTTTATAAGAGATCAGTCTTTTGGGGAATCAAATTGTCTCAATTGGTTGATCGATTGCTGAATTTCGTCCAACCCTTGCTGGCAGATGAATCGAAATGATCTTATTCGATGCTAGGATGCTAGGTAGCCTCTCTAGGTAGCTTCCTCAAAAAATGATAATTCTTTATCTTTGACTTAAACCAGCCAAACGAACAGTCCCCCAACTGCTGCAGTCGCCAGATTTATTATCTTTAAATATCACATATTTAGCCTGCTGCATTATGCTGAGCTGTGGTGCCACAATTATAATCGGTCTAGCTACCTAGAGGCGGCACAGCAGTTTTGGCAGCCTGAACATACCTATTTAAATGTCATCGATCCGAATTGCTTCCTATGCACCGTAAGTTCTTATTGAAGCTGGATGATGGCTGCGACCATTGGCCGGCACCTCATCGCTATTAGTGATTCGTCGATGCTGTTCACCTCACTGAAAGGGAGCTCGCTCATTGTGAGAGTGTGCTGCACGTGATACTTCAATGAACATCGGTCTTGTGTGTACTACCTCAATTTGTCTTCTTAACTTTGGCCTCGAAAGCAGTCTGTCTATGTGGCACGCTCCTTTATTTCGAGTACTACGTCCTGTGGGTCCAACACCTTGCACTCCCTCACACGAGTTGGTGCATAAGTGCACTCACTCTGGGTCTTAAGTCAGGAATAGGGTGCTTGCACTCCTGCGAGACCCGGGTCACTGGCTTGCTGCTGCATACGGGAGTGACAGCTCGCCACTGTGGCACCTCTGCCGCTATATACCTGAAGCTGCTTCTGAATCGTAGACCTTTACTTAACTTGTATGCGCCTGTACCAATGCTGGCCCACCACACGCACGATCGCTTGCTTGCTGGCATTCTCTACCCTTCATCCAACTAGCCGGCCTGCCGCTGGCCAGCCTGGCAGCTACATTGGCATCAAGTTCATAAGCACCACTTACCGTTGTAGGGCGGCCTCATCGTGTGGCTGCAGAGGCGGTCGTGCCCAGCAGTGCTCTGCCGCCAACAGTTGTCCCTGTGGTGCAGCCCCCGCTGGATCCCAGGAGCATCGAGGAGGCGCGAGCAAACTACTTTTCCGACATGCTTCGCGCCGCCAAGTCCTAGAGCCATGCGTGCCATGTTTTTTGAGCACTGGCCCCTGCCACTGAAGGAGCTGGCACAACGTGGCCTGTGCACAGCTGGTCGAACCGAGCACGCTTATCGCACATCGAATAATCATTTTAAGGATTATATAAATATATAGAAATACAGTACGCATACGTCCATGTACAGATATCCATGCTGTGCCATAAACAACTGGGCAGTCCAACGAAAGGTAAATGAGCTACGATGTCTCCTGCTAGACGGGGGGGGGGGGTACAAAACTAAATATTCCTATGCCTCTGAGCGAGTCCGCCACCTTGTCGGCTCCGGCATACCTGCAGCTGAACTGGTGCAGCAGTTGCTGCCTCTTCGAGACCTCGGGTCCTCGTAGGGCAATGCCTTGTGCGGAGGGTGAAATCTTCTTTCCTGCTGCTGCCGACTCTGGAGCTTCCTGTCCGATGCTCTTCGATGCTACTTAGATGTCTATCATTTCCTTATCTCACCTGACTGACTGGGTATCGGCTCAGCCAGCAGGTCGGCAGCAGCTAGTCCAGTGGTGCTAGGCTAGGTGTGCTAGTGCCTCTATATAGCGATTCCCCTGTCTGTCGTGACAAGCACTCACAATAGTTGGATCATCAGATGTCGGGTTCAACAGCTACATGTCACTGACACCATACCTGACCACGGCTTTGCTTTGATATCAAGAGTTGGAAAAAAGAGCCAGAGGACAAACTCGAGAAAGAGCAATAAAAGCCTACTTAGCTGTAGGCAATCAGTCGCTTTCTCAATGCTCAAGCTGCTCGTTCTTAGCTGCTTTTCCAAATGTCTTGGCAAAGGTCACAAAGTGTGCAGCGCGATCGCTACGACTTCCATGCTGGACGACAGAACATATGAAGTGGCTTCTGCTGGCAACCAACAGGATCCAGTGAGATATATTGAGGCTTGCAGCCAGATCTCTTTTCATTGCTCGCATTGATTCTAGAAATAGTGGATCTGGCTGATATTCTGTGTTGTCATTGATTTCATTACTCTACGTAGGAAGTGGCTCGGGGTTCAGCAATAATGCTCGAAGCTTGCTTCTTAAAAAGACATGTTTGGTGAAACTGTCTTGGCAGCAGATGCTGCATGCGCATACCCGAGCAGCAGAACAAGGCTGCATGATAATGAGTCAGCAGGTGATAAATATTACCTAGGGGTCAAGCTAATCAGTCATCCCTCGATGAAGAGTAGCAGGCAAAGACATTTTGCAGTGACCTTCTGCAGTTTCAACCTCAGAGTTTTCTCTACCTCCATTAGCAGATGTTGCCGTGCCAACAGGATAGTTTAGTATATCCAGTAATATGTTGTAGCACCGTCCCCAGCAGGCAGTCGGAATGAGGCCACATTGGCTACAGTGAGCCCTGAGCTTCACCGTATAGGGTGATTTGAGGCCGGACTGGTAGAGGAGACCAGAGGACAGTGCAGGGTTTGGTGTAGGTGGGGACCTGCAGCTCGAGGCAAGAACTCAATTTATGTGGGCTCTGTGCTAGTGCCCTGTATTGTACAGCAGATACAGCAGAATGAATAGCTGGTTGACATGCCTCTGAGCTAAAAACAAAGTAGTTGCATATGTATGCATATATATATATATATATATATATATATATATATATATATATACTTCATTTGCACTGGTTACCAGTCAAGCAACGGATTGACTTCAAGGTTTTGTCGCTCACTTTTAGGTCTCTTCATTCTATGGCTCCAGCCTATCTTTCAGATATACTACCCCATCAGGCAAAGCATCGTACCACTCGCTTTTCGGAATCCAACAGTCTAGAAATACCTCGTACAAACCTTAAATCCTTTGGAGACCGTGCATTTAGCTCGTATGCTCCCACAGCCTGGAACTCCCTCCCGACCTGCATCAGAACATTCCCTGACCTGACCACATTTAAAAGAAACTTAAAAACATACCTATTTAGGACAGCATTTAGTGGGTCCTTGTGATTCGTCCTCGATGTGCTTATGCGTGCTGACACTGTTCATGCTGCCACTAACCACATTTGCATGCTGACCCAGTGCATGTAACCCCTAACCATGTTATTCATTTTGTTTGTTTTTCAAGCATGATTTTACTTACTATTCTATTGCGTATCACTTTGCAGCAAATGTAAAGCGCCTAGAAAGAGATTAAGTTCTCCGAGGGCGCTTTATCAATTGCAATATTATTATTATTATTATTATTATTATTATTTGTATATTACCCTAAGAGAACTTAATCTCTATCCAGGTGCTTTACATTTGCAGCGGGCTCGAGCCCACGACCTTGGTCGTTAATGGCAAGCACCTAACTCCTGGTCCAAACCATGGCACACGTACGTATAGTAATGAGTGTGCATAAAAATTGTTTGGCTTGTTAAAGCAAAGCTCTCAGCTCCAAAATCTTGCTGATTTGGTTAAATACGAGATGTAGGTAGGAAAACCTATAAAAAATAATTACAGCTGTCTCATCATAGATTTGCAGAGCGTGAGTTGATGCTGTTCTGTATACATGCTGCTGGAAAGCGATGACGGTGCATTCTGCTTGTGACTGACGAAGTAAAACAAAAATTCGTATGTCTTAGAGGAGTGGACACGAGAAATCGAGAGGACCTTAACAGCCCGAGTTGGCTTTAATGAATGACTGTTTTCATGGTGGGAGAACAGTTTAGACCAACTAATGTGTAAGCCTACTTGGTGCTCCAAAATAATAATTAAAAAACATGTATACAGTGCCCAACGAGAACTAGTTATTTTTCTAGGCACTTTACATGTGCTGCAAAGGAAGCATACAACCAATCGATTAGAGATAGCCCCCATAAGCTTACTAAGGACTATTCTTCAGCAAACGCTGAAAGGAACAAGTGTGCCACATGCTTCTTTTGAAAAATGTCTTCAAGACAGTGGATGTAATGTCATTCAGGAGTGAGTATTGGGCTTTGGGAGCATACGAACTAAAGATGCGGTCTCCAAAGAATTTGAAGTTGGTTAGAGGCACAGCTAAGCGACTTGAGTCAGCAGAATGGGTGGTGCGATGCCTGGCCTGATTAAGAAGAAGTTCGGACAGGCTCGTCCATGGAATGAAGTCCAAAAACCAGATTAGAGAAGCTCCTGGATTGCACAAGCCTTTTCCTCAAAGGAATTCCTAAACACTGAAGATTCGTAAGAAGAGCTCATTAGCGGCTGTATAGCTAAGCACTAGCTAGCCGGTAAAAAGAAATAATCAACTTGCGTTTGGTCTCAGCAGTAAGCAGCTTTCATGAGCCACATCGCAGATTCGAATCTTACTGCAGACAATACAATAGGCCTGCCGCAAGCTGGACTATTGCTGCTAAGGTGCTTTTACCTGTAAGGCTCGTCTGTCTCTATCGGCAGAACTCACTTCCACAATTCTTACACAGCGACATCTTCTCTCCTGCTGCAGACTATGGCACATCCTTTCCAGCAATCCTGAGCTGCTACTTCCATGCTACTCACTTGTGCTTATGTGTGCTGACACTGTGCATGCTGCCACTAACCACACTTGCATGCTGACTCTGTGTATGTCACCCTAACATGTTATTCTTGTTGTTTATTGAGTAGATACTACTAACCATTCGATCATGCTTCCTTTGCAGCAAATGTAAAGCGCCTAGAAAAAGATTGAGTTCCCTGATAGCGCTTTATCAAGTGTGTTATTATTATAATTATTATTCCTCGACTGCCTTTCTGCCTCAGCTATGCTTCTCACTTTCTCTTTGCTGCATGAGATGAAGTCGGTTAGCTACCGAAGTCACACTGAAGCTGTCTTGAGCTTTGAGTTCGCTATAAAAAACTCTTCCGCACAACACCGGCTTTATTCTTTGTTGATTCGTGGAGTTACAGACGAGAATACAATACATTACATCACTAGCTGAACGAGGCTGCGAGTCAGCCGTTTCCATATGAATACCGTCAAGTCAGCTCACGGTTGCAAGCCACGGATGCATTTCGTACTCCAAACTGTGACGTTTTACGCATAACACTACGGGAAAGCCGGCTCGAATAAAAAATCTGTTGACATTTGCGCGCGCGGAAAAGCCTAACAAGGCACGCCCCTGCAGCAGTTGTCACGCTTAACAACTGATAAGTTGAACGAAAAGTGGACAGCCTGCCAGAACCTTGCAGAGGCTTTAAATAAAAGTTATTTTAGCGTTGCTCATACTTTTTGAGCATTGTTTTACTACTCATTGTCCTCGAGAAGACAGTGTGAACTGCTTTTGCTGCGCATTCGTGGATGAATGCGACGTCGAGCCCGATCCTCCATCTCAGCTCTCCTAGCCGCTGCCTCCACCTCAGGGCTTGCGGAAACGGAAACAAGTCACAACAATTACAGCGGCTCCTGCGGATCCGGGAACTATTATCGACTTCACCTCGGGCTAGTAACGGGATAGGTAGGTAAGTGTATATCGGTGAAACTGTACGCCTTTGGCATAACAGAATACGCTAAAGTGCATTCTGGCGAATTAAAACATGAGGGACCAGGTATGACTTTGCCTAATGAGAGCCACAATTCACGCGGCTCCGCAAGCGCTCGCTACCGCACTTCCCCCAGCTGCGGTCTGACGTCAGTCAGGGGTCAGAGGTTGCTGAAGCTCGTTATTGGCCGCTCAGTAAACATGGCCGCGACTGCTCCGCTGCGCGGGAGCGCGGTGGAAGCCGACGACTGGTCTGATTTCTCGGAGTCGCAGCATGACCTCACATATGCGACTTGGGAGTTCGGAACCTTCGAGAGCTCTTGTAGTGCCCATTCAAAGGATGCCGCGATAGCGGGCGCGCGCCACGCCAAATGCGACCCGGCGGAGCTCTTCGGGTCGTTGGCCTCGGGTCTCTTCGAAGACACTTCGGAGGAGCGGCTCCGTAGCTACTGTCCGGATGGCTCGCAGCATCGCATTGCATCGCAGACTCATCTAGCGGATCTAGTGAAAGACAACCAGTGAGTGGCGTGCGCCGCCCGTTTCAGCGACGTTGCGACCGTGCGCCTTCGCACCACGGTCCGGCGGCAGCGCGACCGGCCGATTGGCTCCCGTTGGCGTCGCGCTCAGTTGCGTCCCGTTATCCTCACCGCCGGGAGGTCGCGAGGTGCTGGATGCTTCAGCTGAGCGCAGCATTTCCATTTCTGGACTCTTGTCTGTCTGTTAAGCGTGCTACCACTAACCGTTAGATCGTGCTTCCTTTGCAGTAAATTTAAAGTGCCTAGAAAGAGATTGAGTTCTCTGAGGGCGCTATTTCAAATGTATTATTATTATTATTATCCATGGGTCGCTCCGCTCTCACGCCACCGCCGGCCGCATTGCCACTGCGATCCTCCGCCGCGAGCCTCCTGCCTCCCGCCTCAGCCTGCCTGCCTCCTTCGCGGGAGTGCTTATTCTCGCAGGGTTTTTGTGCACAGATTGCATTCGGACCGCTCCGTTTATCGTCGAAGGCTGTCGCGTCTCACGAGCTCGAGTTAGGCGAACCCTGATGAATTTCTTCCTGCCAATCACTGCTCCTGTGCCATCCCCAAAGCTTTGGCACTACCCCTCTCTCCGAACACCACCCCCTCCGGCTCAACAACCCCCCCCCCAACCGCACGTGTGGCCCGCCGGGGCTCTGGCTCGCATCGCCGGGCGCTGCGCTCGGTGCGTGACCCCGACGTCTACTGCATCATCGGCATTCCCTTACGAGCAGGCTCGCGGCTCGACGTGCCGGTTGCACTTTGCAGGACGTGGTGCTGTTTAGCAAGGAGTACAGGAAACGCTCGCCCCGTCGACTGGAGCAAATGTCGCGCTAGGGAAATGCAGCTGGCGACCCTGCAGCTCAGCGAGAGTCAGGTGAGTGGCCCGTTATAACCCAATACTTCCATTAAGCCCGCAGCCACAGCTATTTGCATTTACCCCCTAGCCGAGGGTTGGAAATCAATACCCACGCGAAGGTTGCCTCCAATTCGGGGTGCCATAGCAGCAGTCGCAGTAGCGATAAACGCGAGACCCTTCGGGTAGTAAGTAATATGGTTAGTTGCTGCTGCTGCTGTTGACCGAGTGTCATTGCCGATGATTCATTCAGGCAGCAGCTGCCGATGCACTGCCCCTTACAAAGTACGCTTTCTTGGGGTGGGGGAGCTCCTCAAAACCATATGAAGCTAGGACTGCCTGACGATAGCTCTTCAGCCACTTGCTCGAGTGGCCAGCAAAAAAGACTCATTTGGAAGAAATGCTTAAAATTGACGGCAGCTTCGCTGTACTCTGCGCTTGTTTAATGTGATCAAGCGCTGCCAGGCAGCGCCATCAGTCGGGCCTTCACTGGCCCTGCGAAGCAAGCATGTGTGGCATGGCTAGTCCGGCCGGCGGCTGAGCCGTGGCATGCCCGAACCTCGGATGTCACTGTCAGGTAGACTTCGGTCGCCGCATTCCTTGATCGCATGCGTCGTCTAAAGGCTGGGAAACTTGGTCGGCGATCTGATCGTGTAAATGCTCTCTAGCTGAAGGATTGTCGGTTCCCTCACCACACGCCGGCTGGCAGCAGCCCTTGCTGCCTCACCCGAGCCGGCAGCCTCCGTGCGCTGCGGCTAGCATCCGCAGAGGCTTTGCCCGCCGGAAGCCAGGTGCCTATCACTGTACGGCCTGGTGGCTCGTGTTAGCTCCTATGCACTTTGTATGCCATGAGCATAGCAATCCCCTTGGACGGCACATGGCCTTGTTATTGCCCCATCATTGCGCCACATACAGCCGAAGACAGCCTTCGTTGCTACATTTGCAACCTTCGTCGATGGGCCGAATTTTTCGTTTGATCGCTAATAATCTGTCCTTATTTCTTGCTGTCAATGTCTCTACCAGTGTCTCTGTCGGTGTCTTTACATGGGGCACCCTTTAGGTGCCCCGTGTAAACGATGGGCCTATGTCGGTCATTGACTTCGTCAGTGTTTGCTATCTGAGACCTTCATTGGCTCTTTTCAGTTCGGCAGCATTTTTAAGGCTGATGATGGTCACCTCATGGCACTGCACTGCCTTTTGATTATTCACATCTGGCATCACTCCTGTAGGTGTGCAGCAGCTCAGTACTGGCTGCTCAGTACTGGCGCACCTGGAGTGCATCACTTGCTGACCTTTCGTTCACACGCGGTCTTCAGCCTCTGGTATGAGAATCGGCTCGCCTTATTGGATCAGCATGTTTGACTCGTGCGTGTGTGTATCCAGTTCGGCGGAAGCCCGTGCAGGAGTTGAGCTGTGAGCTCTCCTTGTAGTTGTTATGAGCAGGAAGCATGCAAGTCTTAAGAACCATGCAAATCGTAGGGCTGCTGTTGCCCACTCCAGCCGCACCCTACCAGGCCTATTGCTCGGTTGCCATGCTTCCTTTCAAGCATGTCTGAAGTCCCTGGCAAGAGATTTAGTTATCTAGGGTGCAATGCAAATTGTGTAATATTATTAGTATTAGTTTGAAGCACACAGCATCGGCATGCACATTAGTTGGCACTAAACTTCCCCCAACCAAACTAAGCTATACTGTTGTCATTGTAAGGGGTGTTTTGGGTGGTTCGTGATAGCCCAGGAGGTAATGTGCTGGCTCTTCATGACCGAGGTCTTATGTTCGAATCCTGCAGTGGGCGATCTTTTTATTGACAACTACAAGCCGTGGTGATAGCCTTCAAGGCTCTTATGCCGATATACAAATGCAGTGTTAAATCAGTTATTATTTGTTTACATAGCCCTGCTTTTGGTGGCCATCTCTCCAACTAGCAAGATTATTAAATTAATTTGGCCAAGATAATCTAAGAACACCATCAGCATCAGAGGAAGTTGCACGAGTTCGTCGATCAAAATAATTGGGCCGTGTAGGTGTAGCTTTAGGGTGCTCTACAGACTTTTGTATCAACAATAGCATTATTGTCATCGTCCTTACGGCTTCCCTGTTGATCAATGTCACCTTTGCCTTGCTTATGCTTGCTCGCCCACTGCTGTTCTTTGCTGAGAACTGAACCACCGGTCTGCATTGGGCGTTTGCACGTTTATTCGTTTTTTTTCTCTCGTTTTTGGCATTCCGAGTTCTTGTACTTGTGAGCCGGTGTGGTAGCGTTGAGTCGCCCTGGTCAGCTGCTGTCTCTACCTGGAGCTCCTCCTGGGGCGCAGCAGTAACCTTGCGAAGCCAGAGTGGCTGGCTAGCCAATGCTGTCAGCCACTGCGTGTCGATTGAAATAATAGTGTGCCTCACCCTCTCTACCAAGCATTGGAGTTCGATTGTTTGATCTTGTTGTCGAATCTCTGCTAAAGAAGAAGAAAATTTAAAAGGGTTAATTTGGCTGAACCAGCTGCCCGTGTGTATTGATTACCTCACTCAGCCGTCTGCAGCCTAAGCTCGGCCATCTGGGCACGTGCGAGCGAGCTCTAGGATGACTGCTGCCTGCCGTGTCGGCTCGGCTTGGCTGTCGTATGCCCGAACAGCAGGCGATGAGGCAGAGCATGAAGGACGGTGCAAGTCAATGTTCGGCGGAACCGGGAAGGATGGACAATTAATTAATTGTTAGTGCTCTTTGCTGGGCCACACTGGACCGTTAGCTAGTCTGGCTCCCTGGGTTATCTACTGCCCCTCCTGATAACACTGCTGCAACACGGGTGGTGGCCTGTGCAGACTGCTTCTACCCACCACTGCAGCAGGGAAGCTGGGCGTCACGTGATCGTGCTTTAAGAGATGTCGATTGATATTGTACTGCAGCCGCCTGGGCTCCCGGCAAGTTACTTGGCCCAAGGTACCTGACGGGTGACATCAGTCTGCCTCTCGGTATGATAAGCTCTCATTTCTTGAAGGTTAATGCACACTTAAAAAGGTTAAAAAGCTGTGCAGCATGTTCGTCTGCCTGTAAATACTGCTGCATGGTTTGTGGCTCACTGTAGTAGTGGTAGTAGTAGTAGTAGTGGTAGTGGTAGTGATAGTAGTAGTAGTAGTAGTAGTAGTAGTAGTAGTAGTAGTAGTAGTAGTAGTAGTAGTAGTAGTAGTAGTAGTAGTAGTAGTAGTAGTAGTAGTAGTAGTAGTAGTAGTAGTAGTAGTAGTAGTAGTAGTATTGGGGAGGGGTGAGAGACAAAGTCTGCTGTATGCTGTGTATCATACCTCGCTTTAACCCCTTACAGAGCTTTTGTATGTTGCCCTTACCAGGGGTAGGGACTGTAGGCTCAGTTGTATTTTGACCGTTGAACCTGGGCGTCTGCTGCCGAGGCAAGCAGGCTCCTTAGCTGTTGGCCGAAGCCGAGAGACGAACTTAGCAGTTGCTACCAAGTGGCGATTGTTCTGTTCGTTTATGTGTATAATAATGATAACAGCAATAACAATATTAGTGTCTTTTTATATAGCACCCTAAGAGAACTGAATCTCTATTTAATGCACTTTTATAAATCTCTGCAAGAGAAGCAATTACCATTACTTATGAAAAGCAAGGTGTCATGCATTTGTGAGCATGCAAAAGCTCCCAAGTGTCGAGTTTAGACGAGTATTCTAAAGTACAAAGAGGCACGGACATGAGGAAAAGAAAGTACCTTTGGAGCGAGAATTTACTTAAATAAGGTTGTTTGTACTGGGAGTCAGTTTTGGCAGGAGGAAGGTAACTCGAGAATGAATCAGTAAGAGAGTGGGCTGCATTGGTGGGTTGTTGAAAATAAAAAATATATAAAATCTTAGCTCATTTAACAGGCTTGTTTGTATAGCAGCATAAGAGCCTTAACGGCTATCACCACGGAACTTGCAGTTGGCAATAAAGGTTTGCATACTGCAGGATTCGAACTGGGGGAGTGAGCAGCTTGCTAAGCTCATGCGATAGCGACCTGGTGTTGCTAAGCGGTGCTGCATGTGCTGCGTGAGGTAGCAGAGCACAAAAAAATGAGGGGCAGTGGCGTCGATGGCTCTGCTGCCGAGCAGACGGTGTCTGCTCTCCTCTGCTCGGACCGTGTCCGCTCTGCACAAACAGCAAACCACGTGACTGGGGCAGACAGTCAAGTCTGGGCAGCCGAGTGGTAGGCACAGCCAGAGCATTTCGGCCAGGCAGTCGAGCTGTAGGCCCTGGGGGGAGTGAGGCTGCCTCGCCAACCCTTGGCCTGTTGCTCCAGGCGTTGCTGGAGCACGTGCCGAATGGTCAACCCAGTCAAGCAGCAGTGGAAATAGAGTAAGCCGTTCAGCCGAGACAGTGGCTGCCGGATGCTACATTAGGTGGCACTCCGGTCAACCCACCCTTTCCGATGCTGCACTCTAGCAGCTGCCGACGACATGCCTGATGTGATGCTGTGTTAATCATCAAAATTTGAGAGGCTAGCCGGTTTAAAAACTAGTTCCGGCATGGCATCGAAGTGTCATCCTTGTATTCAGTGCCAAGCCACTCCCACTCGGATGGATACTTGAAAAAGGCTTTCGTTGACCGATGAGAAAGCTGCCAGGCAAGCATTGCATGTCAACCTTCCATCTCACTCTTTCCCCTGCCCCCACCACACCTGCGTGTGAGTCAGCTGGCTGATTGTGTATTCATAGCACTTTTCTGTTGCCCAGGTCGTCCTCACGCAGAACTTTGACGTATCGGACGATGAAGAGCTTGTGCGCGCATTTGATGTCCACTGTATAGTGACCTCGAAAGCCCGTAATGACGACGACGACATCATAGCAACGGCGGAGGAGGTGATCAGCGAGATTGACAACATTCTACGCGTAAGTAAGGCTTTATCGTGCCGAGTTTACTGCCGCAAAATACCGGCTCACGTGATTTGCTTAGAACAACTCCCCCCCCCCGACTTTTCATTTTTTTTACCTTACAGCTGTGCTAACCTTCCGACGAGCCGAAATTAATGGCTATCATTCTCAGTATTACATTAATTGGGGGCCATCAGCCGGATTTCTTAAGTGCAAGACATCCCAAATGGATAGCAAGATGCCCCAGGAGGACTTTATAGACTAGAAAGCAGGGTGTCTGTAGTTGCATCATCGCATTTGTAAAACTCACGATCTCAGAAAACCAGGGATGGGAGTCGTACTAACCCTTATGACTAATCCCTTTAACAGGCTGAGCCTTGATGCCGCAGTGGTAGCTGCACTCCTGTCGTACAGAGGCAGCCTCGTTAGGCCAAAGACCTGTTGTCAACATCTTGCACCGTGCACTTTCGTCTGCCGATGCTGTCTCTAAGCCGCCGGCTACACCGTCACGTTGCTTTCTGCCGCCTACCCACACCCGAGTCGTCAGCTGCTGCAACACACTGTAGGCGTAGATGCCACTGGCTACGGCTCACACTGAGCAAAGGCCTGGTTTAGGAGTGCTTCTCGGTAATAAGGCTGCCATTCATGGAATGATGCTTGTCGATGTCTCCCTGCTGCTCGTTGCAGCCAGACGCATCTTGGCCACTTGACATTGTTTGGATTGCAGCGCCATGCTTCAGCCAACGGAGCTCGCATTCACAGTTAAGCAGACACGTGACCATTGACAATATTAAGGCCGTACCACTCCATTACGTAAATGTGTGTGCTTGCACGTTTGGGCTGCCATCCTGTTTGAGTGGTCTGATTTCGACCCATTACTGCCAGTGCCACAGAATCAATTTCCTTGTGGGGAGCTTATTGCGTAGATGAATAGGACACAATAGTCATGGACCGTCTTTCTATGCCCACACTGCTGCTGCTGCTGCTGCTGCTGCTGCTGCTGCTGCTGCTGCTGCTGCTGCTGCTGCTGCTGCTGCTGCTGCTGCTGCTGCTGCTGCTGCTGCTGCTGCTGCTGCTGCTGCTGCTGCTGCTGCTGCTGCTGCTGCTGCTGCTGCTGCTGCTGCTGCTGCTGCTGCTGCTGCTGCTGCTGCTGCTGCTGCTGCTGCTGCTGCTGCTGCTGCTGCTGCTGCTGCTGCTGCTGCTGCTGCTGCTGCTGCTGCTGCTGCTGCTGCTGCTGCTGCTGCTGCTGCTGCTGCTGCTGCTGCTGCTGCTGCTGCTGCTGCTGCTGCTGCTGCTGCTGCTGCTGCTGCTGCTGCTGCTGCTGCTGCTGCTGCTGCTGCTGCTGCTGCTGCTGCTGCTGCTGCGAAGAGTGCAGTCAATAAGCAAGCTCAGGCGGCCACTTGTCGTCGTCGCCATGGCCCTCGTTTGTTGCCGATCTTGCCCAGCCAAATGTGGATTTAAGCTGCCGATGCATGCCCATTCCAGACGAATTGTGTGGCACGGGGCCATCCTGGCAAATGCTCGCGTGGTGTAGATTGCATTATCGATTTTAAAAAAAAATTAACTGCAACCCATGCATTAGTCATGTGCTGCACCTTGCCTGTTTAATTGAATGAGGACATTACCATTGCATGGTTTGCTTGCTTTACAGCATATGTAAAGTGCTTAGAAATAGATCTAATTCTCTTATACAAATGTCCTATTGTTATTACTGCTGCTGCCTTGCTATCAGCCGTTCAAGAGAGGTAATACGTTAATAAGCAATGTGACGTCTTCAGATGCAGGAGTCCATGATGACGGTCACCACGGACGATGGTTACATAACCGAATGCGACATGGTGTCGTCTGCTGGCTCGGACTGCCTCTACTTCAGAGAGATGCCGGGCGTCATGCAAGCAAGCCTGGGCCACGAAGACAGTAAGTCGCTCAGCGCTCTAGTGTGACCTTGACAGTCCACAGGGTGTGATTGTCGATCCTGTTATGGGTATCCAGATTTCTTCCTTTAATCAGAATTACTGATTTATTTCGTTGCCACTGCTCGTGCCGTTTTTTGGCTTCACCGCTGCTCACGTGCTGTTCCGTTTTTTCCTCTTGCTGCTTTCAGTGCAAGCAGGTCAGTATAAGCCGGCATGGTGCTGATGCCCCTGATGCACTGCATGCCTGCCTCACACACGGCCGTTTCGGTGCAGCTGGTTTGTCGGTGTTAGGTGCTTTTTGTCTTGCAAACACACCTGCTAATGCTATGCTTACACTCGAAGTTGCTCGTGGTTTTGGCAGCCCGCGGCAGTGGCTTTCAGGCTCTGGGCACGTGCTTTGCTGGCTTCGTGGCAGCCTATCTGGGTCACCTTCCATTTGGGTCACATTCTCTTTCGGTTCGAGGCTTTCTTGCTTCTTTTGTCTATCTGCATAAGTCTAATCCTGTGAAGTATCTTGACGTCAAGAAATGCCGTGTTTCCGGTGATGTGTAAGTGCTTTAGTGTGTGTGTGTGTGTGTGTGTGTGTGTGTGTGTGTGTGTGTGTGTGTGTGTGTGTGTGTGTGTGTGTGTGTGTGTGTGGGGGGGGGGGGGTTTTGGAACATGCACCCCTTTAGCTTTTAAGTCTAGTCAACGACAGCTTCTCTCCTGCTGCCGCCTGTGGCTCATCCTTTGCAGCTGTCCTGCGCACCTACTTCGATGCTACTCACTTCCTCGACTGCCCTCCCTACTCAGCTATGCTTCTTACTTCACGATAGTCTATTTCTGATGTCTGTTGAAAAAATGAAGGGGTATGCATCATCAAACGTCCTGAAGCTTTCTTTCTGCTGTCATAGACATGCACAGCAAAATGTATCCAATCGAAATTAGTTAGAAATTGTTTATCATAATGTGGTACAAGCAAAACTGAACTTACATTCCAAATTGTACTCCTATACATAAAGTATTAGCTGAGTTATGGAATGTACATTGTATTATTGAGCTTCATGCATATATCACCGTCTACCAAGGTTCAACAAGTTGGTATACAAGTTGCATATGATGCAGAGATATATTGTTATTTGTAGATATATTGCTTCCTGTTTACATCCCGGTTAGAAGTGGTTTGCATAGTCATTTTTTCTTTTGTGTGGAAGTCGTTAGAACTTTCGATCCAATCTCTAACATGTGTCTCTTTTGAAAGGTACTCAAAACAGATATTTGATTGTCGGACAAATTTTATAAGTACTTTTTTTACATTCCCCCTTAAGTGCATGCACGTGTGTTTATTTGTGTGTACATTCAGCTCTGACGTGCATCCTTTGCCTTCACCGTGTGATAGGATCTAGCTTTAGAAGACGTTTAGTTTGCCTATGATGCTATGCAAATTATGATCATTAGTGGTGGTGTTAGTAGTAGTAGCAGCAGCAGCAGTAGTAGCAGTCGCAGCAGTAGCAGTCACACCCCTTTTTATGCACTACCGAACTTCTTGACGTTTTCGTTCACGGATCTCCACATGCTTCGTGACAATCAGGGCTATCCATTTTCAGTATAGCTGTGAATGGCAGTGACAAGCTAAAAGTGAAAGGAAAGTGACAGGCTATCTATGTAGAGTGCCTCGGCTCCGTTGCAGTTGTTATCTTCGTCTTTGTTGAGCTTTTTACCAGGCCACTTGATTGAGTCCCCAGAAAAGGAGTTAATAGTGTAACTCAATGAACACCCGACGATTCCCTGTTGTTTTTGCCTCGTCTGCAGCTACCTCTCGGCTCTGCCTGCAGGCTGCTGCCGCCTCGTCTGCAAGCTTTGCCGGCGAATTGCGTTGGCCGGCAATTTATTTATTTACCGTGTCCGAGTAATCGACAAAGAAGCCAGACTGTGACGTCGTTGTGTGTGCCCGCTGTAAAATAGCGGATCGGTCGTGTTAAGAGTTCCATTTCTTCTGCTGGTTTGCACATCGACTCCTGCTAGGCACAGCCGAGTTATGCAGCGTGCCGCCGACGGCCTCTCGGGTGCATCGTCGACGCCATGCTGCCCGTGCGGCAGGACATCCGCTTTGCCGGTTTCCGGCTCCTCCTCTGTCCCCCTCCCCTCTGCTGCTGACGCCGTCGTAGGTCCTGCTGCAGCAGCGCAGAGCAGCTGTCTTGGTTCGCTGCAGGGCTGAGGCAGCTGAGCTGTCTGCGCCTCAACGAGCTGCTCGACGATGTGCAGAGCGCCGTGGAGGAGCGCTCGCGGGCGCTCACGCGCGAGCTGATGCTGCGCGACGAGCTTGAGTACGAGCTTGAGCTGAAGAACCAGTTCATCACTCTCTGCCACAACGTTATGAAGAAGCAGAAGAGCGGCCGAGGCCGCGGAGAGGCCTCGGCCGTGCCCGCCGCTGCTGCCCGAAAGGGTTCGGTCGAGGCTTTCGCTGCAGTGGCGGCCGGCCGCACCGGCTCACCTGGCCACGCCAGCGCTGCAAATGCTGCCGCCGCCGCTGCTGCCGACGCCTCGCCGAGGGTGCTGAAAAAGGTTGCCTCGTCGAAAAACCGAGACCGTGCGGCACCGTCGCCTTCGTCCACGGTGCGTACCGGCGCTGTGCTTTCGTCGCCATCCGGCGCGCAGGCAGCGTTGACTAACATTCGTTCGCTTCGTGCGCCGGTAGTTCGTGCCTCTGTAGCATCGTTCGTCTTTGACGCGGGCCGCTGCTGCTGCTGCTGGCAGCGGCGGCTGCTTTCGTGCCTCTGCAGCTGAATCCTTCTGCCCTTGCCGTTGTTCCTCCTGATGTGCTTCGAGGACTGTCGTTTGTCGATAGCAGCACCACCTCCTCGTCCTTCCTCCCTCCTCCCCCCCCCCCTAGCTGCTGCTCTCTTTTCTGATGCATCGTGGTTGAGGTGGCAGGAGACCCTTTGCTCGAGGTGCTGCTGCTGTAGGTGGCACTCAACTTCCGGCTGCTGGTGCTCACAACTCCGAAAGTTGTGCTGCTGTTTCGACCGGCAGCCGGAGCACTGCCGGGCGGGTAAAAGTGGCATTTGCAAGATTATATGTTGGCCATTTATAAATGCTCCCTTTAGCGTGTCACTTTTAGCTAACGGTGTACTCGCTGCGGCGTGCCCACAGCTGATATGGCATCGTCTGTACATACAACAATGTCAGGTTCTCTATGGGCACAGTGCTCATAGCAGGCTGTTCAACATGGTTGCCAGTGTATGTTTATATTTACATTTACATTATATTTATATTTACATTTATATATTTACAAGTAAACACGTTATTTTGTCCATTTAGAGTTTTTCCCTAATACCTAAATGCTAAACCCTGAGACCTTAACTGTAAACCCAAAAACTAAAACCCAAATAAAATACAGAATCTAACCAGTAAACTGTAAACCTAAAACATACAACCCCTAATTTATAAACCAAAAATCCTAACGCTGAGCTACATGCTTACGATAACTAAGAACATGTTTATTTAGCATAAATGCAAACAAATGCTGGCGACCATGTTGAACAGCCTTCTATGAGCACTGTGCCCATAGAGAATCTGACATTGCTGTATAAACAAATGACGCCGTATTGGCTGCCGCATTAGCTAGGTAGCGTTTGCACCCCTTGCCACGCCGTACGAAATCTCGTGGCTGCAGTTAAGGCAGCGCTGTCACAGCGCTCCAGCATGCAAGTCTTGCTCCTTACTCTCTGCTGCGCTGTGGCTGCCCCTGTGTGTCAGGCCGCCGCCAAAGAGTTCTCCGGGTTCGATGGAGGACCGTCGAGGTGGCCCTTGACCTGCCACGTGTTGCTTGACATTTGCACTCGCGGTCAACCATTCATTCTGGGGCGGTCTGCGCTGTCTTCTTTGTAGTATCATATTCCGTACGAACCTAGAAACGGTCCGCCAGATGCCGATCTCCTAGCCATTTACATTAAAAGTAAGTACCGGCAACAGGCAGCGAGCAATAGCTCGGTCATGTATGTTCGTGCTGCAGTCGAACCGGTGCCTGCAAATGGTTTGGGTGAGGGTTTGTGTGCTCCGGGCTCTTGCAGCGACGGCACGCACCCAGTTTAGAGGCCAGCGTGTAGTTACACTTTGCCCTTTCCTGCATTGACCTTCTCTCTGACCTGCTCCCTCCTTTCTCTGCTCCCTCTTGTCTCCCCTCCCACACTAGCCATCGAAGGCATGCCAGTAGCTCGGCGGTTGGCCTCTTGGTGTGTGGCTGCCTTCGTTTGCACTCTTTCGTGGACTCGCAGTGGTCCTAGTACGGCCCCAAGCGCTTCTAGCAGCGAGCGAGCTCTGTTCCAATGCACTTTGACTTTCTTGGCTCCGACCTTTAAAGGCCGACTGGCCGTCAGCTTACATGTCATCGGCAAATGTACAATCGCTTGTAGTTCTAAAAGCGATGCACAGCGACAGCCCGACCGTTCCGGCTTTGCTGACGGACTACATACTGAAAGGTAGGCCAAAGCTCAGCGGTGCTCCCACGTCTCGTATCTCTCTCTAGCCTGTCACGTGCTCCAGCTCCTCGCCAGTAGCCGATGATCTAGGGCTTGGCGGCCAGCGTGCATGCAGCAGTGGAGTCGCGTGCCCCAGTGCCGGCAGCGTCCGATGGCGTCGTGGCATGCAAAGAATAGCTGCTGGTGCTTCCGCGCGGGCAGCTCAGTTGCTAGGCTGAGTGGCAGGCAAGCCGGCAATTACTAGCTAGACAGCAAAGTGGCAAAGCTCGACGGCCGGGACAAGAGGCTCCATCCCGCCAGTCCAAATGAGCTCGGCTTGCCACCGAAGTGCTTTGCCGCACGAGTAGGTGGAGAAGCTAGATCTGGGTATAGCGTCAAGAGCATTTGTGTGGTCTGCCAACGACGGAAAGATAGCCCGGGGAGCTGTTGCCGGTGTGAGGGGGCTCGACCTTTCCTTCCGAGACAGGATTTTCCTTCTCCCGTCAATTTTTTCGCTTGTAGAGCCCTTTGTCACTGTGTTAGCTATGTCGAAGCTGGCAGAAATACTCTAGTGCTGCAGTTGCTTTCCACAAAAAGAGTTTTGACGCATGGACACAGGAAGAGCTCCATTACCCGGTGCTCAGATGGAGGTTTCAGGCTTAATAATAATAATAATTCATTTATATAGCGCCCTAAGAGAACTTAATCTTTATTCAGGCACTTCACATATGCCTCGGGGCTCGAGCACACGACCTCAGTCAGACCTTAGTCGGGGCGAGCACCTTAACCGCTAGACCAAACCAGCTCGGCATGCCACTGGTAAAACCGATTCAGAAGGAAGTGGAAGCCTAAGCAGAAACCTCTGGTTTCCTACTCTCTGGAACTAGTGCAGGAGCCGTTTAAGACCGGTGGTTCACTGCTTTGTCCCCCTTCCTTCTCCAACGATGGTCAGCCATTTCTGTCCTCTTTCATTTTTGTTTTGGCCCAAAGTAGCACACACACATATACATGCCAGTTCCATCTTCTGTAAGTCTGGGTGGCATGCAAAACATACTGTCTGTCGGGGAGGGGCAAAGGTAGGTGTGTGTGTGTGTGTGTGTGTGTGTGTGTGTGTGTGTGTGTGTTTGCACTTGATTAAGTGCCCTCAGAGAACTCAATCTCTTTCTAGGCGCTTTACATTTGCTGCAAAGGAAACGCCAATGAATGGCTAGTGGTACCATGTCTGATAAACAACATGAATAACGTGGTTAGGGGTGACATGCACAGGGTCAGCATGCAAATGTGTTTAGTGGCAGCATGCAACAGTGTCAGTGTGCATAAGCACATAAAGGACGAAATCACAGTGACCCACAAAATGCTTTCATAAATAGGTGCGTTTTTAATTTCTTTTTAAATGTGGTCAAGTCAGGTGATGTCGTGACGAAAGTCGAGAGTGAGTTCCAAGCTTTTGGAGCATACGAACTAAATGCACGGTCGCCAAAAGATTTGAGGT
Organism: Cristatella mucedo; assembly: GCA_009760855.2. NCBI lineage: Eukaryota > Metazoa > Bryozoa > Phylactolaemata > Cristatellidae > Cristatella > Cristatella mucedo. The sequence goes on along the minus strand of WPIO01000072.1, from coordinate 212,858 downwards.
TTGTACGAGGCATAGGTTAACAGATAGATTCCGAAAAGCGGGTGGTACAATGCTTAGCCTGGTGGGGCAGTAGATCTGATAGCTAGGCTAGAGCCAAAGAATGAAGAGACCTAAAAGTGAGCGACAAAACCTTGAAGTCTATGCATTACCTGACTGGTAGCCAGTGCAGGTCGGCGCGAAGTGGTGTGATGTGGCAACTGCGATGCTCACGACAGACAAGCCTAGCTGCAGAGTTTTGCACCAGCTGTAAGCACCTGATTGCACATGCCGGTAGACCAGCAAGCAGTGAGTTACAGAAGTCAAGGAGGAATGTCACAAATGCATGGACCAACTTAGATGCAGTATCCCTGTCTAAAGAAGTCCGAATTTGAGCATTGTTATGTAGCTGAAAGTAGGCAGACTTGACTGTGGAGCTGATGTGGTCGTCTAACGAAAGGCCACTTTAGAACATGACACCTAGATTTCGTGCGTATTCAATGTGAGATATGCTGGCAGAGCCGATTTTGAGCATTCAATTTAATAAAAAATATGCTGTCATCCATGTGCTGATGTCATCAATACATGCAGCAAGGGAGTTGAGAGAATTCGACGTGCTGGAGGGCTGTGAGAGATCAAAGTAAAGGTACAACTGAGTGTCATCCGCATAGAAGTGAAAGCCTAAATTGTGCTTGGCAATCACATCGGCAAGAGAAAGAGTAAAAACCGTGAAAAGAACGGGACCAAGCACGGAGCCCTGAGGTACCCCATATTTCAGAGGTTCCTCGGGTGATCTTTAACCATTTGCATCATTACTCTGGAGTCTCTCATTGAGACAGGATCTGGACCATTGTAATGCAGTGCCAGTGATGCCCAGGCAAGATGAGAGGCGCTCAAGACGGACTTGGTGATCGATTGTATCAAAAGCTGCCGAAAGATCGAGCAAAACAATCAGAGATACTCTTCTCATGTCTGCATTCCTAAGTAGGTCGTTGTACATCCGAAGCAATGCTGACTCTATGGGGTGATTAGCTCTAAAGCCAGACTGGAACTTACTAGCAAGGTTTGAATTTTCAATATAAGTTCAGCTGATCTGCCTCGACTCGTTCCAGTGTGTTTGATAGGAATGCTAGAAGGAATACTGGGCGGTAGTTGCTCAAGTTCTCTTGGTCTAGTGTTGCTTTCTTGAGTAGTGGCCTGACTACAGCCTTTTTGAGAGGGGCTGGGACCTGACCTGAGGCTAATGACTTATTAATGATGTTAGTTATGCATAGCAGCAGCAGATCAATGCATCGTAGGAGCAGTAGTGGTGACAACGAGAGCTGTAGGAGATGCTGCACTTTCTGTGGCAAACTTGAGAGGCACCGTACTGCCGCATCTGCAGCATGGGCGGCACAGCCTGTGTGTGCATGCCTGCTCCGAGGGGGCAATGCGGCGACCAACCGGACCATCGTTTTGCTTTGCCGTGAGCCGCGCACCGAGTGGCTGGCTTGCAATGAGCAGCAACTATCGATCGCACGAGCACGTCAGTCGGTCTGACGAGCAAGCTGAGCTCCCTTTTGCTGGCTGCTGCTTGGCGCTTTATAACGATAAGGATTTCGGTTGCAGTTGTCTGCCCAACGTGAGATGGGCCGGAGTTTATACTGGAGCCCTTATGGACTCTTGCGTGGGCGATAGCAGCCCGCTCGCGCGCACTTCAATCGGCAGCCCAGCAGCAACCTGATATTAGCGCACAACTTCCACGAAGCCTGAGCAGCGATATGGCTGGATGATGAGCTGGAGTCGAGCGGAGCTGAAAAGGCAGAAGTGCTACAGACGCTGTATTTTGCATTCGTGCACAGCACAGCCGGTGATCTTGCCAGTAGCTCCCTTCGTGGAGACATCAGCTGTCGAGCAGAATGTAGCAGCAACTAGTCGCACGACCGGGCGTATTTTTATGCGCCCGTGCTCGGCATGCCTCTGCTGGGCTCCCTTGGATTGTGTCTGCTGTGGCAAAGCGACCTAAAGTTCTGGGACTGTTTTCAGGCCGTGCCCTCGGCCGGTGCAAGTGGTCTCATGAGATCTGACAGTTTATGCTTGTTTATGAGTTGTTGCTTTTGTAACCGTGCGCGTGCTAGTCCTTTTCGCTCAATACGCTGCCAGCTAGTGCAGGCCGTGTTTTTGTTGGGGCCTTTTACCTGCCTGTGCTTTTTGGGTAACTATAGCGTGGCATGTAGTGAGTGGTTGTCTGTATGGATATTTGTTTTATGCCAGTAAAGCATTTTTCCATCGACGTCATGCCTCGACGTTCGGTCCCTGTGTGCTCCACATTGTTGTCATCTATGAGAGTATTGCTGCCCAGATTCTAGCTTCGAAGTTGGTCGTCGAACGATTTTGGTCTTGCTCTTCAGAATCGCATAATGCTTGAGATGGACGAAGGAAGGCTTGTTCTTGTCCTAAATCTTAAGACTGGATGACTTTTGCCAATGTTGGTTAATGCAGTAACAACGTATGTCCAATTTGTTCGTTCCAACATGGGCTATCTTGCACTATCAAACGTAGTACTTGAGCTAAGCATGCAGAGAGTGATGGGTCAGGTCAGTTGGCTTTGATAAAGCAGCGTATAAAAGCAATCAGAATTTCGGTAGCACTGAGTTAATACAATCAAAGTCGATGCTGTTCAGCTAGCAACCATCAGCTCTGAAATAATCAATTAACTGGTTTTCAAAATTGTAGGTCTCGAAATATCATACTACTCAAACCAACTGATTCGCCCGAGCATTATTGAATGTCGACCTAAAACCGATTTACTTGCTAAGTGCAATCTCGCTTTACAAAATCCGTGCACATATCTTAACTGAGTCTGCATCTCATTGTATTGGCATGTGCGACTGATAACCCATACATTAGCCTGTAGCCTGGCCAATACACTACCACCGCCAGACTCTTGAGTACTGTTGTGCGAAAAAGCTTGTCTCACTAGTAATTGAGTACTAGTTAAATAATCAGTTTGAATGGTAAGCTGGAGATTGCCGTCACCCTAAAGAATCTGTGAAAAGCTGTGAAAAGAGAATGATCGCACTTTCAAAAGTTGCTAGTATTTAATCCTCCCTTGGTGCCACTGTGCTAAGCCATAGCCTCAACTCTAATTAATAGTGTACAGACTTTAGTCTACAAGTTGTAAGCCATCCTCGGCAAATGAATTATATTAATACTGATGCAGCTAGGGGCGAATGGCCGCCTGGCCCACATAGAACCCCCTAAAAGTGCACTGAGGTGGCTTGCCGTTTAAGATTCTCACTTGGTGCTCGGACGACTAACCTCTATGAGCAAGGTCAATGTTGTCTTAAACAGTGAGAAAACGGTTCGTGCCGACCAGGAGTCAAGGTACTCGCCTTTGACGACCGGATATCGTGGACACGAGCCCTGCTATTTGTGAAGTGCCTGGATATATATTAAGTTACATTAGGGCGTTATACAAATGAATTTTACTTACGATCAACAAATGAGGTTTTGGCAATAAGCCGACCGTGTGCGGATGGTAAGCCGTCTTTCCCCAAGTGCAACACGGAAATTGCACGTAGCCCAGTTATGGTTGGTGTCAAGTGATCACCGAAAAATTCTATCGCTAGCAGACAACCCCGGTCCTAGTACCGCAAGCAGGTGAATTGAGCATAGTCTCTACTTTTTTGCTGAGCTGGAAAGTCGTTCGAGAATGCTGCGACAGCGAAGTATAAAACCGTAGTCCGCGTGCTCTACTTTTCTATGGCATTAGTCAGGTGACTTACTAAGTTTCGCTTCAACAAACTACGGCTGACCTTACTAGATTGCGACCAAATTTCAGGATTTCTATGGCTAGGGTTCGATAGCAGGCGATCATGACATAGCATACAATAACTCGTTAATGTATTGCTTGATCAGCTTTGCAATTTACAACTGAGCTCGAACCCGTATAAATTGAAACACTTCGAATACCCCAATATTTTGCCCAGCTCCACGATTATCATTTAGTCTCCGTTTTCAGATCAGCGACACACAGAGCAGGTGAGGAGGTTCAGCGGCTTGGTCGGGCAAGTTTATCAGCTGACTTCATCTCACGCAACAAAGAGAAAGTGGAACTAACCGCAATGACGCGCTTCATTGACAGTATGTATCGAGTGCCTAGAAAGAGATTAAGTTCTCTGAGGAAGCTATACAAATGCATTATCATATTATGTTACAACGAGAGAAACTATATGAGTCATGAAGGGGGATACAGCTTTGCGGTACGCTGCGCACGCCTGCAGGCCAAGCCAGCGTGGAAGTCGACCGTCGGACGGGGAGCGGTGGAGCGCGGCAGTTATAATAATAATAATAATAATATTGCACTTGATAAAGCGCCCTCAGAGAACTTAATCTCTTTCTATGCGCTTTACATTTGCTGCAAAGTGATATGCAATTGAATAGTAAGTAAAATCATGCTTGAAAAACAAACAAAATGAATAATATGGTTAGGGGTGACATGCACAGGGTCAGCATGCAAATGTGGTTAGTGGCAGCATGCACAGTGTCAGCACGCATAAGCACATCAAGGACGAATCACAGGGACCCACTAAATGCTGTCCTAAATAGGTGTTTTTAAGTTTCTTTTAAATGTGGTCAGGTCATGGGATGTTCTGACGCAGGTCGGGAGGGAGTTCCAGGCTTTGGGAGCATTCGAGCTGAATGCACGGTCTCCAAAGGATTTAAGGTTTGTACGAGGTATTTCCAGACTGTTGGATTCCGAAAAACGGATGGTACGATGCTTGGCCTGATGGGGTAGTATATCTGAAAGATAGGCTGGAGCCGTAGAATGAAGAGACCTAAAAGTGAGCGACAAAACCTTGAAGTCCCGTTAATCACTTGACCACTCAGCACAATCAGCACCCCCATACCTACTTGACATATATCTTTTATATCTACTACTGAGTATGGCTTACCGATTGGGCGAACAGCGCCATTGTGCGGCGGACTAGCTCTTCCGCTGCGAAACATAACGCTCGCTGCGACTCTTTCGCTACAGTGGGCTAGCAATAAACGCGGGGTGCAACTAATTACCGCAATCCGCTCTAACTAAGCAAAACATCAACCGGAAATTGGCTCGAATTTTCAGTGAAATATTTTATAGTCACGTTGTACCCACCAAATTTCGCTCGCTCGTTTTAATGCAAATTGGCTCGAGAGAAGCTGGCCAGTATCGCAGTGCACTTTAATCGGCAGCAAATCGACCGGAAAACGACTTCGCGAAGCTTCAACTTGGACTGCATGTTACACTAAGCAGTCGGGCGAGTAAGCCCACAGAATTTCGTGCCATTGTGCGAGCGTTCTCCTACAGTTGGCTGCAGCGACCCGGGCCGATACCGCAGTCCACCGCTAGGGGCGCTGGCACAACCTGGCCAGGAGCTGAGGGACTTTAGCCTCCGCCCCCAGGCGAGGCGACTCGAAAACGGCGCGCCGTCGCAGCTAGGGATGCCTCCGCGAGCATTCTTCCGGAATTCTTGGAGCCACCTTACAGTGGCTCCAAGGTTTCCAGAGAAATCCTACCAGGCTTCGTCAGCGGCTTTCGAAGCTCGTCGGGCGGCGGCGCGCCTTCGGCGTGCTGCTGTACGGTTAATGCGAATAGTTCAGTCCTTTATTTAGCGCCCTAAGAGAATTCCATATTGATCTAGGCGCTTAATGGCTCGCTGCTAGAGAAGCAATAGCCAAAGGTTTGCGACATGCATTGTATCAAGCTAGTACAAGAAAATAAGTAACATAATAATAATAATAATAATAATGCACTTGATGAAGTGCCCTCAGAGAACTCAATCTCTCTATAGGCTCTTTACATTTGCTGAAAATAATATAATAATAATACATTTTTATAGCGCCCTCGGATAACTCAATCTCTCTCTAGGTGCTTTACATTTGCTGAACATAATATAATAATAATAATACATTTGTATGGCGTCCTCAGAGAGCTTTGTCTCTTTTTAGGCCCTTTACATCTCCTGTATCACGCATAGCCCAGTGTGTAAAAGCAAACATGAAGACACTCATGGCCACAGGTTAGTCAGTAACATGCACTGAATCATTCACAGGTACGCACACGCAAAGGACACTAGAACAAATGAAGAAAAGTTCACTTGGTGGGAAAGAAAAGCTGACCGAAACAGATGCTGCGTGAGGTGAGACTTCGAGGGTGTAAGTTCATTGGCGCGTAGCTCAATGCGAGCTCCCGAAACTTTCGGTGCGTGCGAGCTGAAGGCTCGATCGCCAAAAGGTTTCAATTTAGTGCTAACGATGGCGAGATAGCTAGACGCTCAGGAGCGGATAGTGCGAGAGCGAATACGAGAGCTGATTCGACGGCCCCTTTTGCATAGCGACAGAAGAGCCTTTACGGCTATCGCCGCCGCTTGCAGCGGCGATAAAGGATCGCCCAGCGCTAGATTGACCTCGGGTAGATTGACCTCGGGACCGACCGAGGTAGTGAAAAGCAACCGCCTTACCTGGTGTGCCTCCGCGGCGGCTCGCCGACTGGAGGAGCACGGATGTCGGTTAGATCAATGCTAGCGAACGAGAGTGAAGTCACCAGCTGACAGCCTGACTGGGGGATCTTGAAACCGATTCGACTCTCGATAGGGAGCCAACAGAGGTCAGATGGATGAAGGGTGATAACGCAGCTATGCCATAGACAACAGACCAGACGAGCCGCTGAGTCTTGCCCCAGTTGCAGCAGACTATTGAGGGCGCATTCTCGGAGTCGTGAACGAAGAGAATTGCAACAATCTAGAGGAAATGTCACAAAAGCGTTAGTTAATTTAGATGCGGCACTCTTACATAATAAGCAGGCCCTGATTTTTGGGATATTCCTCAGCTGAAAGTAAACAGACTTGACGGTTGACGGTGGAGCAAATGCGCTCATCTAATGACTAGTCATTTTGGAATAGCAGGCGTAGAGTACGTGCTGACATCGGTGGAATGATGCTAACCAAACAATTCTTGAGGGTTAGGTCGTCCAACATTCGGGTAACACTTATCGATTGGGCGGACATCGCCATTGCGCAGCACACTAGCTCTTCCGCTGCCCGATGTTGCACTCGTTGCAATTCGTATGCTCGAGGGCCATCAATAAATGCGGGGTGCAACTGATTACCGCAATCCACTCTAATCCAGCGAAAAATCAACCAGAAATTGGTTCGAATTCGAGTGGATATTGTAGTTATGATGTACCCACCAAATTTCAAGCCACTGCTGGGTCTGTTCACAATTGTTCGGTTAGCTTATAATCGCTGAGCTTCTGGGAGTTAGTAACCATCCAAACAAGAATGTCGTCGATGCAAGCAGCAGGAGAATTAAGCTAGTCGGATGAGGAGCTAGGCTTAGAAGGGTTGAAGGATAGGTAGATCTGCGTGTAGTCGGCATAAAAATGAAAGCCAAAATTGTTTTTGGCAACGACTTCGACCAGCGGGAGAGTGCAGAAAGCCAAAGGATAAGTGCCAAAGATCGAACTCTGAGATACGCCATACTTAAAGGAGTCCCTGGATGACCGATGCGCGTTCGCATCTACTCTCTGACATTTTTCACTGAGGTAATAATAATAATAATAATAATAATACCTGATAAAGTGCCTTCGGATAACTCAATCTCTTTCTAGGCGCTTAGGAGCTAACCTGGTTTAGCAGTATACTCCAGTGAGCGTGTGGAGAGGTAGGTGCTCGAGAAGGATCTGGTGCTCGAGTGCCTCGAATGGGGCTGATAGATCCAGCTAGATATCATCAGAGAAACCCTACCCTGATGGGCTCTGTTCAGAAGGTCGTCCTAAACCCGAAGTAGAGTAGTGTCTATGGAAAGGCAAGCCCGAACCCGATTACAGTTTGCTAGCCAGATCTGATCAATTGATGTAATCAATGCTGCCGGGCCAATGTTGCCCCTGGGTCTTGTGCCCAGATTTAAGTTGCTTGAACTTCACGAGACAGGTCGCGGATTCGGGTGCTACAGCAGATAGTCTGTAATTGCCCGTTGTGCTCGCGATAATGCCAGCCGCTAAGGCTCTTCTGCTGCTAAATAAACTAGGCTGCAAAATCAGCCGGCCTGAACTTTACTTTTGACTTTCAAGGGGTTTCTCGTGAGGAGGCCAGCACTTTTTTTTCTGCTAGATGGGGCTGAAAATACTGCCGTGGCGGCGAACCTTCAGCGTGCACGTTATGAATTTTGGTTTCTAGAGCAAGCTGCCATTTTTCAGACTCGGTAATGGTGGTCGTATTTTTAAAAGCACTTAAAGAGGCCATGTGCCAGCCATGTACCTGTAGCGCTTCGCTTCAGTGCCTGTGTCTCCAGCCGGGAAAGGGAGGGGGTCAACCATCAGGTTTTGAGTGGAACTAAGCCATTCTAAGAGGTGCCCGTTGCTTCTGCTCCGAGTCTGTTTCTGGAGAAAGGGCCGAGACACTTGTTGAGCCTGTCGGCTATGAAATTTCTGAAAGTAATTTTTCAAAGCGAGGTGTATGACCGAATGGTCAATGGCCCTGGCATATCACCTAGGGAGACTAATATGCAGCCTCGTTGTCCGAGGTTTTGCTAGCTCCCCTCCTCCCCCCCCCCCCCCCCGCACTGCAGTTTGGCTCGATGAGCTTTTCAGCTGTGAATGCCACGGCCATTGCTTCTTGCTGGCAAACGATTACAGAATTGTTTAGTGGGAATAATTTGAGCAATGCCAACCGGTAATAATAATTATTTTCCAAGGAAATTGTAGCAAAACTGGATCTGCCGGAGACCTCCGGTACCCAGCCGCCAAATGCGGCAAGTAAGTTGATACGGCGGCTCTCGGCTAGCTAAACTATCAAACGAATAAAAATTGGGTGAAGTGCTGCTTTTTGCCATGCCCAATCAAGGCTTACTCAAGATCATGGTGATGACTCGCTGGAAGAATACCCGATGACGTGATCGCTCCCTCACAACATTAAAAAGTATATATTTTATTCATTTGTATAGCGCCCTACAAGAACTTAATATCTATTCAGGTGCAGCACATTTGCCACGGGGCTCGATACCACGACCTTGGCAAGACCTTGGTCGAGGCGAGCACCTTAAAGACGTTTCCCTGCATCAACCGAAGTAAATTGACTGCTTTTAAGTAGCCAGGTCGATGGAAATTGACGTCAACTTTGCTGTAGATGTGGACATTGATGGAACTTGAGCTGGCTGTTAGCGACGAAATGATACTTATATATATATATAATTCATTTGTATAGCGCCCTAAGAGAACTTAATCTCCATTCAGGCGCTTCACATATGCCTCGGGGCTCGAGCCCACGACCTCAGCCAGACATTGGTCGGGGTGAGCACCTTAACCGTTGGACCAAACCGGCTAGCTTACTTCTTATCTATCAGCACGTCTGGTTTGATTCACGCCGTTAGAAAGAGCCCCACCATTGAGAAATTCGCCTCAAATGACATGCGGCGAGCTTAAGACACAGATGTTGAGCTCCAATGGATATTCTTCAATGATTTATTGACGAAAGGCCAGGGATCCATGTGGAGGTAGGGCAGAGAAAGGATTAGAGTCGATAACGGCGGAAGGGTGGGCAGAAAAGTCAAGAGCGCATAAATTGACAGTCAAACGACCTACGGCTGGAGTTGGCAAGTCGGTCTGCATCGGTGTTCCAGAGAGATCCAGCGAGTGAGCATATCGTTGGCGCTAGGCAGACAGCTGTCAGGAATGACCAGGCCCTGATTTATCGCTACTGAGATCAAAGCTCGGGCGACAGGGTTTCGTGACTGAACTTTGAATTAAGACACGAAATTTATAATTCAGGATCTAAGATAGGGTAGAACATTCCAATTGGTAAGCTGCACTTCCATTGCCATTCAACTTGTGCATCCGATCGGCAGCCGATGTCAAATCCGTTATTGGAGCGAATTATTCAAGCTGAAGTGTCAAGTGCTTCGGATCGCCGTTACAGTGCACCAGCTCACAGCAGCAGCCATGTCTTAATTCACATAGTTTAATGTAATGTATTCGCCTGTAACTACATAAAAATCGCAAAGACTATGAGGATGTTACGCATGAGAATTTTGACCAGTGAATTCAAAGCCTGGGCGGCATTCGGTCGCCAACAGACTTCATCTCACGTAAAAAAAGAAAGTGAAAATCAGAGCTGAGTCAGGACAGCAGTTCAGGCAGTGAATAGCATGGAAGTTGCAGCTCAAGACGGCTGGAGAGGATGTGCCACAGTCGGCAGTAGGAGAGTAGATGTCGTTGCATAACAATTGAGTGAGTTCCACAGCCTAGGACCTGCAGAGCAATCGCTTCTGTCGCCACGGTCTTTAAGCGGAGGAATGGAACAGCTAATGTATTTATTGTACATACAGGACCTGAGGGCACGAGGAGGCTAAACATGATCGGCAGTTCAGATAGATATGAAGGAGCGACGCCGTGGCAGGCTTTGTGAGAAACCCTGGCTTTCGCTTTAACGCCACGAGCCAATACTAGGGCTGAGGCCAGCCATTGTTATACGGCCGGCTACACCCCTCCGACTAAACCCGTGCACCATTACCCTCGGGATGCTGGTCTGCTAGTATCTCTGGTCTCTCAGTATCTATCCGTCAAACATTTGCATGCACACGTTAAGTAAAGGCTATTTGATTAACAACCTGCTTCAAATAGTGGCAGAGGAACCTTAACGGCTCTTAGCACATCTTGCAGCGGGCAATAAAGGATTGCCTACTCAAGAAATCGAGCCCACGACGTACATCGCGAATATATATATATATATAGAGAGAGAGAGAGAGAGAGACAGGCAGACAGACAGACAGACAGACAGAGACACAGAGAGAGGGAGAGAGAGAGAGAGAGAGAGAGAGAGAGAGAGAGAGCACCTTGCCACCTGGGCTAAGGCCCTGAAGCGGCAGCGCACGCACAGCAATTAAAACTTGCAGCTGGGTCACTGCATCTGTACGCAGAGACGGCGTTAATGTTCAATAAGAATCCCATTGCAGCTCGGGCAACCAAACGCCAAGAGCAAGTGCACCCTTAACACGATTGGCCATTAACGACTTTTAGAGTTCTTACGCTCAGCGAACGCGCACGCTTGAGAAAACGAATGAACACCTTCGCCACAGCCTCGTACCAGCGTTATTCACGCGCGTATCTCGACGAACGCTGTTTACAATGCCCAACTCCTCGTAATCTCGTTAATTGAAAGAGCATCGCCAAATTCGAGGCAACACGAGGCGCGGAATATCACCGGCGAGAGAATGGCGCGAGCCGCGCGTCCAGTCCAGGAGGCTGCACTTGCGAGATAACCTGGCACGCGGCTGGCGCGCCCAAGTTGTAAGGGCAAGCCGTGACGGATTGTAGGTCGCACGCTCCGCAGCGAGAGCTCTCACGTCCGCACATGGGAAAGAGGGCTGGCTGGCGTCATTTTCTGGGAAGCATAAGCGGTGGACGCGTTTGGAGGTTGCTTACAAGCGCGGTCCCTAAACAAGTAGCTCGCTGCATGACGAATCAAGGAGCGCACGCGGGACAGCTGTACGTGAGGGAGGAAGCAGGCCTGGACGGATCGCGCTGCGAAGATTGGGGACGATGGAACGGGTAACGGAGCGGAAATAGATGTTGAAATCTACCGGCGCAAGCATACAGTGGAACAGCCATATCGAAGCGGGCAGGCGGAGCACGGAATGCATGGGAAGTTCGATAGGCCGGGAGGGGCTCCGGCTGAATTATCATGTGACCTTGCTAACCCCACCTTGAAATCCGAGCTTCCGGAATCTGTGTACGTCGCTATCACCTCAACAGCTTTAACAATTTAAAAAATTACGAAACTATGTTTTAAATCTTTTTAGATACAATTTAAGTGTATTCGGCGTAGTCAAAGTCAAACTGTAGAGAGATGTTCCTTCCGTTGCTTGCAAGTTCGTGCGCCGTCGCCATTTTATTCCCGTGTTGACTTTAACTCGCGGGTTCCGCGAGTTTTGGATTATTCCATCGACAAAGTAAGACTTGCCACTTTTCCAACCCTCCTTCTTAGTTAGGTTATCCGTGCTCTGGCTTGTTAACGTCTGTTTTTCTGTCGGTTGTAGATGAGTCGTCGCATTTACGTCGGCCGGATATCGAACCGCGCGCGGGACAAGGATGTGGAGCGGCTCTTCAGAAATTTTGGACGCGTCCGAGAGATTGTCCTAAAGAATGGTTACGGCTTTGTGGTTCGTACGGTTTTCGCGCTATTGTCGCCCCATTATTTGTTGTGAGTGCCAAGAGTGCTGCTGCGCATGGCGTTCGATCGTACAGGAATTTGAAGATCAGAGGGATGCTGACGACGCCATTCACGAGCTGAGCGGTAGAGAGCTATGCGGCGAAAGGTAGCCTTTTTCTCGGACCGCTATTGGCTTAGCTGCAGAAGCGAACACAGTGCTGTCTGGGCCGCTGCTAATACTGCGACGCTCCTCGAGAAGTTGCCTCGAATTAACTCGCGTTTTATGGATTACGTTTACAGGATTATAGTCGAGCGTGCACGAGGACCTGGCCGTGGCAGAGGTAGAGAGGGAAGCGATCGTGGTAGTTACGATCGCAATAGCTATCGCGGCGACTATAGTTCCTCCTCACGGACGCCGTCGTGGCTGGACAAGTAAGTTTACTCGGCGTGGTTTTGCTCTGTGCGCTTGAGCTTGTCAGGAATTTTTATTATTCCCTACCAAGCTAATTTGTCGCGACGAGAAAATAAGCGGGGAAATGCGGAATGCTGCAAGACTAAGGCCCGAGGTCTCCGTCGCTGTATCAGCATATCAGCTGTGCCTTACCCAAGCTGCTGCAGTAGTAGCACTGCTTGCCAGTTGACCTGCTATTTGTGTCCTACATTGTGTGACAGTCAGCATACTTTTGTGCACACGGCATGCTGGGTTTTTTGCTTTAGATTGTCGGCTTTGTAGTGCTAGAAAGTTTTTCTTGATTGCCATGGTTGTTGCACGTTAGTTCTCGCTTTTCTGGCATTATGAAAATGATTCCCGCTTTTCTGGCATTATGACGACAGTTACAAACAACCTCTGCTGCTGCAGCAGTAGAGAGTGCGACCAAACAAGGTGTTGCTGGGCAGTGCCCTGCACCTTGCTCTTCACATAAGGAAATCTGATTCTAGGTACGGGCCTCCGACACGAACTGAGCACAGGCTGATTGTTGAGAACTTATCGTCAAGCGTGAGCTGGCAGGTAGTAAAGCGTGCGTTCATGGTGCTTGGCTTCTTGTACTATCACACTCACACCTCAATCACAAGAGGTGGCCAAGCGATTTGCCTCACTGACTGTCGGTGATAGGTTGAGCCGGAGTGGTGTTGCCATGCAGGTCGGCAGCCTCCTTTTTGCGCTCTTGTGTGCCCAGTTTTCTATTGCCGTTCTCCTAACATTATTTATTGTGTATGCGCTGCTGCAGCTCTAGGCGAATCATTTATGGCCGGCAGGCGTGCGTTTCTCCAAAATTTTTTGCTTACCTTCTTTCATGTTGCAAGTTTGTCCCTGTCGAAAGGGTCAAGGTTGTGGACGTGAAGCGCTCTGCCTTCGTCGTCGACGGGCCTGGCGCGTCAAGATGGCTGCTGGCCAGAGGGGACTAGGGCGGTTTTGCTGACGTGGCTTTGCTGGATTCGGTCTCGTTGCGATTTTTAACATCCAGCAGCGTTTATCTGGACGGTGCCCGGGCCTTGGCGTCGTTCCTAATATGTGGTAAACGCCAGTACGCCGTTGCAGAGGTATTGCACCTACTTGTGTATTTACAGATTGGAATTTAAACATTATGTCCTGCGTGATAAAGTTGTGCCCCACTTGGCTATGCCATTCTTTTGCAATTGCATTGTTAGCTTGGCCCATGCCACTCATCCTGGTTGTATGCATACACTTGCAGGATCTGAAAGATTATATGAGACAGGTTGGTGAAGTTACTTATGCCGATGCCCACCGAGATCAAAAGAATGAAGGGTGTGTACTCTGCACTCCTGCCTCAGTTTTTGTTTAATGGTTACTCGTGATGTGCTTATGCTTTGTCGTGATAGCCAGCCATTCCGGAACCGTATTACTCCCTTTCTTTTATCGATAGTTTGCTTAATTCGTTGCTCTTAATTTTCACTTTACATTGGTACATTTCTATGCATGCATTGGGCTCACCGTTTCAGTGTCGTTGAGTTTGCATCATACTCGGATATGAAGGCTGCTCTAGAAAAGCTGGACGACACAGAGCTCAACGGGCGTCGTATAAAGCTAGTGGAAGACAAACCAAAGAAGAAGAGGTTTGTATTGTATATCTTGGTAATAATAATCATAATAATACATTTGTTATAGCACTCGGGTAACATTGGGAGTAATGCTTTGCGGTCGTTAACAAAAACCAATAATCATACGTGTTGATGAGCTGCAGCAGGGAACGTGTTATTTGTGGTCCAATTGCTGAATGAAAACTCGTTTGGACATTTCTGGCGACGGGTGCCTTTGAATGACTGCTTCTACAGATGCTTTATTTTAGCTCAAAATCGAATTCTGTTCACAGTCCGGGTTACTAGAAAAGTACTTTCCCTTGGTCAGTTGTACAAATTGTTTGTATCTGAGCTTTGTGTCATGGCCAGCATTTTCGTGAATACTTTTTTTTAGAAACCGAAGTCGTAGTGGTTCTAGATCTCGAAGCCGAAGCAGGAGCAGGTCAGGAGGACGAAGTCGGAGCCGTAGCAAGAGCCGCAGCCGGTCTGCATCGAGATCGAAGTCAAGGAGCCGTAGTCGGTCACCTGCCCCGGCTAAAGAGCAGCCTGCCAAGCGCAGTTCGCGCAGTAAGTCTCGTAGCCACTCGCGTAGCAAGTCAAGGAGTCGTTCACGGAGTCTGATTAAGGACGACCCGCCGACTAAGAAGACCTCTCCTGCCAGGTCCTCCAAGAGTCGATCTGCGTCTCCTGCTGAAAGGGATGGGACCCCAGAATCAAATCAAGATGATCACGCCGACTAGTACATCTACTAGTGTATATTGTGTCATTGCTTGCTAAGTGTCGAGTAGCCGGCACTGGCTAGCTGAGTACCGTTTAATAAGCCATCGTTTGTAAAGGCATTTAGTGGCTTTGTTAAGGTAAACCAATGGCCTATTAATGCGGCATATTCTTGTTCCTCCACCTTTTTGTCTCAGCAGTGTTAACGGTTACGTGAACAATTCCTGTTGATAGGATTGCAACATGCAGCTGATGTGACACCAATGGAGCTGTGAGATATTGTGTGGCAACACATTGCAATGTGTATTATTTTTTGGCGTCAGCTTTGTCTATAATAAAGCAGTGCATAATGAATGGCATGACGACTAGAGAGATAAGATTAATCTATTCAGCAAAATTTATCTTAGGTAAGAGCTATCTTGATGCTAGCTATTCATGTTTTAGGCATCTGGCATAGGTTGGAAAGAAAGCTGTGGACCAAGTTCTGAACATGGCTCTAAATGTCAATGGGTCTAGCTAGCATAGTCTGCCGTCAGAACGTGTGACCAGGCGGAGCTAGGGTTTTAACTGGGAAGCGAGGTATGATTGTGGTTACGGCAGACGTAATTTAGGGTACGTTCGCATTCGGTTTCAGAGGATTTCCTTTTATTGTAAAAGGATGTTTAGCCACCTAAACTGGTTAGTACTTGTCCAGACAGGTCTAAAGAAGCTCGATCGAGGCAGCAGTTGGTTGTCGTTCGTCTGACAAGTTCGTTCTTCACGACAAGGTCTGGGTTCGAATCCAGCAATTGGACAATACTCTTATCGACTGAAGGTAGTGTTAGCCGGTAATGCTCCTGTGCCGCTATACAAATGATAGCTGTTTTTTCAAAGTAGCGCCCACTGGTGTTTTAGGCTTGCAAAGTTGGTATTAACGATTTTTGTAACGGAACATTTTCAGGCTGACCGCATTTGGCAAACTGCTTCAAAATGTCAGGACTCAGCCTTCGGGAATTTTCTATTTTGCTAAGGCTAGATCCCAATTTATAGAAATATTCGAATCATACATGATCAATAACGCTTATGCGCCATCTGACCATATTAACCGCTCATCGTCCTCGAAAACAAGCGTACTGCCCAGTTGATCCTCATTACTTTGCATAGCCTGCCTCAAAATTTGTCTTGCTGGCTTGTTGGCATCGGAGTAGGGACTCCGACCTCTCGTTATTGTAACTGCCGGACTGCAACCCCCACTTCGCCCGCTATTCTTTCATGTCCGGCACACTAGTCCCTATTCAGAATTATCAATAAAGTCTCCCATTCTGAGAACACTTAAGTCTCGACCCTGCCTCAACAGCTCTCCTTACGAGAGGAGTAGACATGTGCTACCTATCATAACATGTATTGTAAATATGTCCCGGGTTATCGGCGAAGTCTCTTGCCATCTCAAAACATTTTGTAAGGCCACTCATTAAAAAGCCTACCCTAGATCATAATTTGAGCGAAATTCAACCAAGTTTCACTGTCATTCTCATCCAAGATACTCAAAAGGAGTGGCAGTCCAAGCGACTACATCAGCTGATCAGATCCTATTAGCAAGTTACAATAGGAATTCAGAGCTCACGATTCCCCAGAAACTGCTTTGTGCCGGGTTCATAGTGACCTCAACAATGCAGACGGTCTCTCGGCTAGTTCTAGGTCTCTCGGCAGCTTTTGACGCACGTGATCGGCTTTCCAGCTCCTTTTCGCCTATGCATCGCCTCGGTATAGATGGTCCGGCGATAATATCAAGTCGGGTATGTGGTGTCATCGGTCGGGAGTGAATTCCAGGCTGGGGATGAGTTCTCCTGAAGGAAGATTCGAGGTTAGTCGGAGACGGAGCTAAGCGATTTGAGTCAGAAAGACGAGGCCCGATGCATAGGCTGGGTTTGGAGTAGTTCTAATAATTAGGCCGGAGCGAGAGAATGAAGATACCTAAGCGTGGCAGAACCTTGAAGTCGATGCGTTGCTTGTTTAGAAGCCATTGTACGTCGGTGAGAAGCGATGTGGTGTCGTCGAACACGACAGGCAAGCCTAGCTGAAGATTTTCGCACCAGCTGTAAGCGCCTGATTGCACATGCCGGTAAGCCAGCAAGCAGAGAGTTACTGAAGTCTAGATGAGACGTCACAAATGCATGGATCGCTGTGGACATAGTATCTCTGTATAACAGGCCCGAGTTTTTTAATGCTACATCGCGTCTAGATTGCTTCAGTTCTCTGTAGTCAGGGCTTCCGGCCTGCGCCCTTAATTGTCATTAACAACGCTGCTGCCAAATCGCACCACTTCTGTCTGAGCTTCACTGGCTCCCGATCGAACATTGAACTGCTAGTAATCTCCAATCTGGCTTTAGAGCTTATCACTCCACAGAGTCAGCATTGCTTCGGGTGTACAACGACCTACTTAGGAATTCAGACATGGACAGAGTTTCTTTGCTTGTTTTGCTTGATCTTTCGGCAGCTTTTGATACTATCTGTCATGTTTGTGCGGGTAGTCGCGCATAGATGAAGACGGCTCAAGCAGAAGCTGTTTATTTCGAAAACGCGAAACTGGGACGTACGGCCAGCACCCTGGCTTGGAAGACACTGCCAAACGTGGGTCCGCTGACGACCGGAAGAGCTCGGTGGGTGGATAAGCCAGGCGGACCCAACATTATCGATCGCTAAGTCCTTCTTGAGCGCTTCTCATCTCGCCTGAGCATCACTGGCACTGCTGTGCAATGTTTCAAGTCCTATCTCAGTGGAAGACTCCAGAGTATTGATGTGAATGGACAAAGATCCTCTGAGGAGTCTTTGAAATATGGGGTACCTCAGGGCACCGTGCTTGGTCCGCTTCTTTTCACGGTTTGTATTCTCCCTCTTGCTGGTGTGATTGCCAAGCACATCTAGGCTTTCACTTCTATGAGGATGGCACTCAGTTATACCTTTGCTTTGATCCGTCACAGCCCTCCAGCACTTCGAATTTTCTTTAACTCCCTTACTGCATGTATTGAGGAAATCTGCACATGGATGGCAGCAAATTTTCTTAAATTGAAAGAAAATAAAACTGACTTACTAGTTATGGGCAAACCGAGTGTAATTCAGAAATCGGAAAGGCTAACGCTCAAAATTGGCTCTGCCACCATATCTCCTGTTGAATCAGCTGGAGATCTAAGTGTCATGTTACATATTGACATTTCGTTAGACGACCACACCAGCTCCCCAATCAAGTCTGCCTACTTTCAGCGGCATAATATTGCTAAAATTCGGGCTTGTTTAGATAAGGATACCACGTCTAAGTTGGTCCATGCACTTGTGACATCCCGTCTTGACTTCTGCAACTCAGTGCTTGCTGGCCTTCCGGCCCGTGCAATCAGGCGCTTACAGCTTGTGCAAAACTCCGAAGCTAGGTTTGTCTGTCGTGAGCGTCGCAGTTGCCACACCACGCCACTTCTAGCTGTGATTCGTCCTTTATGTGCTTATGCATGCTGACACTGTTACATGCTGCCACTAACCACACTTGCATGCTGACCCCCGTGCATGTCACCCTTAACAATGTTATTTATGTTGTTTATCAAGCATGATAACACTCACCACTCGATCGTGTTTCATTTGCAGCAAATGTAAAGCGCCTAGAAAGAGATCGAGTTCTCTGAGAGCGCTTTATCAAGTGTATTATTATTGTTGTTATTATTAACTAGCTCCAAAGATTCTTGCTCACAAGTCGCTTCATTCGCTTGCAACGGCCTACCTATCCGATCACCTTGCTCCTTCACTTCGATCTTATCACCAACTCACCGTCTTCCAGTTTCGTCGCTAATTCTTGCTCTAAATTGAAATATTTTGGCGATCTGGCTTCCAGTTCGAATGCTCAGAAAAGTCGCGAACTCACTACCGGCTTCTGCGATCACGTGCATTGACTTGGCATTGTTTAGGTATCAGCTACAAACACATCTCTTAGGTAAAGAAAATGGAGGCCACTGGCTACTTTTTCGGTTACGATTACGATTACATTCCTTTCGAGCTCTCAGAAATTTGTGGCTAAATAAAATGCTTAAATGTTTGTGTTCCTGGAAGTTCAATTTTGAACATAACAGACCCAGCTACGCGCAGAAACTGCCAACTTTTCGAAGTCTCAAAACTCATCCGAAAGTCTAGCGAAGGGCTATACAGGTAAGTAAGCAGCTGAACGATTCTCCGTCGCCTTCTTAAATGGCTGGGTCTCTGGAAATGAGCCGCGCTTACAGAAGTCGAGATTTCATGTGCTGACCCCACTGCCTTAAGTGTGAGCGACTTCGCTGTAGTGTGTAAGACCTGCTATTTCTGGATCAAAGATCGTGTGGTCATTATTTAGCAGAGCCGATTCAAGGGCTACTTCTTCAAAATTGTATGAAACTCCCCACTCTAAACGTGCATGAAGCTGTATATAAGCTCTCGTAGACATCACGAGCAGCACCACACCATGCTGTAATTGCCAGCGTGTCTATACAAACGCTTCAGTCATATGGACCAAGTGGTCACCTATGGTTTTCATACATTATGTGTACATTATTAGTACCTCCTGTAATTTCAGTTTCTAAATTTTGGAGCAGTAACTCGAGGAGCGCTGGCGTAGCAGGGAAATTACGGGGTAAGGGGCTAAAAAAAAGGACGGTACCTTGACCTTTCTAGTGTCGGAAAATCGCAGCTAGCTGCACGCCCCTTCGATTAGCTTTCGATTAGACTCGTTACTGTGCTAAATAGTAATATATAAAATATATAAATATATGCTAAATAGTAATAAATATGCGATATAAAAACTAGTGAACTTCGCTACGAAATATTTTGTCGAACTATGCAGCCAAGCCTCTCTGGCTACGCCTGGACCAGGCACAAAAGAGGTAGGCTGCCGAGCTGCAGCCTCCCAGGAAGCCCCTCGAAGGGGCGTAGCACCTGCTACGATTGGTTGACTCCGTCAGTCTTAGGTTTATTCTCAAACGTGTTCTGGCTTTTTCTGGCATCGATCCTGTTTCCGAATGCTGGAGGCTA
This sequence comes from Cristatella mucedo, assembly GCA_009760855.2. Taxonomy (NCBI): domain Eukaryota; kingdom Metazoa; phylum Bryozoa; class Phylactolaemata; family Cristatellidae; genus Cristatella; species Cristatella mucedo. The sequence goes on along the minus strand of WPIO01000072.1, from coordinate 192,933 downwards.
CCTAGGGGCGGATGGATATAAAGGCGTCGCGAATTCTGACGCCCAAACCCGGACCCTCGAGGTGCACGCGAAGCTTTCTCCATTGAAAAAATGTCAAACCTACTTTTTTCACTGGAATGCTCGAGGTCCTGCGATATTAGGGAAGTGCAGGCCGCAACTAATTGGCCCTGATTCGTGGCTGTCGTGAAAGTTTAGTAGCGGCTGCTGCTTAATCTTACGATTAGATCTTATATGTGCATCGTTAATGTGCTAATTAGTCAGTTTGATCCCACGCCTTCTTGGAGAGTGAGTTTTTTCTGTCAAATCAAAATTCGAGCGAAATTGATGCTCGATAAGACCGCAGATTAAGAGATTCATCTCATCTGCTTTTAATTGGAGAACTACGAGAGAGAGAGAGAGAGAGACAGAGAGAGAGAGAGAGAGAGAGAGAGAGAGAGAGAGAGAGAGAGAGAGAGAGAGAGAGAGAGAGAGAGAGAGAGAGAGGGAGAGAGAGAGAGGGAGAGAGAGACAGACAGACAGACAGACAGAGAAAGAGAGAGAGGCAGCCAGCGCGAGTTTTTTCCTCTCGAGATTTTTCTATGGACTAGCGACAGTCAACGATTTTGTAGTCAGCCAATATGACGAACTCACGAACACTATTATTGAGATATGGCAATAGTGATTGCTACCTGTTCATAGATTGCTGCTGCATTTACGGCTCACTGGCTGAGCTCCGAAGCACGATCCAATCCATATCCATCGATTCATATGCAGCGATCCATATCCACGAATCCGTCTGTATTGGTCGCACAGCTGTGAGGTCCATCACCCCTTACTTGCTTAGTGCTTTGTGAGAGAGAAAGCATTGCAAACGCAATACACGTGTTTGTAACACCAAGGAATCTGTTGTTGGCACTGGATGAAGATCTTCGGATTACGATGGTTTCAAGCCCGTCAACTGTAGCAATTGACAAAAAAAGCAGCACAGCCGCTAAATTTGGCCAGCGTGCGTCGATATTGGTTAAAATTATAATAATATAGAATTTCTATACGGCCCCAATAAAACTAATGTTCGCTCTAAGCACTTTGACGGAAAAGGAAGCTCGCCTACTGATCAGGGACGGTGACATGCGCAGCAGGTGGGCTTCCGTTTCGCCTTAAATCGTTAAGCCAGGAAATGCTGTGGAACCAGTCGGCAGAGAGTTAAAGGCGTAGTTTCGTGAGCAACTGAAGACTTTGCCTTCGAAGGATTCAGCGGAGCTAAGCGACTCGAGCCAGAGGAGCGTTTGGTCCCAGGGGGAGGCTTGAGGAGTTCATGTAAGTCAGCCGCACCTCAAGAGGATAAAGGGACTTTAAAAGTTTGCGACAGAACCTTGAAAGACAATGCGTTTCTTGATTAAGAGCCAGTGCTGGTCTGAGAGAATGATTTATTGTGGCACTTGAGATATTCGTGACTGATAGCTGCCCAGCTGCCGAGGTGTACCTAATCAGTAAGCGTTTTATTGCATGGGCAGGAAGACGTGCAGCATGAAGAGTGACAGTAATTTCAAAAACTAGAGCGACCGGAGTAAGACTGAAAGCTGAAAGTGAATTTCGCCCCAAGGGGAATGATCCCGTCCAACATCTGCGTTACCGATCAACCGATTGAGCAATCGAGAATAATTTTCCTTCGACATTCAATAAAGAACTTTTAGGCATAGGCTTGAAATTTGACTTACGTGCTCGATACGCTGTTTGATTAAGAACCACTGCGTGGTATGCTGTAGCAGCTTCGACGTTCGCGACACAAAAGCCCGACTATAGAGTTTCGCACTAACAGCAACCGTTCAAGTGCACATTCAAGAAGACCTGCAAAAGCGGCAGAAATATTGAGTAAGTATTTATTAAGCAAGTATTGATTGTGTCTCGGAAGTCAGAACGGAGGTTTTCAAATGCACGAAGCAACTGTCTGTAGTGTCCTTCTCTATCTAAGCATTCCTGCATTTCCGTATTGTGACTTAACTCAAAGTAGGCTGACTTGGCAGTGCAGCTTATCAGGTCGTGCAAAAAACTGCTCGGAATATCCACGTAGCATGTAGCTGGGTGTCATGCAAAGCATATGTAACTCCAAAAAATCACAAAGACTAAGTGGGTGCTGGTGAGCTCCACAGTCTAGGACCTGCAGCGCAAAAGCTTCTGTCGGTCGCCAACAGTCTTTAAACGGGGAAATGGAACGGCTAAAGCATTGTCCATAGTGGACCTGGGGGCACGAGGAGGCTGAAGCTGGTACAGCCATTCAGCCAAGTATGAAGAAGCCAAGCCAAAGCAGGCCTTGTGGGTCAGGGTAAGAACTCTATTCTGTATCGTTTGATCAGCGGGGAGCTATTGCAGCTTTTTTCAGCAAAGAAGACACAAGGGCGAACCTCTGAGATTTGTTGACTAGCCTTGCAGCCGATTTCGAGTGTAAGATTGCCATTTATGTGCGAATGTTGGCAGAGATTGCCATTTATGTGCGAATGTTGCAATAATAATCATAGTACATTTTTTTCTTCTAAAGTACACTTAGAGAACTAAATCTATTTGTAATCGTTTCACATTAGCTGAAAAGTAAGCATGTCAAACGTTTAGTAATTATATCATGCACAACTGCAACTGGCATAAGTGTGTAAAGGAGAGGTCACATGAAGCCGATGCTACAAGGAACAGTATTTTTAAATATCGTCAACTCAGGAGATGCCGTGACGGTAGCTGATAGCGATTTATAGCTTTTGGCTTAACTTGAGCTGAAGGCGCTGCCTCAGAAGATTTAGGCTGGTTATTGGTACAACCAATCTCTGCCAGAATCAGAGAAGCGGTAGCTCTCGTGGAAGCCCGAGGGCCATTTCAGATTGGTAAGCCGGAGGAAGAGAATGAAAGGAGCTCAAAGTGAGGGATACAACCTTGAAGTGTATACTCTACCTGATGAGGAGGAGCATAGTGTGAGTACGGCAGGTCTCAGAGCAGTGGCGTAATGGAAAAAGCTGCGGCGAGGCCGAGAGAATTAGAGGTACCTGTGGGCAGCAAAGGATCGAAGTACAGACTAAGCTAAGCGCTATCTCCACATAAATTGAAGGTAAGGTCGTGTTTGGAAATGACATCTCCAAGAGGAAAAATACAATGCACAAATGGCTTCGTATGCTTCAAAGAGTCACCAGATGACCTGCGGTCATGGAAATCTACTCCCTGAAATCTCCTTGCTAGATATTGTCTAAAAAACTATAGTATTTGGCCAGCAGTACCCAGGTGAGATGATTAGCGCTCAGGAAGAATACTAATAGCAATAATACACGTGCGCAGCCTCACCAGAGAGCTGAATCTCTTTACAGGCACTTTACAGGTGCTGTAAAGGAAGCAGGATCGAATGATTAGTGGTAACATTCGCAATGTCATCAAGCATGACGTATTAGATGTGACATTCACAGGATCAACATGTAGATAAGGTTTGTATCAGCAGGCACAGTGTTAGCATGCATGAGCACACAAAGGAAGAATCACAAGAACTCACTAAAGGCCAGTAATAAACAGGCGTCGTATTTTAGGCTTCTTTTTAAATGTCGTCACGTCAGGGGATATCGCGACGCACCTGTCGGGATGTCGTAGCGTCCAAGGAAGGACTTGGTGATCGGTGGCATCTAATGAATCCAACAAAAACGGCAGCGTTACTCTACCCTACCGTTCCTGCTATCAAAGTAAACATTCATAAGAGCACACACATTGTGAAACAGTTAAGTCATTCCGCAACGTATTGATTAGTTCCCTTTCGAAGTTCAGTTTACATGTAACAGTGAGCTTTACATATTGAATATAAATTAATTTGTAGGTGTGATTTTTGAATACATGGGCTGCTGCTCCTACACTGCTCTTTCCAGTATCTGCGATTGGAATTAAAAACGAAGGTTAGGACGCAAGTTTCTTCACGTTCTATTAGTCTAACGCTGACTTCTTAATAAGTGGCTTGAAAATGGCCTACTTGGATGATTAAGAAGCAGAACCGAAGGCTAATGAAGGCTTGTGTTTATTATGTTAGCTATAGTGAAGAGTAGCACGACTAAGCATTTCACAAGGAGAGCTGTAGGTACGGGGTCTAGAAGGCTATTAAAATTGTTAACTTAGGAGATGAACTCCGAGATGAGGTCAGCAAGAGAGGGCTTATAGGTGGATAGATAAGGAGAACGAGCAGGAAAGAAAAAACCGAGAGGATAGTGAAGTAGGAAAACCTGGACCTGCAGGCTACGTCGAGTAGAGCATACGCTCTGCATTTATCGAACACAGCTGGCGTAACGGCTGCCTCTCGGTACCAGACTGCAATAAAAAAAAACGCACCCATGCATTCAGGCGTTACTGCATCCGGATTCTACACGATCGCTGGGGCGTAATGATTTAGAGCCGAGGGTGTGAGCCGGGTAATGAGAGCAGGAAAAACCGAGTGACGATATTCTGTAGGAAACTGGTCCGGAAATGTCAAGGAATCGTTCCATTCCCGATACACGATTTTTTTACTCTCTGCCCGCTGCGGACGGCCTTCGGTCGTTAATAATAATAATGTACTTGATAAAGCGCCCTCAGAGAACTTAATCTCTTTCTTGGCGCTTTACATTTGCTGCAAAGGGAAATGCAATTGAATGGTAAGTAAAATCATGCTTGAAAAACAAACAAAATGAATAACATGGTTAGGTGTGACATGCACAGGGTCAGCATGCAAGTGTGGTTAGTGGACGTTAAGTGTTTTTAATCCGAGCTGAGCGATAAAAGAGACGAAAAGAAGGAGGGAAGGATGGAATAAGGAAAGTAAGATGAAGAATTAAATGGAGATCTCACTGTAGGGACGAGTCTCCGATCTTACCTATAAGGAGTTTGGAAAGCGATATGCTCACCACGATGATCACCAGGTCTGGTGCTAAATAGGCATGAAAACAGAGACGGTCGACGATTCGCGTCATTATGCATTTAGAATTCAACCGCGTCCTTATGGCAGCTCGACTTGGCCAAAGCTGAGATGAATCGATGAGACCCACAATAGTCCTCGTAGCGTTATGTAGCGTCACACTTAAACCACACTGACCACATTTAAAAAAAATTAAAAACGCACCTATTCATGACAGCATTTAGTGGGTCCCTGTGATTCGTCCTTTATGTGCTTATGCGTGCTGACACTGTTGCACGCTGTCAATAACTACACATGCATGCTGATCCTGTGCATGTCACCCCCTAACCATGTTATTCTTGTTGTTTATCACGCATGATACCACTCACCATTCGATCGTGTTTCCTTTTCAGCAAATGTAAAGTGCATAGAAAGAGATTGAGTTCTCTGAGGTGTTTTATCTAGTGTATTATTATTATGATTACTACTAAAATAATCTTTAAGCCAGCAAGAGTTCGAAAACTCAAAACGTAGCCCAATAGGGACTGGTGTCACGTGACGGATTGGTGGGGTGCATACAGCCCATGTGTCGATAAACCCGGGAAGCGAAAAGCAACTTTGTTCTCCACGCGTCGGCTCCTACGTAAATGAATAGCCTGATCATTGCAACCTTTTAAGGAAATACCATTAGCATTTCAAATTGAATTTGCTGCACTACTGAAAGCCATTGTACTGGAAGTCGATGATAATCTTTCAGTGGGATGCAGATGTACACTTAATGCACCGACTGCATCAAAATGGTCTATGAAGTCATCTTCTGCTAATCGAGACTGCAGATATCATCAGTCTTTCCTAAAAAATTATCTCAGATCGATTCTCGAGTCTCACGGAGCTTTGTTTCGCTCAAAATTTTGTTTTAGCAATTTCGAAAACCAAGCAACTCACGAGAATCGCATCCTCACACGAACATGTAGGAATTACAGCGTATGCTACAATCGACAGTGGTAGGTGATCTACTCTTATCTACTAATTCAGTTTGCATTATTTTTTGCTTCTACTGCAAAGAGCCATCAACCTTCTACCTGCATCCAGCCCGTCGGGCAGGTCAGTCATGATCCCGGTTTGTATATTTGAAGAAGAGAGATAATAATTACACACTCAATTGTAACTGACCAAAATCAGTGGCATAAGTTCCTCACTGAGAACACATGCATAACTGTGCGTGTGCATAACCTCCGCATTTATTTAATTTAGAGCAACATTCAATAATAAAAATAGGGAGCTTGACGAGCAGCTTATGTCAGTTCCTGATAATTCTTGAATGGCAGTAACTGAGCTGTGAAGCAGATGTGCTTACCACTTGAAAGCTTGGAGTGCCACTTGATATTTTAGCAGTCACAAACACTTGCACGGGCATTGGCTCTCTTCCTCCCGTTCATTTTACTTAAGACCAAGGGGCTTGACATGCAATGAATTGATTAGTCGCGAATAAGAAGTCGCCAATCGATCGCAGACATCTCTGCTTTGATCGCCGACAATCCTTTGTTTCGGCAGCAATCCAGAGAACGTTGGCTTTTCGCTAGGTCTCAGCCTTTGAAGTCGTATTTATATGCCATAATGATGCCCGCATGCGGTGGTAAAATCCGGTAGTTCAGCCAGCGAGCCAGAAAACTGTCAGGGAAGTCATGCATCGCCTCAGGCCGCCGGATCTGACCTAGCCCAGCACAGCCTGTAGACACGCCCACTTGCCGTGAGCTACCGGACATGGAATGCTGGAGCCCAGCAGCCATGACCGCCGAACGCTATTTGCTTGATACCTGCCCTTGTTCCGTCTTCTGTCTGGTTATGCGTAACGTGTCTCGATATTAAAGTTAAAAACTTTTATTTTTTATTACATCTCCTGCATAATTATACCAACTTCACCGTTGCTGTAGTAGACAGATCGCGCGGTGTACGGCAGTTCGCGAGAAGTAAGGTTTAGGCGACTGGCTAGGTGAGGAGCCGGCTAGTTACGGTCATAGCCCTGCTAAATTTCGCATGCCATCAAATGAAGTTGCTTGCTCGGTAACTTAATTTGATATATTTTAGGTACTTTCGTCATTTTGCGCACACATTCGCCATCTGAATGGTTGAAGATCGAGTCGAAATCCCACATTGACTGGATCTGGTTGCCTGAAGGAATGAATCGGTGCTTATAAGGGCGGCGTCGAATTAAACTGGCTGCGTAGACGACGCACAGAACGTAAAAACAACAATGGCCGCGCAGGCCCCGAAGCAGGACAAACTAAAGAATCCCGGCGTGGAGAGCGTTGTAGACAAGATCGATCCTTTTAAAAACCAGCGACTTAAAAAGCAGAAGAAATCTCAAGGATCGTCTCGATATCGGAGTAAAGGGAATGAACAGCTACAGCAACTACCGCAGATCAAAGGTATGGTCAGTTGCTCGGCGGGCGTCAGTCTTGCTATCTAGGTTATTAGAAAGTACGTCACTGCTTCCGTTTATCGGCTTTGCTGGCTGGCGGCCCCGGGAATTTCGTGGTCCCGCTGCTGCCTGGCTTGTTAGGAAGCTGCTACGAATATCTTTCGTTGTGCAAGCACGTCAGATTTTGCATGGGCGCCCGTGCTGATTGCCAAGGCGTGTGTATAGCAGCCCGTTTGTTTATATGGGTGGCACGTGTTTTGATTCAGAGGCAAAGTACTGAGAACGTGTGGTGAAACTTGCAGTTTTAGTTCCCATGCCAAACATAGTCACCTCCTTGACCATGCATGTTCATCTCGACTGATTTTCAGTTGCTGTGAGCCCAGCCGGGGCCACGAAAGTCATGGCACCATGTATTAGTGTGTTGTAGTAGTCAAAATGCAACCTACTGCTCTTTGATTTACCACATTAAGAGTGTGTTTACACTTTTAGCAAATTAAGAGTGTTTTTACACTTTTAGCAGTTTCGTGTTTTTATCTGGAGAAGTAACGGCCGTATAGCTCTCAAGCATACGTCTCCCTGATTTGTGGGCCAATATGCATCGATTGTGTTGTAAAGAGGCATTCCCATTACAAAGCAGTGACGAATACTGCCGTTTCAGTGATAAACTGTGTCTTTTGGTGATTTTGAACCAAGTGGACTTCAGAATGTTGGCCATGGCCTTAGGACAGGGTTCGGCATTGCAAAGTACACCCTCCCTGAAATACTGCTAGCCTGTGGTACAGCCATACACCACTAAGTTTGCAATGTACTTACCGTGGCATTCCTGTTTGGTCCATGAACTGGTCGTGCACATACTGAAGTTCTGTGCTTGTGAGGGAAAGTGTGGCACATGTAGCATCTGTTCATGCCTGTGTGGGTTGGCATGGTGGCTGCTTGGTGTGAGAAAGAGAGAGAGAGAGAGAGAGAGAGAGAGAGAGAGAGAAGAAAAAGACAGCTGTAGGTGAGATGAATAATTAAATATGTATACATGACCAAAGCACACCCCCATAGCTGCTTATACCATGGCCTTGTGGATGTCCTCGTGGGTTCTCGAAGGCCTTCAGTGGGTGGATGAAGCTTGCACGTGTACCCCTTGTGCTCTGCAACATGCGATTGTCACTGGTGCTGGGCTATCTGCAGTGTGCCAGATGTAGAGCACTTTGGTGCACCGGAGGTGGCTGACCACTGATCGTGTCGTCGGTGGGGCAATTCCATCTCGTGGCCAATGTCAAGATCGGCCACCGGTCAGGGGATTCCCCTGAAGGATTGCTACAGCTGCCCATGGTAGCAGGAGAGAGTGCTTCACAGGGAGCATTTGAAGCCAGCTGGTCCGATTTCGGTGCACCTTCGGTCGTCCAGTAGCATGCATTGGTACCGAGATTCCAGATAGCAGTTTTTGGGTGGTTGGAGTTCTTCAGAGCGAAGGTGCCACCAGCCCCAAAGCCATGTTGATTGCCCTGACAGGGTTTCCTCCTTATGCAGAGACATCGATCGCTTGCAGTGGACAGCTCGCGAATGCTAAAGCGGCATGAGCATTAATGTTTTGGTGCGCTGAGCAAGGCATCCTTTGGGGATTTCCCACCCCACTGCACTGGGCTAAGCCTGCGTGCATGTGTGCCTGCGCGGACGCTGGGTTGTGCTGGCCGATCTGGAAGCCATGCCCGGATCGTGCTGTGACACATCACACATCGATATCGAGGTGAGCAGTTATTCTCAGCTGCCGCCCATCTCTACCAGACAGTGTATTGGCTGTTGAAGTGAGCCGGCAAGGAGCTGGCGTCGGCACCAGCTTGCCTGCATCTGGCGGCCTCTGCTGCTTCTGCTGCTGATGTCCTAGCTCCTCATTCTGATCGTGCTCATCGCCTGGTGTCATTGCCATGCTTCATTGTGGTTTCACGGCCTCACCGACTTACACGTGTCGTCGTAGGGGCTAGCTGTAGGGCATGCCGAACCGTCTGCTTGTCAAGTGGGCAACCATGGTGGCAGTATCCCACCGAGGTTACTGCCGGTGGCACATGTCGTCTTCAATCCGTGGCATCAGGCTACTGTTGGCGTGCCACTGGTGCCCCTTGCCGGAACCTCACTTCTGGGATCTAGCTGCCTGCCGAAGACTACGATGGCGGTGGCAGTTGCTCTGCTGTCCTCTCGCTCGGTGTGCCAGAGCTGGAGATCAATCGTGTGCTTCTCGCTTCGCGAGCAAGATCGAAGCCAGCTAGCATTCCAGTCCCCCCTCCAGCCGAGCGACTGACCAGCATCACTCGTTCGTGCCACTGAAAGTGCTGTGAGCAAGTCGAGGCAGCTGCAAATGTCTTTTAGAGACATTGCTGAATCGTTGCCGACCAGCTTCGTTCGAGTGTAGCTGCCTGGGACCATCTATTTTGAGAGCACGAGAGAACGATTGGTTCGGGCACCGGGTTTCTGAACGTTTGATTACTGTAAGTCACTCATAGGTGGGCTGCCCAGGAAATCTCAAATCTACGTGGAGCCTCCTCAGAGCCACCTGGATGGGCCCGCCCTCCCACTTTTCTTCCTTCCCCCCCCCCCCCCCGATTGTCTGCCACTGCAGCAACGTAGGAGCCTAGCATTGCTGAAAGAAAGTCTCGGTCGGCCTTCCGTCGAGCAGGGAATTCGGTTGGACACTCATTGTGGTCGATAAGCGTGGCCACGACAGTCTGACTCCTCTCACCCACACGGCTAGCTTGCTTGCCCGGCAGGCCCGACACGTAAGGTCCCAGAGACAAGCTCTTCATGCCAGCTGCCTATAGCTGGCCGAGTCGGCTCGTTTGCCAGTCGGCACACAGTTGCCACAGAATCATTTCTCAGAGCAAACGGGCGGCTGCTGGTGAGCTCCCTTGCAAGCTTTCACGACTGGCTTGAAGCTCCTCTGCCTCTTCTGATTAGCAAAGATGACTTGGCAGTGATTGAGGGCTGACAGGACAGCAAAAGTGAATCAATGATCTAAAGTAAAGCAAAGGAAAAATCATGCATTCCATGTGCATAGAGCTCCTGCAGCCCAGCAAAACTAACTCAATAAGTTGTGTCCTCTGCCTTAGGTCTTCTAGACGATCTTTCCCAAAAGCTATTTTTAGGCCACTCGTTAAGAAGGCACCGCTAGACCTGGATAGCTTACCCAACTTTAGTCTAGTCCCCCCCCTGCTGCCATTCCTATCAAATACACTGGAACGAGTAATGGCAGACCAACTACACTCTTACCTTAGAACTTAAAACCTAGCAAGCAAGCTCCAGTCAGGTTTTTGAGCAAATCACTCCACTGAGTTAGCACTGCTATGAAATTGCAAAAATTTGGGCCTGTTTAGACAGGGATACCACATCCAAAGTGGTCCATGCATTTGTGACATCCCGTCTTGTCTTCTGTAACTCACTTCTTGCAGGCCTGTAAAGTGCCTAGAAAGAATATTAGTTCTCTTATGGTGCTATACAAGGGTATTATTATTATTGTTTTATAAGCTTCCCTTCCTCCGCCTATCTGCATTAGAAGATGTGAGCCAGAGCGATGCTTGGGTATTTACGGCTCTTTTGGAGGTCTTGAGGGGTGTGTCGAAGGTATATAGTATATAGTTTATATAAGCTCTCCTTCCACCGCCCATCTGCATTAGAAGATGTGAGCCAGGGCGATGCTTTGGCATTGACGGCTCTTTTGAAGGTCTTGAGGGGTGTGTAGAAGTTATATAGTATATACGAGTAGCACACTGCCTGTGCACTCGCTTCGCTGTTACACGTCTACTTCATGTCACTCCAAGTACTCATGTCACTTCAAGTACTGCCACGTGGTGTAAGTGCGCCATCTTGTGGAGTGATGGGTGGAATGACCGACTTTCTTGCTTTAATTAGTAGATGTATGTATGTATGTATATATGCTGTATTTATATATATATATTGAATCGGAATCGGTTAGCTGTTGCTATGTTCCCCCCAACGAATGTTGGTTCAGGTTGACCAACTCGGCACAGCCTTCCTTTGTTGAAGAAATCTGAATGGAATCCCCGAGAAAAAAGAGAGACTTCTTTCACTCTTTACAGAACTGCTTTTTACTTCGTCTTGTGTTCTGACCTCTTTGGGGTGGGCTGTAGGCAGTGGCTGGCAGTTGATAATGAAACCCGTGGAGTGTGATGTGCTAGTGACTGGCCTTCTGCTGACAACCGGCAAAGGAGGGGCATGTTAGGCCTGCTATTTGCTTGTTCTTGATGTTGCTCTGCACGAAGTAATTGCTCAATCCTGCTTGTGTGCATGTGTCTGTGCTTTTGCGTCTGTTTGTCTGTCTCTGTGTCTTTTTAAATGTGAAACGTGTGTGCTTCTTCACTACATTGAACTAGCATAATGCCACGTGCTGTTCTAGGAAGCTCACAGTTTTATTGAACCTGAGAGCTGCTGCTTGCCACCTCACAGATATCTCATCCTCTAGACAGCATGGACTGTCGTAAAAACCTCTTACCTACTTGTAATTCCAGCTTTACTATCATCTGTCAATAACATCGGCCATTATCTCGGTCAAGACCTAGTTTTGACAGGGGCAGGCTGGTCTGCTAGATCCTCTATCACACCTACTGCTGCCAAGCCTAATTACCTCCATTTAGCAACCAAGGGACTGGACGAATACTTGCTTGTCATCGTCCTCACAAACTCTAGTACGATACGAGACCGACGACGGCTAAGCCGGTTTGCTCGGCATGCAGGACACACTAATGGCTGAGAAGCCAGTACTGCAGCCTCCCATGGTGCTTGCTAGGATACCCGGTAGCCATCGTGGGGTGGGGCACAGGATGCTTTGGATTTTCAAAGAGGAAATGCCATTTGAGTTACCAGGACGTTGCCTCGGGGAGATGTTTGGCATTGAATTGGCCCTGCCATTTGTCTCCCACCCCTACTGCCGTTAGGTGTGCCCGTGGCCTCCCCTGCCCGCCTGGCTCTTTCTCTCTTTGCCGACTGATTTATGAGTTGCCTAACTAGGAATTGCCACTCATTTTGTGGCTATGCACCGTTTTCGTTGCTGTGTGCTCCCATGCTCCGTTTGAGTGAGTGGGCCTGAATTTCTTTGAAGGGGAGGCAGGAGGGTACTAAGCAGGAAATGCTCACCCCCCCCCCCACTTAATGCAAGCCTGAAACCTTTGATTTTCTGGACCAATGCTTTTAACCGTTTAATTTCAGAGGCTGCTGGTTTGTGCTGTTCGTGTAGCTTGAGCTGTAAAGTGCAGTCTTCCATTAATGGCTGCTTGCAGGGCCGAAACCGTCCTCAAGTCATGTGAGCGTAAGTGTGCATACATGAATGTGCACGATGGTGTGTAAGCTGGCGATGGAAGCATCTGTAAGCTGAGTTTATGCTGGAGATTATTTGCCAGCCGATTCAATTTCCTCGTGTGTTTGCAAAGCCAGACGATTCTGAGGCTTAAAAACAGACATTGGTGGCAGTCGTAATTAAGAAAATGCTGTGTGAACGACGAAATTGAGAATGCTAGCTAGGCGAATTTGTCGTGGTACTACCGATCGGTAGGCCCTGGCGGCATAGGGCGAGTGGGGGTATATTGAAATGACTCTCGGCAAGCCTAGGCCAGCCGAAATAAGTTTTCGGCTCCTGTAGTCATGTCGGACCTCGTAAAAAATATGCACACTAGTAACAAGATGTTAGCAGGTGAATTTAAATGAGAGTAGGGTGCCTTAAAATCCAGCATGTGTTGAGTGACCGGCTAGTCAGTCACCTCAGTTGTTTTTGTGCCGACATGATTGTTTTTGGGCAGACGTATTAATAATGTAGCCTGTGGCCGATTTTGTAGCAGCATGATCTACTTTGTTATATATATGTATATATATATATATATATATATATATATATATATATATATATATATATATATATATATATATATATATATATATATATATATATATACACGACATACATATACATGTATCTGTAGCATAGTTAATTCCCACCCCATGACTTTAGGTGACTTAGCCAGTAGAAATCAGCGAATGGAATGGAACCTTGAGTGCAAATCGTACCCCGGTTTAGCCCGGGGTACGATTTGCGCCTGCATAGAGATTAGGTTCCCTAAGGCGTCACACAAATGTCACATGTAAATCCGGCTTTAGCCGACAGTACTTCGAAAAAACTTAAAATATTCAGGACCCGGAGGTTTGCCGTTGGTCTTGTTACCAAGCGATTAGTTTCTCGTGAGTTTTGGCAGATCTAAGTAGGCTGGAAAAAGAGGCACCGTTGGCTAGAGCAGCTGGGTCTGTTTGGCTAGCATCTGTTAGGTGGATACCACTTCGATGCCTGCTGAGCTCGAGCGCTTGCACGTGAGCATTTAAGGCAGTGAGCACCTAAACGGTTCAAGGTCGATCCTCGTAGGTTGCATCCACTTTTGCCGATATAGCCACCGTACCGTTGGTACTCGATAGTGCTGCAGCCAAGCGGAGCCAGTGGAGCGTTTTCGCGGCGGACATCCCCTTGAGAGCGCCATCTTGACTAGCATGCACTTTGAGAAAATATCGATCCTTGGTGTTACCACAAGTATGCACACTGTTCACAATAAAAAAGGCAACACGGTCCTGAAATTGCCACATATCGTGCTTATTTCATAAAGTTGATACGATGTTTCAGCTCCTATTTGCAACGACCTTCTGGACCCGCTTAGGCATGGAGCTGATCAAATGCTTGCAAACAGACTCAGACTTTGTCCGTGTTCAAAACAACGCATCAGCTGATGTGATATGTAATGCTAATACCGATACATGATAAATGATAGTTACCGTAATCTTTGCTCGACTTCATCTCTTTGTTGCGTGAGATGAAGTCTGTTGGCTACCGAATGCGTACCGAAAGCCGCTTAGGCTGTGAGTGCGCTATACAAAACTCTCCTGCGTAACACCCACATGGTCTTTATGACTTTGTGGAGTTACTGACAGAGATACATTACATTACAAAAGATGCTCGATTGTGTTAAGGTCCGGAGAGTGACTCGGCCAGTCCATAACCGTTGTTGGAGGCTTGCCAATCTCCAATAAATTGTTAAACAATTACTTAACTTTGGCAGTGGTATGTTTTGGGTCGTTGTCGTTTTAAAAATATGATCCGGTCCACAAAGTACCATTGCACTTGGCTGGCAGTCTGACATTTTGAAGGTCTAAATAAGTCTTTGTTCATAATGCAATGCAGGGCTCTGAGGCTATTTTTGCTGAAGAATTTCTTTACAATGACACTTTTCTTCCCAAGTTTGACAGCTAGCTGCAAGCATTTGGGTGAGCAGGCTTCGACGGGTCACCAATGCACCCAAAGTCTACTCGGTCAGTTTGGAAAAGAGCACGAATTTGCTTTCTTCACTCTATACCACTCTACCCAAATCTTCAGCAGTCTAATGGGTCCGAGCCTTGGCCTACTGTAAACGATGACGGTTCTCAGCAGCAGTGAGGGGCGCTTGCTTTGGCACCACATAATAGTAAAGGTTAGCCGCTCAAACAGCCTCATTTATATCGAGGCAGAAGAGCCTTGCTGGCTATCACAATCGCTTGCATTGAGAAACTAAGGATTGCTTGCTGCAGGGCTTGAACCCGCAACCTGGATCTTGGAGTGCAAGCATCTTACCCTTACCTTATCTTTACCCGGGGGTAAGGTGGCGATTTTATCAAAAAACATTGCAGTCTGTAGCTATTTTTGTTGCTCGTTATTTGCAGATACTGCAAATGCTCAGGAGCAGCATAATTTGTTCATCCGGAAGCTGCAGCAGTGCTGTAACGTTTTTGACTTCATGGATCCGGTTGCGGATTTGAAGAACAAGGAGATCAAGCGAGCCTGCCTGAACGAGCTCATCGACTACATTACGGCCACCAAGGGCTGCCTGCAAGAGGCCGCGTATCCTGAAATCCTACAGATGGTGAGCATTAGCCCCTCTTCACCACCTTGCGCTCCCACCTTGCGCTGCCGCTCTTCCTTGTAGCCCTGCCGTGAGATGTGCAAAAGGTGTGCCTGCGCTTCGCCCTGCCCAGGTAGTCGCCTCGCCCTGCCCAAGTCGTTCTGTAGCAGGTGATTGCTTATTGGCCTATGCAAGCCAGGCCGAAAGGCTGCCGGGGCAGTTCTGCCCCGAGATGAATGAGGCTTGAGGTTAAATCAACTGCTCCATGCTTTGCGTCGCACACTCCCTGCTTCTCCTCTCACTGCTAGGCCACTCGGCAGTGCACTGGCCCCTCGCCCCCCCCCCCCCCGATTCAAGCCGACTTGCACCGTCAGTGGACTCGCACCATAGCTGCTGCTGCTTGGTGGGGCTCCACTAGATGATGGCACCGAAAGGTTGTATTGATCATCGGGTACTGATGAGCCATTGTCAGCCGCCACAAAGTTTGCACCATACCTTGGCGCATAGCTTGACGCATACGTTGGTGCATGCACACCTGCGATTTGGTTGCTGCACCGTTGCCTAGACGCCCAGTGTGCTGCTGACACTGGCTAGCCTTTCCAAGGCAGGCTTCGATCCACTCCTAGGCTGGCAGTGATGATGCGAATAGCATAGCTGTCTCATTCTCAGGCGATGCTCTGCTGTTTCGACTCGGCAGGTCCGGTGCTGGTGCGCTGGCGTTCAGCTGCATGCAAGTAAGATAGAAGCGCCCCTGGACTAGCTTGCACCACGGCGCTCAGCCACTTGCTCCTTCTACCTCAAGTGGCATTACTGTGGCTGTAGATTATTGACATTAGCAGACGTGTAAGTTTTGATGAACCGTGCCTTGACTGTACGGTTGAAGAATCTTGGACCAGCAGCTGTTTGAGCAGCCAGACATTGGCACTAAAATGCTAGCAAATACGTTTTCATTCAGACATTGGTGCTAAAATAATATCTGGTTCTGTTGCTACCCGAGGCCAAAGATAGGTTCGCAGAGCGCTCTGGCGAAGGCCCAAATACGTTTTCATTCATACATTGGCACTAAAATACTAGCTAATAAGTTTTCATTCATTGGCTGCCAAGCAGCAATGTTTTGTTCGGTTACTTAGCCTCTTTGTTATCTGATGCCGGCTGGGCTCCGGAACTCGGAAGTAGGTTGACTCATCGACGCCCCTTAGCAACCGGCAACTCAGTTACCACTGGCTGGTTGCAGTCTCCGGATTCCGACGGCTGGGCAGGAGGTATTACTTGTCTCATCTATGGACGAGGTAGCCGGTGAAAATGTTAAAAACATTTGCTGGCAGAGCAAATCCATAGGTGTTGCATACTTTTAAATATAGCTGACAGCTTATTCCATTACATCCTCAGCCGCAAATGGTCTTGTAGACCCTGTAATGTATTTTTCGAGTGCTCTGAGGAATCTGCTCTGGGGAATCTGTGCCGACACTCAAATGTGACAGCAGAGGCTGTGGCAAAGGGAAGCTGCCTTGTGGATTTTGTGAAAGGCCAGCTACTGTCTCACCATCTGGTAAAGGTTAGCAATCGAGGGATTGCTCGGACGCTGCGATGTCAGGATGCTTTCAGGTACAATATTCGGGAAATATCTGCACTAAGGTGGACGAAGAATCCGCCTGCATCTGGACGCCCTCGGGCTTCTACCAGGAGGGCCGGTCGGCTCCTAACAATGAAGTATCTGAGTGCCCATTTGACAGCCAATGCTCGAAATCAGCACGATCCTTAGCGTGCTTGCGCTGAGACGAAAGTATCAGTGAACACGGGCTTCTGGCGAGGCTAGCTAGCAGAGCTTTGCTGCCGACGGAAGCCTAGCCACCGACGTTAGCATACAAAGAAATCCGCCTTCAGTAGGCATGTGGCAGCACAAAACCCGACTTCAGTAGGGATGTGGCAGCACAACTCCTGGGTGGTGGATGATTGAGGTGGAGTGTTATTTACAAGGGAAAGTTAAAGTTGCCATTTATGGCAGCTGCGTAGGAGTGACGAATGCATGTGCTGATGCTTGCTAGCAGCATAGCTATAGCATGAAGTTTAGGTCATGATCAGTAACTGTGATGGGAGGTATTGGCTGTGTCTAGTGCATTGGGACTTAGTGCTAATTTTATTTATTGGGGGTATAACAGTCCGAAGTGTGCTGCTGCTGCAGTTTCCTGACCCTCCCCCCCTTGCGTTTTCCACCCATGCAGTGGCTAGAGTCAGAGCTCTGACGTAGACCCGGTAGAGCATCTATGGGGCGAGATTGACTAGGGTTGCTGAGAGCTCTAGACAGTTACGTGCGATCACCGCTCGCATGGTGAGGCAAAGTGCAAGCAGTCGTGCTTGCTTTGTCATAAAATGTAACAATGAAACTTGTATCCATGCCGGCCCGAATAGTGGAAGTGATCGTTAAGGAACGAGCCGCCCGTTACTAGTTCGGTTACGTCCACCACCCGTGCTATTGCTGTCATGTTAAATTAATAGTGCACTGGCCTGTTGCATATATTTGTATTTGGGTATCAATTTGGCCGCCACGACCCCATGCCCCTATGCTTGTATTTAGCAACTGCTGTCTACAGCAGGCAGCCAGGGTAGGTGCAGGCACGGCAAGACTTGTGGCTACCAGTATAGATTCGTGGGAAAGGAAGGTGAAATTGTTCCTTTTGTAACCGATGAGCTCCCAGTGCCCAGTTCTCTCCTGTTCCACCGCTGCTGCTGCTGCCAGAGCAGACGGCTCCGCACTTGGCATGTGCTGAGAATGAGCGCAGCCCAGAAGCTCTACTGCAGTAGGAGAGCTAATGGCGTGAGTGTAAAAGAAGGTTGCCAGCGACAAGTGGCACCAGCTGTCGGACCTGCTTTCTGACTTGCATGCAGACCTGCAGAGAGCGTAAGCATCGAGCAGCCATTGGCAGACAGCAGGATGTACTCCTCCTTCGGTTTGCCTTGTTTCTGCACCGACACGCCACCCGCCCCCACTCAGCTCCAGCGAGCTAAACCACCGTCGTGCTGTATGCCGACCAGTTTCGGGGACCAAGCCGTGTGTAAGGCGATGTCAGCAACGTGCTGTAAACAGGCCCATTCGAGGCACCCTCCAGCTGTGGGCGTGTCATTATTTTCTCGCCGCAGTGCCGAGGCTGGCTAAACGTATGCTTTGTTTGCCTCAAGCGCTCGATGGTCTTTTTATTATTATTTTGTTAATGCTCCTACTAGTGCTGCTTCTCCCGAGTTGTAGGAGCAGCCGACTCCGCCCTGTCTCACTGGCGTCTCGTGCGGGCTAGTGAGCTCGTGCACACTCGTGAGCCCACGTAGTGCCAGCCTTTGGTTTTCGAGTCCGTGCCGAATGGCTCTGCCCTGGATCGAGTGACTCGGCTTCTGCCGGTGACGTGATCGTGTGGCTCGCCATCGGTTTGCAGGTGGCCTGTAACATATTTCGCACATTGCCGCCGCGAGAAGCCACAGAATACGACCCCGAAGAGGACGATGCCACGCAGGAGGCGTCCTGGCCGCACCTGCAGCTCGTCTACGAGTTTTTTCTCCGATTCCTGGAGTCGCCTGAGTTCCAGCCCGGTTTGGCAAAGAAGTTTCTGGACCAGAAGTTTGTTCTAGAAGTGAGTCGCTCGCGGTAGTACGTACCGACCCCCTCGCCTTCTTTTTTTGCGCAATGTCCATCATGTCTTGAGCTGACCGTCACCGAATGGTATGTCGCAAGCGGCCGCTACTGCATGCACACAGGGCGTGCACCACGCTCTTGCGCACGTGTGCTTGCCACTGATTGGGTGTGGTGCAATAATCGCTGGTCCATGCCATCCGTCCCACCCCTGCCCCTCTTTGTCTGTGCCGTGCTGAGAAGACCTGCAGATGCCGTGATTGAGATTTGAATGGCGTCACACGAAAAAATGGGAGCTGTGCTGTTGTCTCCATGAGCTCCTCGGGAGCATTTTCCTGTAGCTGGTAATTGCTGAGCCATTGTCCCCCCAGTGAGGCTG
This sequence comes from Cristatella mucedo, assembly GCA_009760855.2. Lineage (NCBI taxonomy): Eukaryota > Metazoa > Bryozoa > Phylactolaemata > Cristatellidae > Cristatella > Cristatella mucedo. The sequence continues at coordinate 173,745 of WPIO01000072.1, read as the reverse complement.
ACGTTTGATACTTGGCCTATGTTGTAGCTTCTGGACCTCTTTGACAGCGAAGACCAGAGAGAAAGAGACTTCCTAAAGACGTGCTTGCATAGGATTTATGGAAAATTCCTGGGCCTTCGAGCGTTCATTAGAAAGCAGATCAACAACATCTTTTTAAGGTAACTTTCTGCCTTATTTGCTTCGGTGATTGAATCGTTATGTTGGGTTTGCAGTTTGGGTGTCATTCTCTCTGACGACTTGAAGTCGTATGCTGTGCGGCCACGTTCAGCCTAGGCAGTTCCGTGCTTGGAGGCCTGAGACTTCTGACGGGGGGGGGGTAGGGGTGGTGTCCGTGTGCTGGCTGTTCCAGACCGTCGTGAGGGCACTTGTCACCATAATCACATGACCATGCGACCTTCTCTGCCTGTTTATCTATACCTGTCTCCCTGTCTGGTATCACTCCTCTGACAAGACTGCACGGGATCCGATGTCGATATTTCATCAGCGCTGAGGTTAATATAGCTGTCAATGCGTGTACCTCCTGCTGCCCACTAGCCACGCTTTGTGCACGCCTGGCTGCAGCTGGCTAGCTTCTTAACTGCCCTTGCCAAGCTGGCTTCCTTCCTGCCCTGTGCATTGGGGCTTGTTGTAGGTGAGTTTTCGGTGTTGAGTTTAAGGTGCAGTCCGGCATGTATTCAGTAGCACCGATTTCTTAGAGATTGTCATGTGAAGGCTGATGTCAGTAAGTGCTTGCTTGACTAGCTGAGCCAATAGCCGGCTGGGATCCTTTAAGTCTTTCTGTACTCTTAAATCTAGCCAAGTCTCCTTTGAATTATCGGGCTACCCAAATTGCAGGTTTGGGATAGAGGGTGCCATGCCGAAATGCTCCACTCCCCCATCTGCGCCACCACAACGCATATACTTTTCTGGGCTATTCACTTCTGTGTAGGGTAGACCGGGCCGAGGTCGAAGTTGCATCGTCACCTTAGCCGAGTAGTTTTACTGTCCTGTGGCAGCACCTGTATCAAATTATTTGCTTCTGATCGATGATGAGCAGAGGGTACAGTTTGGCCTGTATACACTGTCTTTCTACTGGATAAATAGACCATGCTAACACGTCGAGTGGATCGGCCAGCTGAGGTAGTCTGCCAGTCTGTCCTATGTCATACCTAACTATGGCTTGCCTAATTTTGTGTTAAGTGATGAGTTCACTGTGGCCACCGAGATCAACTTCGGCAGATGCTTTGTTTTGCAGATGTTCTGACAGATGCTTTGATCTGCTCACAGCCAGGCAACTGTGCAGTGTGCTAAATGTTTGAGCAGCTGGTATGGGGTGGTGGGGATTTTTTCTCCCCCCCCCCCAGAAAGCTATTATCTGCTGCTAAGCCCCCTCACTGGCCCTAGGCTTGCCACTGCTATGCTGCCTTTACATTGGGCAGGGGGTGGAGGAAGTGATATCCCATGCAACCACTGCCTGAGCTGCACGGTTCGAGAGTGGCCGAAGGCCAGTCGTTTTGCGCCCGCTGCTGCAGCAGTCGGAAGAGAGCTGGCTGCATTGGGGCACCTATAAGCCTGGTCGTAGTTCGAATGGCAGCCAATGCCCTCTCCTGGACCATTTGCACCTACAGGCTTCGAATTCATTGCTGCTGACCTTGGCTAGCGGCAAAGGCATCCGAGCGACTCTTGTCTGTCTGTCTGTCTGTCTGTCTGTCTGTCTGTCTGTCTGTCTGTCTGTCTGTCTGTCTGTCTGTCTGTCTGTCTGTCTCTCCCCTTGTTGAGCTTGAGCCTAACCCCGGCGTGATGCCACGGTGTAGTGGGGCATGCTTTGGCAAGCCGCTTCGGCAGCCCGGGCCACGAATGGTGCCCAGCCGGCCATCACTGTTGGTGGACGTATCACACAAACGCTTGTTCTCTGCTCTCGGAAGGTCTCGGTTTGACTCAGCCGAGCTGTCGCTGCCAATGCAAAGGGGTGTGCGAATGCATGCGGGCTGTGTGTTCGTGGGTGGGTGTGAGCCGAGGCCAGGGGTAACTGAAACAGCTCCCCCCCCCTTGAGAGACCAGTGTTGGCGATGCCGTGTCATTTCAGATTCCAACTGGCTGCAGCTGCCAAGGTGGGACTAAAAAATGCAGGAGAGCACCATAGCCGAGATTTATTAGTGAGCCAGACGTCGGAGGCTGCTTCAGTTGCTAGGCAGCCCTTGGCTCAGGTCGGAGCTGGGCTGGGCTCTGCCTGGCTTGCTTGCTTGCTGGAGTCTGCTGACTGTGGCTAGTCGCCCGACTGAGTGGTGGGCACCCAACCTGTCGATGTGTGGACTGCTCCCCTGCATGTCTGTAGCTCTAGGGTTTGCCAGACTTCTTCCTATGGTGAGCCCATCAGCCAGCAGTGGTTAGGTAGCAGCATGGAGGGCTCTCTTTCCAGTCAGGGCCCAGGCTGCTAGGCGCTAGTTGCTGGGTGTGCACTTTGACAGCCGACAGTAAGTCTAACTCTCCACACAGAGGCACGACCAGGATTAAGCCAAAGCTGGGAATGTTTGACCAATCGCTGGGAGGCCTGTACCAAGGATTAGTTAGCAGCTGAACCTTTTATGGGAGTGAGCCTTGACCTTGCCAGAAGCAGCCCAGCAGCCTGGTCTCATCCATCCCTCACTCCACTTCGGGTTCGGGGTGGCATGCCCCGTCACCATCGGTTCAGGTGGGGTGAGAATCCCTACCCCCACAACTTTGCTGGCTTGTATAACAATGGACACCCTGGTGACTGCTGTCAAAGCTACGGGTGCTTGTCATCTATTGCTGTGGTGCCGCCTGGCCTGGCGGAGTGCTGCCGTGTTTGTCAAACCCAGCCATTTGGCCAGCCTAGAAAATGATGACTGCACTCAAATAGAACCGCCAACACCGGAGCTTCACTGAGTATTTACGAAGTAAACACGGCAGGCTTGCTTCAAGCTGATGCCATTGTGTGGTGGCCTAGAGCCAGCGCAATGGTCGCAGTTGCAAGCAAGTTCCAAGGTAAACACGTGGGCAGCAACTTTTGATTGAAAAAAAGAGACCTCTAAGCAGTTGATTAAGAGCCGACGAGTTCAACGCTCAGGGGAGCCTCAGGGGAAGCGATTACCTGTCGGGCTTTGCGCATGCGCGCAGCCGCCAACTTGATCCGTCTGAGCCGAAGCAGCGCGATGGCTCGCGATTTCAGCCCAGATGGCTCGCGATTTCAGTTTCGTTTTACTGTGGAATATCGAATTTCTGTTTGTTTTGTTTGTCGAGCACATACGTGCCAAACTTGCCACGTGAGAGCTCCGAAATCGATGAGCGTAGCTTGCCGTTTTGGCCACGTGTTTTTTCTTAGTTTTGATGAGGTGGTGGTGGGTGAGTGACCTGTTTCAGGCCGTTGTTGGCAGTGCATGTGATCAAACGGATGTTTGTCTGCCTCGTGTGCATCACTGCGTCCACCGCTCTTGGCCGCTGTCAGATAACCCCTCAGCCATGTAGAAGAATTCAGCTGCCCATCTGTCTTTTGCCGTGCACAGACGAAAGCTGGCTCCGCTGATTCAGCAGACGTTCGATCCTGTGCTTCAGCAGTGGCCCGGAGTGTCAGGACCGCAGTGGTTGGATGGACGAGGCGAGTGCAGCGAGAGGGGATGTTAGGCAGTGGCCTGTTGAGACTGCCCACGCGATTTTTCCCGGTCGGGGAGGGGGAGCCGAGCTCCGTGAGTACACGGCTGCCGTGCGGCTCATCCCGAGTATGCGCAGGCCTGCGCACCAAAGTAAGAGCATGCTTTTGCTTTCGAGTCCCCGTCGCGCGAACGCACGAGCCCCGGTGCCCGGTCATTTGTACGCTGCCGCCAGCCGAAGTGCCTGGCCGACTTGTTAGCTGCTATGACCAAGGCACCTCGACGACGAAGAGAGTGCAGCAAAAAGTCTCTTTGCTGTGTGCAGCAGCTGCCGATGCTTGGCCAATTGTGTTGGTTCACTAGCCGAAACCGCACACAGTGGCAGTCGTGGCAGATGGCGCCGTGGCCCAGGCAGTTCAGCTTGCTGGATGAGGCAAAGTAGGCCATCGTGTTGTCCGAGGGCATAGGGTTTCCGGATACAGGCATATGAATGGGGGTCAGTCTGGCCTTGCCATTGCCTTTGTTTCCGCATTATGACTTGACATCCCGGGCAGAGGTAACCGAATTTGAGTGAAGTAGACATCGTTGGTCGATTAAAAGTCATTGATGGTGTGCTTATCGAGTGAGTTCTTAATTGAGCCTGGCAGTGACAAATGGGTGCTGGCGCTAACCGTAAGCCTTGGGATTACCTCTTGTGTCTGGGACCAGAGCTGCTGAGCTGAAGTCGAACGTGCATACATTACAGCCAGTTATTGTGCTGGCGTATGGGTGGCTGTGGAATAGGGTCTACCTTTGTTGATTCATCTTTAGGAGACCTGCCATCTGTTTGTAAGGTCAGACCAGCAAAGGCAGGAAAGTGTGACCCGTGGCCTCTTGCATTTAGGGCTTAAGAAATTTAAGTCAAAGACTGCGCAGACTATGACGTAACAATTGCATTCATGGTCGTCTCGCCCATAGCTGTAAGAAGCTGACAGCTCAGCTAGAAGGCACCGAGGGCGAGGCGGCACTGTTGCTCTGCCTGAGGTAAATGGAACAACTCCACAAAGGAGTGCAGACTAAGCGGATGTTACACCGGAGTTTGCTTTTGCTCAAAGCTTAAAAAAGCCTTTTTGGTGCTCGTGTGGTGGAACTTGGGAGGATAGTCAAGGAAGTGAATGGCCCTAGACGTGCCAGCGTAAGACATCTGGAAAGGAAGTGCGAGAGTCGGCAGAACGAGATGTCATAGCCCAACGACTGTGGAAGGGAGTGCCACGCTCTAGCATCTGAAGGGCGAAGGATTTTGCAATCTGCCGACTTTTTTAAGTGACATAAAGGGGTCGATGATTTATTGTTTACCAAACCCTGGCTGGCTGTGTGGATCAAGAGTTCCTAAAGCTGATTTGGATCTGCTGATCGACCGGTGACTGGAGATGCTGCCTTTGCTTATCCACACTTGACTGAAATCCCTAGATTTTTTTATATTTTGAGATCACTCTTGTGGCCATCTGTAGTACCAGCTGAGTAGGCTTCGTTGCATTTATTTTTTCGGCAGCCCAGCTAGTTCTGAGTTACAGACGTCTAGCCTGGAAGCAGAGCTAGAGAACGAGTGAGGTCTTTAACTAGCCAGTTTGACAAGTATCATCTAATCACCTGGACATGTAAGAGAACCTCCGGCAACGGGCTGTGGAAGTGGCTTTCTGCACCCGACTTGTGAATGCCTTTCTTGCCATCAAAGAGGGCGCCCAGATTGCAAGCACTCGACCACCAGCTCATTGCTTCGGTTACGCAGAAGCTCGGCAGACGGCAGCGGCGACGTGCAGCTAGTCGGCCATCAAGACCGGTCGTTAGACTAGACAAGACAAGTCACGCCCCATGGGTAGCCCACTCCCTCCCCATCCTGTCGAGCCAGCTGGGAAAGCCACCAAAAGGAATGATACTCTGCTTTGTCTCGCCATGCGTGCTTGCCTTTTTTGGGGCAAAGGTTGACATTCGTGTCTCCACGATGGTGTAGATTTGGACGTGTCTGTGCTGCTGCTGCCGTTGCTGCTGCAAGCACTGGAGCTGTGCTCGCTGCTTTGAGAGCCTTCAATTCTGCTCATGCACTTTTTCTTTCCAGGTTCATTTATGAAACTGATTCGTTCAATGGTGTTGCCGAACTGTTGGAGATTCTCGGGAGGTCAGTATTTCTTTTTCTTGGCCCTACTCCTTTTTTCTACTTCGGCACCGTGGGCGAAGTGCACATTGCCCCCTCCCCCTAGCATTTTTGTTTCGATGAAGCCAGCCGCGAATTGACGAACTAGAGCACAACGGTCTAATGAGGGCGAGCAACTGGCTGCACACGCACCCTGCCGTGATCGGTGCTAGCAGTGGCTGCAGTTAATTAATGAAGCGCAATATGAGGCTGCTGCGGCTGCGAGTTGGGCTGTGGCCGTGTGCTGGTGGCGCTAGCAGTGTCCAGCCCATCTCAGGCCGCCCACACGTGCTGCACCAACCGGATGCAGCTGAAAGAGGCCTTCCTCTCCCACTCTACGGATGCCGATGCTTGCTAGCTAGCAGCACGGTCTCTTATGCCAGTGCAGCGTAAAGCCTGCAGTACTCGCTTTGGTAGGGGAAAATAAATAATTAATTAACTTGCGCATATATCGCCGGCCGGTGGCTGCAAAATTTGCTTTCCCATCGCGTCTTCCCCGGCTTGCTCGGCTCTTCCCTGTTGGCGGCGTTGCTTTGTGCCAGCCGGCGCTCGAACACTTACCGTGTTGCCGCTCTAGCGTGCCGCCATACGTCTTGCATGCGCCTCGGGAAGCGGTGGCTCCGTGGGAGCTTGGCTGTTGTTTCTTCTTGTGCTGCTGCGTCGCCCACTGCTCAGCTCCGAAGGCGCACAGTAAAGCGGTGCACGGCACGTAGTGACCGGGAGTTTGCCGGCCGCTTTGCAGCATCATCAACGGCTTTGCGCTGCCGCTGAAAACCGAGCACAAGCAATTTCTAATGAAAGTACTCGTTCCACTTCACAAGTCGAAGACGCTTGGGCAATATCATGCACAGGTAGCGCTGCTGCGAGCTCGCCAGCCCTCGCCTTGAGCATGCCGTCGGGCTTCGCTCGTGCCATCTGTGCTTGCACTGGGTGAGCGCCGTAGTCGCCGCTCGATGGTGATGCTCTCCACTGTGCCTCCTCGTTTGTTCGTTCGTAGCTCGCCTATTGCATCGTCCAGTTCCTTGAGAAGGATCCAACCCTCACCGAACCGGTAGGCATCCTGTAGCAGGCCCAGCTGTGGAGGAGGCTTGCTGTGCATGTAATGTAATGTATGTCTGTAACTCCAAAGTCATAAAGACTAAGTGGCTGTTACGCAGGAGAGTTTTGTATAGCACACTCATGGCCTAAGCGGCTTTCGGTACGCATTCGGTAGCCAACAGACTTTGTCTCACGCAACAAAGAGAGAAAGTGGGAAGCATAGCCGAGTCAGGAGAGCTGTTGCATGTGCTGCAGCTCCGTAGCTTGGCCTTTTTTCGCTTGCGATTCGGTGGCAGCAAGCGCTCATGCGACGTGTGTCTTGTGGTGATGCTCCGTCGATGCATGTTTGAGTCTTCGACTCCGTCGTCGCTTTCGGCTCGTATGGTCGAGTTATTGGCAGTCGTAGCTGATCGTGTTGGCCGCCGAAGCAGCTCATCGAAGAATCGGTTGAGGTGTGAAATTCTGGAAGCGAGTAAGACTGTTAACTTTTGTGGGGTGGGTGAGGTGGTGGGTGGGTCGTAGGGCTGTTTGTTGAGTCTTAATACTGTACCATATTATCTTGGCCCCCCACACTGGCCCTTCCCCAAAGGAGTTAGTATTGACTGTTTTACTTATATTGATAATACTAATGGGTTGTTTGTATAGCACTCCACTAGACCTCAATCTCTATCCAGGCTCTTTACAGCTCGCTTTGAACAACAGCTAGTGACACATGATTTGAGTGGATGCCGATCTGTGCAGCACTTGTGTGGTGCTGGCACCTAAGTATTGCAGTGATTTGCCCTTGACCTTGATTGATTTGTCGAGGCGCTTGCTGTCTTGCCACGAATGCAATGCCTCGTAGCTTCTCATTGTTTGCGGCTTTGCGAAGGCCTTCGTTTAGGAAGACCACGGCCATGCCACAGCCATGGCTGTGCCAGCTGTGGCTGAGACTGCCAAACATAGCTAACGTTAAAGGGTGGCTAATTAAACAGCCTCGTTTTTCTAGCGGCAGAAGAGCCTTGTTGGTTATCACCACCTCATGCACGATGTGGACAATAAAGGATCACCAATTGCAGGACTCGAACCTGCGACCTGGTCGTGAAGAGCGAGCACCTTACCCCTGGGCTGAGACCAGGAGTAGTTCTGTGTGGGCAGGCCTGCAAGCGCGAAGGAACTAGATCAATCTGTTATTCCTCAGCACAACAAGTACCTGAGTACTGGCATACATGATGGGTCTCGAAATTAGCTTGCTTCCTGTGACCGAAACTTTGCTGTATGCCTTGCAATCGATATTCATCTGTGAAGATCTGTCATGTATTTTTCTGCCCATTCCTACTGCCTAGTCTGCCTACCTGGTAGGCAGTTTTATTCAGTCGCCTTCGGATATCATCATTTAATAAAATCACAATGAAGCTGATTGCATGCTGCTTGCTTTTCATGCTGCGCTTGCTCGTTGCATTTGTTGAGGGGGGAAAAGTAGTTCGGCCAAGGTCCACCTTATGCCCTGGCATTTCTATGCTTTATAGGTGGTCAAAGGTTTACTGAAGTTCTGGCCAAAAACGTGCAGCCAGAAAGAGGTACGTGTCATCGATTTGATGCTGAGTATGATACATGCAAAGTGCCATTAAGGAGTAGCAAGGATGCCCTTAAGCAGTCTGCTGTAGGGAATGTTCGATGCCACCACCTGCCTCTCAGAACTGGCTGACTGTACGCTTCTCTGCAGGTAATGTTCCTGGGCGAAATGGAAGAGATCTTGGACATCATCGAACCTGCTCAATTTCAGAAAGTCATGGATCCCTTATTTAGACAGATTGCAAAATGTGTCAGCAGCCCGCACTTTCAGGTAAGATTAATCTCAGAATGTTATAAGGATTTTTTATTTTGTCTTGCTCCTCTCCGCATTCATGCTGTGCTGATCTAGGTAAATTGCTTATTAAATTATTAATATCTCCCGAGTTTTGTGCACCACCATGTTGTACACTTTCTCCACTAATGCATGGATACATTTATTAGTAAGTGACTGCAGTATAATCGATGGTCTGCCATTAAACTTACTTTTTTACGTAGTGGATCTTTCTCTCCGTCGATGCCTGGTGGAAGCTATATGCAGCTAACTGTAATGCTAATAGCTCAGCCCTGGTACCCATAAACTGGCTTGGGGTTGTATCGTAACTATTTGTTGTCTTACTTAATCAGCTCTCTTTAGAGTTTGAACCTTTTCTCCAAGCCTGCTCTTGGAGCGCCGGGTGAAGAGAGTGGCTGTCGGGAAGGTGCCGTTGGTAGCTGGGCTGCTGCAGCCTGATTACTATGCGAGCTTTCTTGCCAGGCGTTACTCTATCTAGCCAAACCATTCCTGGAGCTCGGCTGAAAAGCTGCTGCTGGCGCCGCCCACGCCTGCTGTCAAGCGTTCGGCATGAGCGCTTCGTCTGCTTTCTTGTGTCTTGTGTCCACCATCTCGACCCTGTGCATGTCACCCCTAACCATGTTATTCATTTTGTTTGTTTTTCAAGCTTGATTTTACTTACCATTCAATTGCATTTCTTTTTGCAGCAAATGTAAAGTGCCTAGAAAGAGATTAAGTTCTCTGAGGGCACTTTATCAAGTACATTATTATTATTATTACATTATTATCTCTTTCCTGTGCATTGATGTTTCTCATCCATCGCGTTCACCGTGTCCGATAGATCACGATGCGACATTATATTGCAGGCGTCGTTTGTTTGCAGTTGCACTCGAAAATGTGTGTGCTTTTTTATCAGGTTGCAGAGAGGGCACTCTACTACTGGAACAACGAGTACCTCATGAGCTTAATAGAGGACAACTCGGCAGTCATCTTACCTATTATGTTCCCTGCCCTATACCGTATATCCAAGGAACACTGGAATCAAACCATTATCGCGCTCGTGTACAATGTACTGAAGACGTTTATGGAAATGAACAGCAAGCTCTTTGATGAGCTGACTGCCACCTACAAAATTGAGAGGCAAAAGTAAGCTTCGACCAAATATCCACGTGCGAGCACATCGTGTTCGAATGCCCGTACTTACGCTGTGCATGTGTGCTTCCTCGGGTTTCAGGCAGTGATAATGATTAATGAGGCCGAGCTGGATACAGCATCCTAAGGTAGCAGCCTGTTCGGGAAAAGTTAGTAGTGAGCACTGTATGTGGTTGCCAGTAATTGTCTAGCAGTATGTAGCTGCCAGTCTCGACTTTCAGAGGGATGCAGCCTTCTTCCGGGTGCTGTTACTTTTCAGTGATGCTGCCGACCGGAGACTCGTCCCTGACTGTTTTGAGCGTGTGCTAGTCTGCTGAGCACACGACCACACCGGGCGTGCGCTGCAGCGTGTGCGCTTCCCCTTTATTTGCCTCTCATTGTCAAAAGCCTCTCACTTTGCTCGAAATGGTGTAGGCGAAGTGTAGACGCTCTTCAGTATATGCCTCCGACCAGCACGTCTTACGTTGGTCAGCTTAACTAGATTGAACTCTAGTTGACTCTATGAACTAAATTAAAAATTGGAATACTTAGACCGGTGCAATCTTAATCGTGCACTAAAGTGGCATTGTTTTCTGTTGAGTCAATTTAAGTCATTAGGACGTCTCAGCTCAGCTTGAGGTCGGTGATTCGTTTCCCTCCGCCGGAAAGACTTTGCTCTTTTCTTTTGTCATCACTGTCTTGTGGTGTTATATATAGCCCACATTGTAGTGCCACTCTAATCCGGTTCAGGTCAACCAATTTAACCCTTTTTTAGTTTAGTGAGCAGTTTATACAGAAACCGGGATGCGACTGCACACACACACACACACACACACACACACACACACACACACACACACACACACACACACACACACACACACACACACACACACACACACAGTCTCTTGTATTATCTGGAACAGTCCTCCGGTGTTGCCTGGTCGGACATGCCGAGGACTAATCATGTTTCATTCTTATGCCTCGTTCCGATTGCGGTTTGCAATGCCCTGCTGGTGTTGCATTCATGTAGCACCTCAAGAGAACTAAATCTCTTTCAATCACTAAATCACTCTGCATAGGCTGGCAAGAAAGCATGTCGTTTGGTTATTGATGATAGCATGCACGAATGAAAGGACCTGAAAATGAGATACAGAATCTTGGGAGTCGACACGCTGCTTGGTGGAGGGAGAGCAAGTGTAGGTTGGTGAGGAGTGCCGGTAATGCGGTTAATTTGGCCTTCAACCAAAATTGAGCCGTCACTTATCCCCCAATACAAGTAATCTTTCTATTGCTCGTGCTTAGTTGTGAGCTGCCAGTACGCATGTCCCCGTCGAGCACAAAAGTACTACTCCCTTCTCTGTAGCATCATCGTTCTGCATCTCTAGCTTCCGAAGAGATGGTGAGATGCAGAATTGAAAAGTGGCGGGAACGTGGTGGAAATCTTCTTTGAGTGAAACATGTTTGCAATGATTTTCTACTCGGCCTTGTTCTTGAAATGAGCACGGCTCTTAAATATGGACATTATTTGAAGCAATAAACGGAGGCAATTTTGCCAGTTTCACGTTCGAAGAGTCGTGCACGTTGGTAGCCATGTTAATTGTATAATACTGTGCTAGACGCCCTCTTCCTGGGTCAATAGGCCACACCTCATCTAGTGCGTCACTGCATGCTCCGTTCCTGCTATTATGGACACCTCACACGGCCAGTATGCCCAGTATAGAGAAAAGAGATTGTTTAGGTTTATAGGTATATGCATCTCGAATATAGTTTGGTGTATTGCAAAAGAAACTCTGTGTTTGGGGTTCAGGGTTTTTTTGGCTTAGTGTTAATGGTGAAGAAAGAAAAATGGCCTAGCAAACCTTTTTGGTGCGTCTGATGTTCTCACAGGAAGAACCATTCTTTTGATGCCGTAGTAGCTGCATTCCATGCTGAAGTGGTATTGGAAAAATGCCTATTCTGGGGTGTGCACATACACGTGGACATGAATGCATGTTTGTGTTCGTAGTTCTGGAATCAATCATTTGTTAGGTGGTGCTCTTTCGGATGCTGATGATCGCTCTCTCGGCCTATGTATGACGACGGATCTCGGTAACTAATTAATAGGATCCCCCCCCCATGTATCATTGCAAGCCGCCAAAACTGCTTCACGCCTAGGCTTCGGCCATTTCTCTTTAGCTGGGGCTTGTGACCCTCACTCGGTGACCCTGTCTTCAGCCCGTCGAACGTTTCCGAAGCTTTAACTTCTGATGTGCCGCCTGCTAGACATCCTCCTTCACCTCTGAGCGAGCCGGTCAGTTCGACTGGACGTGTCATCTCTGGCAAATTAACGATCGAAGGCAGCTGCTAAGCTGCAATACACTCTAGCTGTTGCCCACACACGGTGCCTCTCTCGGAGGTGAGGAAAGGCTTTCCTAGCATCCTGGTTGGCCTTTCGCCTCCGATGACGATGACAGTGAGGGCTTGTCTCCCCCACTTATTTGCGATTTCTATCTTCCCCTCCGAGGATCCATGCTTGGCACTCGATTCACTGCCACGAGCCGAAGGTAACAGCCGTTGTGGCCTACCAGTTAAGGCGTTGCTTTCCTTGACCTCGGTTCCGATGTCATGGGTTCGAATCCTTCGGTGGGTGATCCTTTATTGTCTCTTGCAGCAGCAAGGATCATAGGTGATGATAGCCTTTAAGGCTCTACTGTCACTAAACAAAAAGAGGCTGTTAAATCGGCTAGCACTATTGTATTATACAAGGAGGTCATTGGGCTCTCATAGGAATTTCAATTTGCTTCTCTTTCCATTCCTTTGTGCCTAAACTGGGTGAAGCACGACTTGATAGCTTAGAAGACTCCCTGATTCCTCTTATTTTACTATTAGTGGCAGTATGCCACTCCTGCATTTGACTGTTTACCGTTGACTGTCTCCTTATTCCTCTCCCACCAGGGCCCTTTTATGTAAAGGCAATACAAAGAGGAAATTACTTTCAGGAAGCTGCTTGGGCAGGAAGAAAATTCACGTGCCTCATAAACCACAGCTAACATCTATAACCTATCACCTCGTAGAACAAGCAGCCAATGTAAGCGAGAACAGCATATCCCACTGCATGGTAACAAAGTCATAGGTGTTGGCATCAAATATCCTTATGCATTGCAGTCTGTGAAAGAGTGCCATCTTTGTTTACGATGCACTCACCTTCACAATCAGGGTGCTTGACGTGGTCATGTGCCCTCTACATTTATCCTACATTACTATACTAACTGCAGCTGTTAACGATGCGGTTGTAGATATCTTAGTACAGAGACTCGATTAATAGACTTGATTTTATTTTATGCAATCTATTTATTCATATTTATTCGATTAATTTATGCAATTTATTGGATTGCTCTCTCGTTCTAGCGTTCTTGCTCACGTTCGACTAATCTCTCTCTCTCTCTCTCTCTCTCTCTCTCTCTCTCTCTCTCTCTCTCTCTCTCTCTCTCTCTCTCTCTCTCTCTCTCTCTCTCTCTCTCTCTCTCTCTCTCTCTCTCTCTCTCTCTCTCTCTCTCTCTCTGGGTGCCTTAGCACATTTTAGTAAACGGCTGTCCTATATAACCACTAGCTTCCCTCACAGCTTTGGCCAAGTGCCTAGATAGAGCTTAAATTATCTGAGGATGTTACACAAATGTCTCATTATTATTATAACCCATCCTGCTTGCATATAAAGTTGAACTTTCTGTGGACCTGCAGTCCAAAAAGTGAGGTCATAGTAATCACCTGACTCGTGTGGTTAATATTGCCTCTATGAATCGTGCCGTTGTCAACAGCGTCCGGCGACGGTAGCTGGCTTTTGGGGGTGGGCTATATCGAACAACGTAACTGCGCTCATGTTTCCTTATTGCTTTTTTTGCTCATTCATTTGCCCTAATCCTGGTAGTGCTGTCTCGTCGCCTCTGCATGCTGCGCCTTGTTCGTGAGCGCCAGCCATCGGGCAGTCTCTCTTGGCTGCATGCTGCCATTACCTGTTGTCGATCTGTGCGGCCGTGCCTCCGGCTCACGCTTCTGCCGTTCGGCCGTGCGACTCCACACCGTAGGCGTGCCCTCATGCAGTGTGCGGTTTGATTGCATCTAGGGAAAAAAGAAAAGAAAAAGACCGCGAGGAATTATGGCGCAAGCTGGACAAGCTCGAGCTGGAGAAGAAAAAGAAGGCGGCCACCTAATGTGCAGCAGCAACGGAGCCGTCACTGCAGCCACCACCGCGAGAGTAATAACGCTGCTGCTACTGATTGAACTTTGGCTGCCTGTTCATATCAATGAGTGAAGTGAAAGACAGCTGCTCTGCACGCGCGCACTGTCTGCTGATGCTGTCGGCCGGCAGTCGTCGCCGGCCAGCGGAAAAGCCATTGCATGCGGCAGCGTGAGCACACGCACGCATGCTGGCAATGCACTCGACTCTGCAAACGGACGAAGATGACTGCCACCGGCCCGGTCTCAGCCGCAGCTTATTCCCGCTCATCCTGCAGGTCTGGGTGCACTGGCCCGACCACCGTGGGGGTGTGGTGGTGCTGTCTGGTTGTGATGCAGTGACCGGTCGTCTTAGCAATGAACTGAGCTCACATGCTGTAGTCGTAATGCATTCGTGTATGCGCACTGCTGCTGCGTTTGATTATGTGCGTCGGATTGACTGTCGAGCTTTCTTTGATGATATTCCTGCTGCAGTATTATTCGTGCTGACATCTTGAATGAGTTGCTCAGATAGCACGATAGCAGGAGCAGCGGCAAAGCTGGAGCAACTGCGAGCTACGTATCTGCATTGAAAGTTCCTTGCGTTGGTAGTGTGAAACCAAAGGTTGTTTGAGGAATGAACGCTTCTAACATATTTAGACCTTGAAAAGTGCACGTGCTTGGTTTTCTAGTTATTACCATGAAGTGACTGCTTGATTCGAACTCCCAGACCTTCATTGTATGACCGACTGTGGGAGTTCCATACCGTAGCTGCTGCAGTAATGCTTCATCCATGTAAATAAAAGTTTACCAGAAGCTGTCTTTTGTTTTAGGGAATAGTTTTGTTCCAGTTGTTTCTCCACAAGACTAGATTTCAAGGCAGAATATAGTTTCATGTGACGGTTCTGCCATTCGCCTGCCATGGTTAACTAAAACAGGACATGCATCGTGAACCTTGACATGGACAAGTTGTTATCGTTGACATAAAACTCACTCGTGAAATGATAGACTGGCCCATTTTCGAAAAATTGTCTTCATTTGACATTCAAGTTTCAAGCCCTACTCCCATAATGGGTGGGGCAATGGGCTTCGATGTTACATTCGTTACCCCTGAGATACCTTAATTAAAATGGCTGAATGAGCCGTCGCTTGCTCCAGCCAATGAGCTAAGGGTTAAACTTTAAATGCTGACGTGGCATATTACCGAGCTGGTTAGGTCCAGCGGTTAAGGTGCTAGCCCCGACCAAGGTGTGGCTGAGGTCGTCGGCTCGAGCCCGGAGACATGTAAAGCACCTGAATAGAGATTAAGTTCTCTTAGGGCGCTGTACAATGAATTATATTTATTCCCGTGAGACATTTGAGCTCTATATTTTCACCGGCATTGGCGAACACCTGTGGGTATGCATCGCGATCGTGTAAGCAGTTGAAAGCATCCGATAACGGTCTCGGTCAGAATGGCCGAAAGCTTCCTGTTGATTACTCGAAAAAATTTCCAGGCCTGAGCCTAGCAAGAAGATGCAGAGCCGAACATTCCGGCCCGCTGGACGAGAATGCTTTCGTTTGTCCTCGGTCACATGCAGGGTGCCTCTGCTGTGGCAGGCAGCCTCAAGTGGTTTCGCGAGCAATCGAGAACGGACGGAATCATTGGCTAGCCATGCACGTCTGCAGACGTCTGACTAGGCAAGCATGTGGTGTTCGACTGGCGCCAACCCTCCCCAGCGTTAGCTACACGGGCGTTCCGGCTTTTGTACTGGGAGTCACTTCGTGGCGATTATTCGCAGGTATGCGTATAGTTAAGCAACTTGATCGGGTGCCAGTTCTGCATTATAGTTTGATTCTACTACAATGCTGCTTGCCAGTTCTAGAAAAGAGTGAATGGCATTGAGCAAAGCCGATCGTGTCCGGAAATTAAACGAGGGAATCTCTTCGCGCGATTAATCGCGTTTAAAACTCACCTGTTGATCACCGAAAATGTCCTACTTCTTTTATTTTTCACAACTGGTGGGGTTTCAATGTTTACTAATGGCATAGCCTAGGGGGCTATGGTATCAATGGCTACTGCTTCATGTTTCGGCTAGGTCGCCTGCCTGAAAGCATTTAGAGCAGTCCTCAGAAGGCTTCAAGTAAGCGTGTGCTTGCTTACTGAACCCCTTGCCTACTGAACTTTCCTTTGGCATTACTTTGTACATGCCGGGCACGAAAGATTCCCCAAAACTTATTCGTAACTTATTTGTAGCGTCGTAATCGTTGCTTCGTGCCGATACCGTCGGCATACCTGCATATATCAGGGCAGTGACTACGACTTGTTAGCCTTGCTTTGAGGGCCAACTCCGCTTGCATCGGTCTGGCGTCTGTGTACTAGTACCGTTATGATGATTGAAGTTCAGGAGCCGTCGTGACGTGGATTAACATTTGGTGTCAGAAGTCTTGAGCCATTGCCAAGAACCCTTAGCAGTCATTATTATCTCGAGCTAGTCTCACTGTTTGCGACTGTATTGATGAACATTGCATTAGAAATTTGGCATTTTATATTGGCTGGACTGCTTCATGCACTAATCACAGACTGAGTTCCCGTAAATGAAAGCGAAATTTAGGTTTCGAAAAGAGAAATCGCCAGCTGAAGTTGTGCGAATCAGTGAACAGTTCTTAACCAAAATAAAAAGAATTTCGTAACTGGCTAAAAAATTCGATGCAAATTCAGATTCAACGTTCATTCTAAAAGACAGTTGAGCTGCATTTAGATGATTTCATCATAATAATATATTTGCACGAGTCTTCAGAGAACTTTATCTCTTTATTTAGCACTTTGCACATACTGTAAAGGAAGTTGTCAATATAGTTGGTGATAACATGCAGAGTGCCAGCATGCATAAGCAGGAAAGCTACATTACACAAGGACACAGTGAATTTTGTACGGAACGGGTGCGTTTTTAGCTTCTTTTTAAACGGCAAGTCAGGGGATGTCATGACGTCATTGGGGAGTGAGTTCCGGGCTTTGGGAGCATACAAATTAAAGGCACGGTCTCCAAAGGACTTGAGGCTGGTTCGAGTCACAGCTAAAGATTGTAGTCAGAAGAGCGGGTGTTACGATGTCTTGCCTCATTGGGAAGTAGTCTGGCTTGGTAAGCTGGAACGAGAGAATGACGTGACCTAAAAGTGAGTTACAAAACCTTAAAGGTGATGTGCTGCTTGATTGGGAGCCATAGCAGGTAAGTAATGAGTGGTGTAATGTGGCAGCTGCGACGCTCACGGCAGACAGGAATTACTGCAGTTGTGCACCAATGCAAATACCTGATTGTATAGGTCGGAAGACCTGCAATTAGTGCACTACAGAAGTCGAGACGGGATGTAGCAAATGCATGGCACAACTTAGATGCGGTTTCCTTGTCTAAGCAGGCCCGACTTTTTGCAATGTTGCGTAGCTGAAAGTAAGAATATTTATTTGACTGTGGAGCTGCTATGGTCGTCTAGTGGAAGGTAACTTTAGAAAAGATAGCAGGTTTTCATGAAGACATAAGAGAAGGATGTGCGGGCAGAGCCGATTTTAAAGGATCATTTTCCAATTTTTGAGTTACGCTAGGTTTCTCCATTACTAGCAAGTTAGTTTTATCGTCAACTTAAAAAAGTTTGTTTTCATCCAAGTGCAGAGATGTCAGCAATATAGCAGCAAAGGAGCTGATGGAGTTAAACGTGCTGGAAGGGATTAAAGCACAGATATAGTTGGGTGTCATTCGCATGGAAATCGTGGGCATGGAAAGGAGCATCGTTCGCATGGAAAGGAAAGCCTTGATTGTGGATACAAAAGATGGATGAGTTAGCCACCAAGGTCAAATTTTGGTGTCTACTATTGGTTCTCTCGTTCTAAATAGCTATGCTGTAAAAAATGATAGGCAGGTTAGACGTTAGTGCTTCTTAAGCCACGGTTGCATTTTGCAGGCCCGGGTACTCTCTTATCAGAATTATGGTTTTTTTGCAGTAGTGTGAAATAAGCTGCAAAAAATCAAATGAAAAGGTTGTGTGGTATCGACCTACAATTATGAAAAGCTCATTAGAAGGTCATTGGTGCAGCTGGGGTGCTCAGGAACGAGCATTGAGCCTGTTTTTGTCGCCTGGCTGTCTCAATCTCTTGTTTAGTTAGATTAGTGGATACGATTTATTGATGGTAAATTAAAAACCAATAGCTAGATAGTCAGAGAAGGCCCCAACGTTTTAATTTCAACCTTGCCTCCACATAATTTAATCTCATGCTCTATTTAGTCACGGAAGTGGGCATTTGTATCGAAATAGCTTGCACATGTCAGGTTTTTTACGAAAGATCAAGAGCAAGTCTGCAGGCGAGCTATTACGAGGATATTAGAAGACATAAAACCGGAGAGAGAGAGAGAGGCGATGTGAGAAGAGGAGAGGTCTGAAAACTCGATATAATGCTGAGAAAATTCGAGTTATGATTGCACGTGAGAGCATGGAACAGCTGCTCAAAATGTGCAGGTAGTACGTGAAATGGTGAGCTGCGATGGCACACTAGGTAAGAGGGTTGTTTTGCATGACCTTGGTTCCGAAGTCGCGGGTTCGAATTCTGCAGTGAGCGATCCTTTATTGCCGCTGCAAGCGGTGGTGATAGCCGTAAAGGCTCTTCTGTCACTATATAAAGGAGGCTGTTAGATCAGCTAGTGTATATATATATATATATATATATATATACATATATGTTTATATATGTATGCGTATATATACATAAACATATATTTATATAAGCTGAAGCATTTATATAGCAGCAAAAGAGCCTTAACTGCTCTCACCACGGATTGCTGTGTGCAACATGGAATTGCCGTCAACAAGACTCGAACCCACAGCCTCATCGAACGCACATCATTTCCAGCCGTCCTGAGCTGCTACTTCCATGCCACTCACTACCTCAACTGCCCACCTGACTCAGCCATGCGTCTCACTTTATAATAATAATAATAGTAATACATTTGTTATAGCGCCCTCAGAGAACTCAAATCTCTCTCTAGGCACTGTGCATTTGAAGGGGTGCCCTTCTTCCGCCACTCCTGTGCATGGATGGAGCGACGGGTGCCTCAAGAAACGTTACGCCAGTCTTACTATGTGCGAGCAATACACTCGTGCTTGCTACAGGTGCTAAGGTACAGGGCTCTCGAGCACAGCAGAGCCATAGGTGCAAGGTCGGTTCCCACCGAGTCTTACTGTGCGACCGACCGGAACATCATGTTTCTTAGACCCAAAGGGCCAGTCACACGAAGCAGTGTAGTTAGTGGTTTATGAGTGTTGGTAGGTAGGAAAGATGCATTTCGACAACTAAATAGACTCAGAAATCTCGAGGCTGAATTTACTGCTCGGCGGGAACTCAGGGGAGACATAGAGCGATCGCAACTTTTAAATTTCTTTCTTAATCAACCAGAGGGTCTGCCGGGGCTTCCCCTAACAATTTTGCCCTGCTGCCGGGGGGGGGGGGTCAGATACTTTTGCTCCTTTGCCGGGGGAGTCAGATGCTCGAGCTTCACGATCCACGACAGCTCGAGCCTGTTGAATCGACCGACATTTACATCACTCACATACCATGCGAAGGCACGCACACAAATTATCCAGTAACGACTGAGTCGGTTCGCGAAACAGCCGTTCTATTAGTTATACTTTCTCTTTGTTGCCTGAGATGGAGTCTGCCGGCTGCCGAATGCGTGCCGCAAGCCGCTTAGGCAGTGAGCGCGCTATAGAAAACTCACATGTGTAGCACCTACGCATTCTTCGTGGCTATGTGGAGTTGGAGACGGAGATACATTACATTGCATTACAAGGCAGACAAGAGTGCCTCGGATGAACCTGATCAACAGCAGTCGCGCTAGCTGGCGAAACGGTAGGTTTGCAATAAGTGTGCAATGAAGGTTCCCCCCTCCTTGTGTTGTGTTGTTGTGCTCACTAAGCGTGTATATACGTGATCGCTTTGGATATGTATTGCAGTAAGGCTTAATTAAGCCAATGGCGCTCGGCTCATGCTTCCAATTGCAACTTTCGTTTGGACCTCAAATTGCAACTTGTCATGGGTAGAGCATACCATCCATCCACTTTCAGAAACCGTCGATGGATTTTTCGCGTCGGCTTCTCCCCCCACACTCCAGTTCTGACTTAAGGGATACAAGCTGTCCTCGCCGCCGCCTCAGCAATAATATCACGGCCTCCGGCACCTTATGATCGCCGAAAAATTCTTCATGTGTATCAATGCTTCAAGCGCACTTCAATATACAGCAAAGAATGCACTTACATACGCACCGAGGAAATAGTCTGCTTGAAACCAGTGCAATCAATTTCAATCGCTCAACCGCGAGGCGGCCGCGTGAGTGGCGCCGGGGCCTTTTCGGCGGGCAAATTGTCTGCTGGGTGATCGTCCAACCGTAGATGCACGCTTCCCTCCTGCCACGGCCCTCGTCACAGATAGTGTATATTGGCTGTTACCTCCTGAAAAGGACACTGATCACACGCTAAATCTGTCAGAAATCGCTGGGGGCGCAGACACTCGCCACAGCGGACAATTGCCACAGGTTCCGGAAGTAGCATATCTTCACGTTTCCGAAAAGCTTTCGTCTGCGCAGTAAATTAAAATGGTTCTGTAATATATAAAAGTGAAGTTTCCAAAAGCTCGACGTCATGCGAATTTATTTGTCATGATTATGCGAGCAGGACCGCGCTGGCCAGCACTGGCCCAACATCAAACGTCAATATCGCAGTAACCGCGTCGAACGTCTTTACTGTAATTCAATAGCAAGTTAGCGCACGTAATAATGTAGTGAAAAACAACTATCGAAAGATTCTACATGCAAGATGAACTGGTTAAAGAGGGCCGTGCAGCCGACAGCAGAGGCGTGCGCGGGCTTGTCGACATGCCGGACCAAACTTGTCGACATTGCTCAGAACTGCACAATTTATGCAGGCAGATAAGAAATTAATTATTATCATGTGTTATGGAATCCTCCAATTCATGTAAAAGTTACGATGCGCTCTTTTCGTGAACTTGAAGCGCGTGTATTGACAAACATTTCCCTCCGACCTTTGCCTTGGTCCTAGCTTCTTTTTCCGAGGACCCTCCATCCTGATCGACCCGCCCTTGTTGAGCAACGCGCAATAACACGAATGGCAAGAAAAATGACTTCGTACGGTTATAAAACTTTCGTCAATAACTATTAAATGTGAGAAATACAAGTTTTCATGGCCATGCGCTCACTCAATTCAAGCCTCGACAAGTGCTGTCTGCCAGACGTCCAGGGTTTCGATAAGCTGCCGTAAGCGAGCATTGGCGTGCCGGAAGTTATGGCTGCCCTGGGTGTGCTTATCCGTCCGTTGCGCCTGTCTTTAACCTCGGCGCGGCAGTTCAGTTCCAGCTCAGCTCGAATGACCCGGGTAGAGGTAAGACAAGGGACGGGCGCAGTTTTTTGCGAAAGTTATTGTGTGCGAAGATTTTTGGTTGTATCCGTCTGGCTAGCTTACTTAGCCAGGGGGCTGGATTAATTTCTGCTCTGGACATTTTTATGAATTTTCCGTCGCCTCCCACGCGTCATGCCATTGTAATCTCGGGAAATTTAATGAGACAGTACATTGGATTTTTGGAGAGGCCACGCGCACTGCTGCCACAGCTGGTTTGCATCCGGTTCATTCCAGTCAGGCTGCTCCTAGCCCCGGTGATCCACGTGCTTCTCCAATACAGCTATATAGTCGTATATTTTATTTTTTGTAACGTTATATTTTAATTTGATGTAATTTGAATTATTGGCAGGCTATTTTTCCTCATTGAGGAGGCTGTTCATTACATGCAGGTTTGATCAAAGAGGATGACGTAGTTAGGAGTGCAAAGCATCTTGATGGGAGGTTGGCCATGAGGATTCTACGGAATGGTGTTCTGAGGCCAATAGCAGGTGCCGTACCTGGTAGAAGTCGTTCTTAGGGTCGACCCATTGGCCCGTATCACCAGGCGTATGATTAGTTTTCAGAAAGAAAGTAGGCCAGTTCGTGTTCTTCTTCAAATGATGACGGTGCCTGAGCGAGAGCTGAGGTACTGAATTCAGAATTGGGCATCTAGATATGAAACAGGGCGTGGCTCATCACTTGGGGCTTTTGTCCAGTCTGCCTCATATACGTGCTGCCTTGTCAGAGCCAAGCCTCTCTGCTATTGCAATGGTTATCGACTTGATGTGCAGAGTTGGGACGCTGCAGTATCAGAAACTATTCCCGGGTTTGGGACACTGTAGTATCAGAAACTATCTCCCCGGGTGTGGGGCTTATGCTGTCGGTGGACCATCGATGCTTGATGATTTCGTCTGGCAAGTGGCACCAACTCCAGAATCAGCGCTCAAAAGAGAGAGAGCAAGGGCAACTTGTTGTATAAACATTAGATGCAAGTACAGCAGTAAAGGGGCAGATGGGGAACAGCCATCTGTGCAGCAAATGAAAAAAAAGATCAGCTTGGCAATAGTCTTCTCTCTGTCTTTTTTTTGGCTTGCTCACGTGCCGTGCCACAGCTAGAGCAATGCTCCAGTAATGTGTTCAGGTCTTGAGCAATGCAAACTTTGCGTACTCTCGACGAGGGAATGGGAATGCAGGGGAGACCGATTTTGGCATTAACTTGGTGCTGCAGAAGCGGTTTGTGTTACTACGACTGGGCGTGATATGCAACGGCTTTTTGAGTCGGTTACAGCTGGCCGCAACATCTCAGAAGTTGGGATAAAAACTCGTGAGTGTTATACTGTGAAATGTGGCACTTTGCTAAGAAACGTTGTAGCGGCTCGTGGTGTGTAGCGGTTGTTGGTCTTGATCCAACCGGCACTATAATGTATAGCTTTTTTATTAGTGTTTACAATATGTTGGGATGGGTGTGTCTGCACTTGATTGCCAAGTACTCGATGCACCACGGTGTCGTCTCGGGAAAGACAGAAGACCACATGGCTGCCTGCACGATGACACCAAGCATTTCGGATTTATCAGTTGTGTTTGTCTCCTGCTTCAGAACAGCTGCCTCAGTGCTATAGGAATACAAATAATGTCTTGTATACCACCCTAAGAGAACTGGATCTCTATTTAGGTGCTTTACAACTTGCTGCAAGAGTAACAATAACCAGTAGTTTACGAAGAGCAAGGTATCCTGCATAGTCAAGCAATCGAGAGCACTTAAATATCATGTTAAGACAAGCATGCAAAAACACAGAAGACTTACGGTCGCTGATTAGTAGGACCTGTAGTAACACATTCAATTGTTGACAAAGCACACTGCACAAAACAAGCACACTGGAAAAAGACAGGTCTACAGGGGCTACACAAAGCATTTCGTTGTTACCCTTTTGTCACCACGTGCATGGTTTCACAACGAACAATCACATTAAAGTGCAATTTATTCGCACAGCAAAAACCGGTAGGTTTTCAGCTTCTTTTTGAATGTCTGGAGATGTGTTGTCAGTCGGTAGTGAGTTTCAAGCTTTGGTAGCATGGCAAATTAAGGCTATTGTTCTGTATGTATTGAACCTTTATAATACAGTTTTAGAATACAAGATATAATACACCCCCAAATACACATGTAATGTAAAAAAATTAGATAACCTGTACTCCTAAGCTATTGGACCTAGTCGCGAGTGAGCTGAGCCGATGACTCGCGCCCAGCTGTCCAGTCTGCTATATGTGGGGGTTTGACACATTGTACTTGTCGTGCTGTTTATCATGGGCCCGAAGAAAAAAGAGGATGAGGAATTCCCGATGAGGACGAGCCAGATGAAGAGGGCACATCCCGAGTTCGACTGCATTGAGGTCAGCATGGCCCTGCATATCGACGATGGCTACCTGTTCCCGGAGGAGCCGGACGTCCTAGTGCTCCAGTAGTTTCAGGACGTGTAGTTTGAATAAGCAAACGATACATATCGAGAGAAATGGCTGTATGAATAAATTTGTTCAAGCATTTTCTAGATTGTATTGAACAATGTGGATTATCCATCCATGTACATTCTGTATTACACATGACCGGATCAGAAAATCGTCGTGCAGAACAATAGTCAAGGCACTGTATCCGAGGGATGTCAAGTTCGGGGCACAAGTAATCAACCTGAGCCAGGCGACCCTGTAGTGCAATGGGAGGTCCGAAGTGAAACTAGTTAAGATAAATAGGCCTGAGTAAGATAATGAGGGGACCTACAGGTGAGCGACTGATCTTAAAAGTCTGCTCGCTGCTTGATAGGCAGCCAGTGCAGACTGGTAAGCAATGGTTAATGTGGAAGATGCATTATTTGTGGCAGTTGCTATTAGTTTGGGATAGTAAGCAGGTTTGCTGTTATCTTTGCAATTAGCTGTAAACTAGGCATATGTGTACGGTTCTCTCTCCTTCTGTAACTCCCGCAAAACTAGGCAAACTCCACGCTGGTGTTACTCAAGGAGAGTCTCCTATAGCGCACTCGAAGACCAGGTAGCTTGTTGTAGTACAAGGCAGCCAATGAGCCTTCGTGTCATGCAAAAAGAGGAGGGAATCGCTGCAGCAGGAAGTCTGTAGTGCAGAATTAGCACCATAGGACAGTTGGAAAGTAAGTGCCTCTGAGAGTCGACAGCAGGAAATAAGGCAGCAGCATCATTACCCAGGAATTGTGGAAGTGAACACAACAGTTTAGAGCCTGTGGAGAAGAAGTGTTGGCGCATGTGTTCGTTGTTGATTATTAACACTTAGTCAAGTTATAGACTGTTTGTTCAGCCACCGTAGTAGAGAGGCAATATGCAGAGAAAAGAGGTCCAATCAGGCCGTTCGGCAGGCAGAGAAGGTTGCATCAGCTTAGCCCATGGGAGGTAAGTGTCCTTGGTCTGCCATAACAGGGTCTGGCCTGACCTTGAGGGATTTGTTGCCCAGCTGGCAAGCGATTGGGAGAGCTTCTGTCATCAACACCCTCAAGGTGACAGAAGGGATAGCTACCATGTTTTGCTGAGATGACCTGAGGTCGCGAGGAGGCTGAATGTGGTGCAGCAGTTTAGCTGGGCAGGCATGAAAGAACTGAGCTGTTGTGGGTCTGGTTAGTCGAAGCACGAGTATTGCTTGGTATCTGCTGATACAAACAGTTAGCTGAGGCTGTAACTAGAGCAAAAGGGACAAACGATTGGACGCCTTGATTTTAACAGAGCTGGTTTGACCCAGTGGTTAAGGTGCTCGCCCCGACCAAGGTCTGCTGGCCGAGGTCGTGGGCTCGAGCCCCGTGGCACATGTGAACCGCCCGAATAGAGATTTAAGTTCTCTCTGGGTGCTATACAAATTAATTATATTTATTTAATTATTTAGATACATTTATCACCAACGACAAGCACTCAGAAAGCTTTTATTGGCAGCCTTACCAGTACAGTTGCAGTAGTAGCTTAACGAGAACAAGCGAACTGGTCATGACTTTAGCCAGCCATTGTGACAAGCAGCCCCCAGTCATGGACTGGGATCGAAGTTATTAGCTGTGGAGGCAGTCTTCTTCGTAGGCTTTTAGACCTGAGTCGGTCGTTCACAAGGAGCCACAGTTATGACCACTCGAGGAAGGCCACATTGGCTTCTCTAAGACTGCCAAGTCTTCCACCCTCAGGTTTACGGTTTCCTGTGAGGAGTTTGCGTTTTTATCATTATTTGTAAGCTAACCTTATCATTATCGCAAGCTCGCCATGCCCTTCACCCTCTCTCACCTTATATAGCATTATGCTAGGCTCTGGTGGTACAGCGACAAGGGTCTGCGATTTTATTCTGCTCGTAATGTGCAGGTATTGCAGTGTGCTCGGCAAATAAGCATAATAAATAATAAATACTAGCTGATTTAACAGCCTCTTTTATATAGCGACAGAAGAGCCTTTACGGCTTATGACCACCGCTTGCAGTGGTGATAAAGAATCGCCCACTGCAGGATTCGAACCTACGACATCGGGACCGAGGTCGCGAAAAGCAACCGCCTTATCTAGTGTGCCATCACGGCTCACCCACAGCCCTCTATCTTTCTTAGTTCCCTCCTGTGTCTCACTTTCCTTTCTCGCTGTAACTTCTGTTCCTCTTTGTGCTTTTGTTGCTATCATCGCAGTTTCTCACGATCTCTTTCTGTCCCTGTATCTTCCTCTTTGTCTCTCTTCTGCCCCAAAGCACTTCCTCACTATTTACTCTCTCTCTCTCTGATCTCTGTCTGTCTGTCTGTCTCTCTCTTTCTCCCTCATCCTTGGCATCTTAATAGAAGATATGCATATGCATCACAAGGCTTTTCAGCTACTGCGTGGCTGCTGGCAGAGCCGATAGGTAGTTCTTAACTGTGTGGTCGTGGCTGGATGCATCGATGCATGTTTCATGGGCCTTCCTTCGTTTTAGGTCCGTGATCGGCTGCCACCCAACATCGTGTTGTTTGAGGGCACCCCTGCGAACAAGGTTAACATTGCGAATCTTTTCGCCAATTGTAAAGGCATCATATTTGGTGTGCCTGGAGCTTTTACTCCTGGCTGCTCGAAGGTAGGTATTGGTGCAGGGCTGCCTTGCACATCTAGGGCGTGTGTGCCTGGCTTGGTGAGATAGTGGGAGGGGCTCGCTCGTTGGTGCTGACCTCTTGATTACCATGGTAGATGTAGCAAGCTCTTGGAACCAGCAAGCTGCTAGCGGGTCAAACGTTTGCAGCAATCGTCTTGAATGGAGATACTAGCTATCGCTTAGATGCAGCTTACCACGGCTGAATGTGGTTACACCTTTAGCATTAAGGTCAACCTGCCTGCCAATCATCTTTGTAATTGGGTGTGCCAGATACCTGACTGCATGTCAGTGTGCTGCCCAAAGTGCCAGCTGCTGCAGCTGCAGAGCAACTGTCTTGTTCTTTCATAGCATGCTTTTATGAAAGGATCTACTTTTTCAAATGGAGTAAGAAAAATTGAAGCCCGATAGAGAGGAGAGAGTGTGGCGTGTGAGTTGAGACTGAGACAGTTTGAATGATTTGTTTGCTATATTGCGATAATTATTAGTATTGCTCTATTTTCTGCTGTGTTTGCTGTAGTTACTGTTTGCCAGCTAGCAAGCTAGCTATCGAGAGAGAGAGAGAGAGAGAGAGAGAGAGAGAGAGAGAGAGAGAGAGAGAGAGAGAGAGAGAGAGAGAGAGAGAGAGAGAGAGAGAGAGAGAGAGAGAGAGAGGTGGCTGTGCCTTGCGTGCATTCAGAGGGATGCACCGTTTTCCACGTTCCACAGGTCACAGGGTCAGTCCTGCCCCAAGTGCCAGTAACAGCAGAGGAGGCATTTATTGTTTTTTCATTACCTGTTTCCGGGTCTTAGCCCAGAGGTAATATGCTCACTCTTCATGACCCAGGTCGTGGGTTCGAGTCTTTTAGTGGGCTATCCTTTATTGCCCACTGCAAGCTGTGGTAAAAGCCGTTAAGGCTCTTCTGCTGCTCTGCAAACGAGGCTGTTGAATCATCTAACTTTTTTATGAAATGGGTTCGTGTTCACTCCATCGGAGTAAGAACAATTTCATGCTGTTAGGGGGCCCCCGAGAAAATGTTGTGTATGAGTGAGACTGAGACAGCTTGAGTGAGCAAGCAATCAAGAGAGATAAGACAGACAGAGAGAGAGAGACATACAGCAAGACACATACACATACACATAGACATACACAGACACATACAGGCAGACAGAGAGTCAAGAGACAAAGAGAATCATACAGAGACAGAGAATAGAAGGGGAGGGGGTGGCTGTGCCCTGTGTGCATTCGGAGGCATGCACGGCCTTCCACCTTCCGTCCTTTAAGCTGGCATGGCCTACTTTATGTCCCACTGTGTGTGCTCACATGTATGTCAGCATGCATACGTTGCACTGCCTGACGGTGACCAGCACATAGCCATGCAGATATGGGATTAATAGCGAATGGCCGATTCACACGCACCCACCGAGTGGCACCAACTAGTAGTGCATCTAGTGCATGACAGTCTAGTTCTTAGCATCCATTCTCAAGCAGCGCATTGCCATTCTTGCTTGCTCACTCGCTGTTCACGATGCTCTCGTGAAAACCTCATTTAATTCAGGTGTTATCCTAAGTTGTTCATTAGGTGCACCTGGTCATTTCTGCATATTCGTGTTGCCACATCGTGCAGTCGCAATCGGTTTCTGTTAAACGTCGAACGCACACGTTTTGTGCCATTCATGGCTTCCGCTGTGCCGCAGCAGAGCCTGATTGCCGTCACCGTGTCCACTCGTCCGTAGACCCACCTTCCTGGCTACGTGGAGATGGCCGCCGCCCTTAAGAAAGCCGGAGCCGAGCATATCGTCTGTGTCTCGGTTAACGACCCGTTCGTCATGCAAGCGTGGGGCGAAGCCAACCACGTGGGTGACAAGATCCGGATGCTGGCTGATCCGGAAGCCAAATTCACCAAGGTAGCATCTGCCAGCAGCCACATCGCCGTGCCCACTGGCCGTATTGCATCGGCAAGTGCTGCACCTCTATAGCTTGATCGTGCTGCCGCCCCCTCCGAGGCGCTGGCTCTCGGCTCTCACATATGGGCTCTCGCTCATGTCCTATTCTCAGACCACTGCCCTCCTTTGCAGGCTCTTGGCTTGGAGAAGGACTTGACCGGTGCACTTGGCAACGTTCGCTCACAGAGGTAAGTAGCAGCCGTGGTCGTAGAGCAGAGAGTCGTCTACACCTGTGTCGATACTTTCGTGCCGCAATTTGCACAAAGGGTGAGGTCGCAATTGTAGCTTGTGGGGGGGGACGTCTCCAGCTGAGCCAGTCGTGCCATGCTGCCAATAGCTAACCACTCAAGCCCTAGTTCGAGCTCTGTTGTCTCGTGTGATGGGCAAATGAGTTCGGGCCAGATTCAGCACTTACACATGCTGGCGGCACGGTAGGCTGGCAAACTCAGCTGTTTGACATCATCCAATGCTGTGTTGTGTGCTGAAAACTTTGCCTTTTACACGTCGGTCGTTCCGGAGACCTTGCAGGAGGCCGCAGCACTATAATGTGCTCTTGGGCCTATTCACGTTCGCACAGTGTTGCGCTGCTGTTGCCACAGACGATGCTGCCTCTGAGCGCTAGCTGGTAGAAGGCAGGGTTGGTGCATGCTGCACCTGCTGCCTGGTAATCGCTACTGAACGTTTAATAAGTCATTCCTTCTTTCCACCCTGTAGGAGGTGTCTAATTAGGCCAATGGCAGACTGAGAGGGGGCTGGCTGTTTTTCTGCTGGGAAGCATCTTGTAGGCAACCGATAAAAAAATACTAGCTGATTTAACAGCCTTATTTGTATAGAGACAGAAGAGCCTTTATGGCTACCACCACCACTTGCAGCGCCAATAAAGGCCATCACTGCTAGGACCCACCCCCATGGCTCTCCTAGAATCCAAACCCGGCCAGTGAGAGCCTCTGGCTGGCTTCTCCCCATCGTAGGCTTCGGATTTTCTTCAGTGAGGAAAACCCAAACTCCACCATCGCTTACGTTACGATGGCAATATCTTGATTCATCGCATCGTCTCTTATACCAACCGGCTTTCATCTTGGCGACCACCATTCGGTTTTGATCTCATGTTACCTTTGACATCCTCTTAAAAGGCTATGGACAAGGTCTGGGTAGGATCTCTCCAGCAAAGTTACTGGCCGTGCCCTTTCTGAGAAGGATTTAGGTGGTGACTTAGTGAAATGGCTGAATCACAGTCCTCACTGAGTCACAGTATACAGACTGTTTGAGTCAGCCCACTCGATGTACTGTGCAGTTGTTCTTGGCAGACCCTCAACCTGTAGGTAGCCTCGGCTGGCTGGCTGGTGTGGGATGGTTTGATTTGCCAATGGTTTCTGCCTTGTCCCCACAGACTGAAGCTTCTGCGTTTTCATGCGGTCAAACTATTCCTAGCCTGAAGCAAGCGAATTTGTCTGTTTTGGAGGAGGCCAGCTATAATATTCATCCAGACCGAAGTGGTTCGACTTGTTTGAACCGGCCTTCAGGCCTATGTAAGACAGATCTGTTTTGGTACACTCTTTTAAATTTGCTTTATGTCTAACTAACCGCAGATTACTAAGCGAAGGTAAGGAGATCATTTTTAAATCGAGTGAGGTCCTGGTGTGAACCGTTTACTCAGTACATTTCTCAAGTTTTTTTTCTGGTGTAGATATACACGATTATACGATTTCTAACCAATAAAAGTGTGAGTAGAGGATGTTCGCGAATGGCCTTTCGAAGTTTTGAGCTGATGTCGTCTATAGGAGCCTTGGTGCAACTAGGGGTCTAGTCGGCCTTGCTGACCAGTGCCTGTATTTTTGCCCGTTTTAGGTACTCGATGGTCGTGGACAAAGGAGTGATTAAAGCTCTCAACGTTGAGCCCGATGGCACCGGCCTAACTTGCAGCCTAGCACCAAACATCTTGCAACAGCTAACCTCTACTTAGGCAGAAATTGCATAGTACGGTCAGTCGATATCGACACTGTGTGTGACCATGTTCGTATAGTCACCGTGTGCCAGTTTGTATTGCCGTGGCTGCCACGTTGAGTCTGAAAAACAAGAGTAGCCATTAAATTTTGTCTAGAATACTTCTGCTCCCACTTTTGCTTGTAGAGACTCCAGCAACCTCTTTAGGTCAGTTGTTCCACTGACCCAGAATGGCAGTACCTTCGAGGGTCTTGTCATGTTTTCAATGAGCGCATAAACACTGCAAATGCTAGGCCAAGCTGGTTTGGCCCAGTGGTTAAGGTGCTCGCCCCGACCAAGGTCTGGCCAAGGTCATGGGGTCGAGCCTCGTGGCATATGTGAAGCGTCTGAATAGAGATTTTAAGTTCTCTTATGATGCTATACAAATGAATTATATATTTTTTAGATCTAGCCATCTGCCTATTGTCGACTGGCTGTTGCTGCTCAGTAGGGAGCCATGTGATACTGCTCGCCAGCAGCCCATGCAAGCAAGATAAGATTTGGACCAGGTTTGCTACTATTACAGAGAATGTGACAATGTAATGTATCTCTGTCTGTAACTCCACAAAGACTATGTGGGTGTTACGAAGGAGAGTTTTATATAGCGCACTCACAGCCTAAGCAGCTTTCGGTACGAATTCGGTAGCCAACAGACTTCATCTCACGCAACAAAGAGAAAGTGGGAAGTATAGCAGAGTCAGGAGAGCATTAGAGGTAGTGAGTGGCATGGAAGTAGCAGCTCAGGACTGCTTGAAAGGATGAGCCATAGTCTGCAGCTGGAGAGTAGTTGTCGTTGCACCTGTATTGATACGGCCCAACCCGATCGTCTTATGCTTAAGGCAATTTCCGTAGTCTTACGATTATCGCCTTGGAGACATTGTTCCCCCATATCGGGTTAACGATATGGGCCACCCGAAATTCCTACGCTTCTACCCAGCCCCCTGACCGTCAGCAACGACGAAATTATGTCGCACTTCCACTTGATGAGAAATTACCAAGTTTGTGTCAAATAATGCCTATTGTGTGCTATAAATTTCTCATTTATTGCCGGTCTTTTCCCCTACATGAAAATCTTGCTGCTCTTGCCTCCCAAGTGAAAATCCTGGCTTTGCCTGTGGGACAAAAATGTCCCACTGTTAGGTGTAATTGTTTCCTTTATACTTACTGTACCGCTGCATGAGTTTTACACAGTACTTCGATCATATACGTGTACAGCAAGACGTCTACTATCGCGCTCCAACGGCTTGACTTGCTAATGCTTCACATGCATTCAGGCACTAAAGCAGCATGTCAAGAAAGCCGTCTAGCAAAGTATAGTAACGATCGTTCGTTTACGGCATTTAAATAAGTTAAGCTGATTTAACAGCCTTATTTATGTAGCAGCAGAAGAGCCTTCACGGCTGTCACCACAGCTTGCAGTGATCAATTAAGGATCGACCACCGAAAGACTCGAACCCGCGACCTAGGTCGTGAAGAGTGAGCACCTTGCTCCATAGCTAATAACAATAATAATACATTTGCATAGCATCATCAGAGAACTTCAATCACTTTATAGTCACTTTACATATGCTGTAAAGAAAGCAAGATTAAATGTTTAGTGGTAATATGCACAATGTCAACAAGTATAACATGGTTAGATTTGACATGCACATTGTTAAAGTGTAAAATATGGTTAATGGTAGCATGCACAGTGTCAGCACAAGTAGTCATAGAAAGGATGAATCAGGGGGACCCACTAAATGGTGCGAGAAACAATTGCATGTTTTAGCTTTTTTTTAATGCCAAGTCAGGGAATGTCATGACGTCCGTCGGGAGTGATCAGGCTTTGGGAGCATACAATCTAAAGGCATAGTCTCTGAAGGATTTGAGGTTCGTACGCATTTTTTGAGAATGGTACGAATTTAGCAAAACGATTTGAGCTAGAAAAGTGGGCAGCACGATACCTAGCCTGGTTGGGAATTACTTGTGATAGAAAGAATGGCGGGACCTAAAAGTGAGTGACAGAAGCTTGAAGTCGATGTGCTGCTTGATTGGAAGCCAGTGCAGGCCTGTGAGAAGTGGTGGGGTGTGGCAACTTTGCCGTTCACGACAGACAGGCCTAGTTACAGAGTTTTTCAGCAATTGCTAGCACCTGATTAAAAGGCAGGTAGACCAGCAAGCAGGGTGTTACAGTAGTCGAGGCAGGATGTCACAAATGCCTGGACCAATTTGGATGTATTATCCGTGTCTAAGCAAGCCCGAATTTTAGCAATGTTATGTAGCTGAAAGTAGACAGAGTTGACTGGGAGCTGCGGACCTCGACACCATCCTGCAAAATATACAAAATGAGAACTCTCCGAGTGAAAGTGCAGCACCTCTTTGTTAGCGTCCAGAGCGACAGCCGAACTAAGCTATCTTATCTAATGCCGAGCTGTGATGCTAGTAGCTGCAAAAATTATAAGAGCACACGTGGTAGGACTAGGTACATCTGTTTAGTTCATCAACCCCAATGCCCCATAAACCCATCCTACTCAATAAGCGATAGTTATTTTTAAATAGGTTCTCAATACCATTATGACTGGCTACTGGGATTTTAGCCTAGTGTCAAGAAAAAGTGTGCGGTTCAAGGCAAAAAAGTGGAGTTCAAGGAAAGATTACTGGAATCTACTATATGGTAAACATCAAGCCAAGTCTTCACGGCCCACGTAGGAGTACGATATGCTGCTACCCCCATTAAGCAAGTCCTTTGTCGAAGGAGACTGATCGACCGAGCTAGCTCACTCTGAAGGCCACACCAACGGTTCTTGGCTCCATGGGCACTACCATATGCACTTATTCTTATGAGCTGGCTCGAGATCAAATTGAGTTGACCCTTCCACTTGACTAGACAAAGAGAGAACAAACATGGGCGACCCCGGCAGACAAGTGCAGAGCCATTCGCAAAGAACTAACAGCCACTGCTTGAGCTCTGAGAGTTCTACAGAGTTTGGGCATTATGCACAGGATCGCTATCTCACTACAAGTAGTAACTAGTTGCAGGAAGTATGTAGGCTCAGATAACATTCTGCCTTTGAAAATGCACATCCGAGAACAGTCCATGTGACCGCGACTCACTTCAAAAAATCCTAGCACTTGCGTTAACCGTCCGAAACACACTACATGGCTTACTAACAGCATAAGGATTATACATACAGGCATTTGAGAGAAAGAATACGCCTTGCTGTCCTGGAGAGTTGAACGTGCATCCTGGTATACCGTTGGTCGCCTGCTGCTAAACAAAAATGATACCCTTATTACTTATGAAGCTATTGGATAACTTTTTTTAGGAGTCAAAGAACAGGCTTTAGATCGGAGTCCCGTCGGAGCTTCACTGGCATTCCTATGATGGGTTCAGCCTTCTCCTCTCCCCCGAGAATCGAGAACGTGGATCGGGTACTAAAGCATGCACATGCCTGTTCAGCCACCAGGGTCAGCCTACGCTGTACGAGAAAATCCTGGCTAAGCCACACAGCGCTTTAGTGTGTCTGGCAGAGTGTCCAGCTGCACTTCTGCAGTGCTGGTAAGTAGATTGCTATAAAAAAAAATACTCAACTGCTTCGGAGCACGGTGGCCACTGGGTTTTTAAGAGTTTTTAACTTGCTATTTAGGGCTTCTCTTAGCCGATAAGGCACTTATGCCGTTGCAAAAATAACTTAAATCAGCCAACATTCTATTTTTCTCTTGCCGTTGCTTTATGGTTTGGCGGCTTGGGCCTCAGCATAAGTACGCAAAGTCGGATCAAAGATGCATCGGTAGTCGTGAGATCAATTTATTTTTGAAAGAAGAAATTTATTTTGAAATTTATTTTTGGACTTGTCGGCAAAAGTGCATACGCCAAAACCCTACAACGTACACCGAAATAGTATCACTCATGCACACTGGGACGCAAACTTACGTCACCGCCTAGTCTAAACTATAGCTACCCTCCCGACAACTTACGTAGCTGCAGCCCTGCTAGTTGCTTTTTTCAGGACCCACTTGCTCTTGCGTAAAGTAAAAGTTAGCTGATTTAGCAGCCTCATTTTATTAGTGACAGTAGAGCCCTAGCGGCTATCACCACTCGACCTATGTGGCTGTGACTGGGACCTCACTGAAATCTACTCTTTGACCGATGCCACCCGCCAAGCTTCTCTTTCTTTAATAGCTTACGGTCAGTGAAATCTGGCGACGCAGTAGCCATTGGCTCGCTCTATCCTCTTTCAATGGCAGGCCCTTTTCACTGTCCCGTCGAAAAAGTGTATCGAATCTCCGGTACTGAGTCCCTCGACAGCAAGCTGTCAATGGTGGCAATAATCTACGATCACTCCCCAAGTACCATACCTTTTTATTTTAGATTTTCCGATTCTCAATTTTTTATTTCTGTTCCAGAAATTGTCCCTCCCTCGTACTGAGTGGTGTTAACCCGATTGGCTCCATATTTGCCGAATCTCGTACATAGGTGGAATGATTTTCTTGTGCCGCTCATGCAAATTTTAAGGAGGGGCCAGTAAAAATTGTGCACACTGAACCGGTCAGATTATGATGGCACATACGAACTTTAACGTTGCTTGAATTTTTGTAGTTAAGAGACCGAATACGTCATAATCGATGGGCAAAACAGTATCGAGGTCCATTTGAAGTTCAGTTGTTCTTTGGGCTTCGAGTTGTTTGAGAGCTGTATACTAAGAGTGGCGCTGTACAGATGCGGCCCTGTGTGGCTGTCGAATAGATTGCCATAAATTCACCTCATAAGAGTTTTTACTCAAAGTGATCTTTATTGCTGCCGTGCTCTGCTAATGTCGGCATCCATGCCCATATTGACGGCAACTAATTAGCTTTGCTGCCAGTACGGTCTCGCGACTTCGAGGACCAGTGCTGTTACGGACGGTTGTATTTGTTGCGAAGAACTTCAGTTTAGGAGCCACTACAGCATTTTTATACAATATATACAGGAAGAAAGCTTGGGCCGGCAGGTCTCACAAAACAACAGCGCGTGATCAGTGCCGAGCTAGTGATTACTTACCTTGAGCATATTTTTATGTTTTCCAGAAAAGTCCTGAGCACTGTCCAATTCACCCTTACCGGAGCCCAGATACTGTTGAACCATTGCCTGGCCTCCAAAGCTGGAAACCGTATCTTACTTTAATGACTTCATTAGCAATGCATTTGCGACCCACGAACAGCTTATACAGTCTAATAAATAGCGTAGAATGGTCCTACTATTAACTGTGTAGAAAGCCTAGCACAACTCAGCTGATGTTCTGCAATACTTAGAAAAGTATCAACAAACTTCTGCCTGAGACCATTCACAAATGTAAGATCTTACGCTTTAAGGGACTCCTCCAAATCGCCTGATTCGGCTACAGTGTTTTCATAGGATGCACTGCAACTAGGAGACCTGCAAAGTTAGTTACGTTTTGCTCACGGTTACCCAAGCGAATGTTCAGTAAGGCCTCAGTATTATTACAGGGCACTACTTAGAACTTGCTGTTCACTTCTGTCTAAGTATGCCTGGTAGTGGATGCAATAAAGCTGCATGGACCGTACTGTTAGGAATCAGGATTTTGAGCTGTACGTAACGGCCAATGGATGGAAGGCGCCGATCTCGGCCGTGGCATGTGGTACAACTCGAGCACGACGCAAATTTGTTCCCCTCTTAGCCGATCGACTATGTAGTAAGACATAGGCCTGTCTACGAGCCCCGGCTGAGTGGGGAGTCTGTCCGAACCATGATTGTAAACGTAGCCGGGCAAAAGAGACTGTGTGTCTATTCCCACGCCCGGCCAGTGGATATACTTATCTAGAGCAGCGAGAGAATGGATATGCATCACCAAGGGGGAGCAGCTTGGCTTAACAGAAAACGTTGAGGTTGTACTGCGTAT
The DNA here is from genome assembly GCA_009760855.2 of Cristatella mucedo. Classification (NCBI taxonomy): domain Eukaryota; kingdom Metazoa; phylum Bryozoa; class Phylactolaemata; family Cristatellidae; genus Cristatella; species Cristatella mucedo. The sequence continues at coordinate 137,507 of WPIO01000072.1, read as the reverse complement.
CCCGGACAGGCCCATTATTTATACAGAGCAAAGTTCTTACGCTGACCCACAAGGCCCGCCATAGTTTTGCTCCTTCGTACCTAGCTGAACTGCTGCATCAGTTTCAGCCTGTTCGCACCCTCAGGTCCTGTGTGGACAATAAATTAGCTGTCCCATTCCTCCGCTTAAAGACAGTTGGCGACAGAAGCTTTAGCTCTGCAGGTCCTAGACTGTGGAACTCGCTTCCACAATTCTTACGAAACGACAACTACTCTCCAACTGCCGACTATGGCACATCCTTTTCAGCGGTCTTGAGCTGCTACTTCCATGCTACTCACTACCTCAACTGCTCTCCTAACTCTGCTATGCTTCCCACTTTCTCTTTGTTGCGTGAGACGAAGTCTGTTATGTACCGAATGCGTACCGAAAGCCGCGTAGGCTGTGAGTGCGCTATGCAAAACTCTCCTGCGTAACACCCACATGGTCTTTATGACTTTGTGGAGTTACAGACGGAGATACATTACATTACTCGAGGCTGCATTTTGGCGGGGGGGGGGCTGGGCAGGTTTCGCTTCGATTGGCAGCAGCCAGAACCCAACTCCACGCGCCTCGGCTATTGTTTGGTAAGTATAGAATCTGTATAGTACCGAGTTGTATAATACAGCCTTCAAATCAACTGAACATGTCAAATATAAATTTTCAGACAACTCTTAATCCAAATCTATTGGAGTCCAATAGCTTAAGAGCTTAAGTCAGGAAGTAGCTCGAGCCGCCCGAGCTACGCCTGCTTCGACACGATCGCCAAGTGGCTGCCGAGTCTCGGCAAAGAGGGCCACGACGTCGGCAGGCTGGTTGACTATTAGGACGAGCCAGACCCATTTGAATTTGACCGCATCGATGTCTTCGTGTGAACCTGCATATCGACGAGGCGACCTGCTCCCGAAAGAGTAGTCTGACGTCCCGACGCTCCACTAGCGCCAGGTTGTGTAGTTTGAATAAACAAAAAAAATCCTAGCTGCTTAAACAGCCTCTTTTTGTATAGCGACAGAAGAGCCTTTACGGCTATCACCACCGCTTGCAGTGGCGATAAAGGGTCGCCCACCACAGGAATCGAACCCACGACCTCGGGACCGAGGTCATGAAAGCAACCCCCTTACATAGTGTGCGAGAAAATCGAGAGAAATGGAGATGATTTTTCAAGGATTATGATTGAACAGTGTGGTGAACCGCGACGACACACTAAGTTAGGTGGTTATTCTTCAAGACCTCGAGCTCGTGGGTTCGAATCCTGCGGTGGGTGATCTTTTATTGCCGCTGGAAGCGGTCGTGAGGGCCTTTAAGGTTCTCCTGCCGCTATAAAAAAGAGGCTGTTAAATCAATTAGCATTGTGTGCACATGTATGCTGTATAATACGTGACCGGATCAGAACGATCGTATCGTACAGAAAATAGTCATGCTTTGCTTTGGCTGGCCAGAGTTAGAAGCTACTGGCTATGTAATTGCTACGTATGTCAAACTCCGGCTTCAGTTGCCCTCTACCGCGGATGTACTAGCGGCAGAGCAGGAGGCTCAGCTGACGATCGGCGCGACGATCGCGCTGACGACCGTTAATTACTGAAACATCAAACACAAACAATATCGGCTTCGTAGATGGATGCTTCTACTGCCACTTCAAATGCGTAAGCGTGAAAGCACCAGCCAGTCCCAACACCCACTCCCTCCGGTGCTCGGCCGGTAGCCTGTATAATGCTGCCCTGTAGTGCGGTTAAAACATAGGCGGCCACAACTGGGTGCCGAAACGACAGTTTATCGTGGTCCGGTTAGTAGTGGTAAAGCGCCGGCTGGTGCAGGTGCTTTACCCAGCAGGGCAGCGCCCACCGGCCCAACTGGACTAAACCACACGAACTCCCGAAGCCCACGTACAGCAACTCTCCCGTATGCCTGTAATCGCTAGGGATGGTTCCGACCCAGAAGGCGAACTGCTACAGCAAAGCAAGATGCGAGTGACTAACGAAGTAGCCGCTGGGACGAAACTGCACAAAGCTACAATTAGCTGTTTGTCGCTGTAGGTCCGTACTCGATCTCAATGTAATGTAAAGTATCCGTCTGTAACTCCACAATGCCACAAAGACTACGTGGGTGTTAGGCAGGAGAGCTTTGTATAGCGAACTCACAGCCTAAGCAGCTTTCGGTACGCATTCAGTAGCCAACAGACTTCCACTCGCGAAAAAAAGAGAAAGTGGGAAGCATAGCAGAGTCAGGAGAGCAGTTGAGGTAGTGAGTAGCATGGAAGTAGCAGCTCAGGATTGCTGGAAAGGAAGAGTCATAGTTGGCAGCAGGAGAGTAGTTATTGTTTCGTAGGAATTGTGGGCGCGAGTTCCACAGTCCAGGACCTGCAGAGCTAAAGCTTCTGTCGCCAACTGTCTTTAAGCGGAGAAATGGGACAGCTCATTTATTGTCCACACACCTAAGGGTGCGAACAGGCTGAAACTGATGCAGTAGTTCAGCTAGGTATGGAGGAGCCAATCCATGGCGAGCTTTGTGGATCAGCGTAAGAACTTTGCTCTGTGTCCGCTGATCAACCGGCAGCCATCCTAGCTCTTTTAGCAAAGGAGACATGTGGTCAAATCTCTGGGACTTGAAAACTAGCCTTGCAGCCATATTCGTAGCCATTTGCAGTGGCCTAGTTGCTTTTTTCGGTAGCCCAACCAAAATGGAATTATAAGAATCAAGCCGAGACAGAACTAAGGAGCTAGTTAAATTTTATGCAAGCCACCTTGGAAGACAGCTCCTTATCTTAGATAGGGGTCGGACGTGGTGGCTAGCTGTAGAAACAGTCTTCTGAATGAAGCTTTTAAAATTGAGGCAGCTGTCGAAAACGACACCTAAGTTGCGAGCACGTGGAAATGGTCGCATGACAGCATCACCTATTACAAGAGCAAAGCCTTGTAATCTTTCCACTCGCTTAGGGTGTCCTATGAGCAGCAGTTCAATTTTATCGTCATTTAGTTTCAAGAAATTTTCCGACGTGCATGATCTAATTTCGGCAAGGCAAGCATTCAATTTATCAGTTGCTGCAGCAGATACCGACGGTTTAAATGACAGATAGATATAATCAGCATAAAAGTGATATCCTATTCCATGGGCCTTAATCTCTTTTCCCAAAGGTTGAGTATAAATGGAGAACAGCAAGGGACTGACCATTGAAGGACTCCACAGGTGACCGGTCTCATGGGTGAAGCCTGACCTCCGCACGACAAGAATTGAACACGATCGAACGAGTACGATTTAAACCATGCCAGTGCCTCGTCTGCCAGACTGATCGTTGTTCTTGATCGTTCAAGTAGGACATCGTAATCAATGGTATCGAAGGCATCTGATAGATCTAGCAGAGAGCCAGGGCAGTGACATTCCCGTCATCGTTGCTGCATAGAATGTCATTGTTAACACGACGGAGAGCAGTTTCAATGGAGTGCTGCCTCTTGAATCCCGATTGAAATGTTTCTGACATTTTTTTCAATATGTGCTATCGGCTGCTTAGCGACAAGGTTTCAAGAATCTTTGACAAGAAAAGAAGAATGGAAACTGGGCGATAATTTGCAAGGACCTCTGTGTCTAATCCAGGCTTTTTAAGTATGGGTCTAACGATTGCCGATCTGATGGACTAGGGTACAGCCCCGTTTTCCAAAGAAGCATTAAAAATCATCTCGGTTATGGCTAAGTTGGTCTGCCAGTGAAGACCACAGAGATAATCGTATAGGGTCTTCAGGAGATAAAGTCTTTTTACTAGACCTTATTAAGGTAGCCGCATCGCATGCAGAAACCTCGGAAGACCTTTTAAGGAAGGTCATAGGTTGCGATTCCACAATCTCTTTACCCGGAGGGGGTTTATGGAGGCACGAATGTGCACAATTTTCCCGCAAAGAAGGTTGAAAACTTTTTGGCTGAGCCGTTAATATCTGGGAGTCAGACCTCTCAGCAATGGCCAGTAAATTGTTTACCGTCTTATATATCTGTTTTGGGTGTGACTGGCAGGACTTCAGTTTCCGACTGAAGAAAGGAAGCCCTGGCCTTTTTAAGCTTCCGGGTGAAAACTCGAAGGAAACCTTTGAAATTGACTAGATCTGCATCAGACCCCGAATTCTTAAAACGACGTTCAAGCCTTCGCTTAACACGGCGAACCTTTTGAAGTTTTTGTAAATTGAAAGGAGTCTCCGCGACTCTGTACACGGATGGAATTAATGGGAGCATGCTTGTCAAGAGCACTCCTAAGTGTCATGTTCACTGCATCAGTGAGGGTATCGAGGCTGTCGGTCGAGTCTGGGTACAGATGAAGAAGACCTGCATCACAAACATATTTCAAAAATGTGTCTGTCAATGCTTTTTAAGTTAAGTCGCTGGAAAAGTTTGACATATGAATTTACCCTGAACGTACAAGGGAGCAGGAACAGTAAACGAGACCGAACATTGATAAGAGAGGGTCAGCGGGCACGCCACAAGGTCAATGGGGCAAACGTCCTTAGTGATCTCGAGATTAAATGCGTGATCACGATGCGTATTCTTTCGCTTGGGCTACTGAAACTGCAGCCATGAACTCTTTCTTATCCTTTGCAGCAAATGTAAAGCACCTAGAAAGAGGTTGAGTTCTCTGGTGGCGCTTTATCAAGTACTATTATTATTTTTATTATCAGTGGTCTTTCTTTTATCTCTCACCTGAACTCCTGAGGCGTAGTTGTTATTCTCTCTGACGTAGCTCTTGGTGTCCATTCTAAGGTCTATTCATCTTGTTAATTCGCTCTAAACCCTCGGCTGGTGGCATTCTTTCGCCTGCCTCCCAGCCTCGTGCCTTAGCTAACGTAGCGTATTAAAGAACTAGTGGGCATTATTTCACCTGCTTACCGGTCTTAATATCATACCTGTCTCCGCTCCCAGTTGACTGATGGGTCACCTTTCCGGGTTTTACTTGGCTAGATCCGGGCTACAGGTTTCTCTTGATGGCCTAGCTAAATCCACCAAGGCAAGGGCTCGTATCCGGCTAATCTATGGGTTGCCCTAAGCAAACGTACGCGAGCGATATGCCAGCCGTGGACAGACTATCGAACCTCACGATTCTATTACTTCTAAGGTACTTAATAAGAGGTTCAATTTTCCATGCCATTCGTATGTCTGTAGTTACATACCGTGGCTGTGGGTTGCGTAAGCTTGGCCGCTCGTCGGCTGTGTGTTTTTGTCGGGGGGGGGGCAACTCACCTCGGTGGTTTACTGGCTGGGTGTGCCACAGAGGGGCTCGGGCGCGAGTATTAGCAGCATGACAATAGCGCAGGATTTTTGATGAAGGCTCGGGAGTTCGGGCTCTGAGCCGTCTCGATGAGTTTTCTCTCACTTTAGAATAAAGTCTTTGTCACAATACTTTTTCGCTTTGTTCTATCTGGGTGGGCAGATGGGACGGAGGCTCTACTGTGGGTATCCAATTGTTATAACACACTACCGATGCTGTGCGGTGGTTTCGCAGCCCAGTTGGATGCACCGAGAGCCAAAGAAGAGCGACGGATCATGCTGCATGATATAATTTAACTGACAAAAGGAATGCAAGGCCTAATAGCTATCGAGGTTGCCGGGCGAGTCAGAATGCAGATCAAGAAGACATGCATCACAAACAGATTTCAAAAACTATCTAGAAAACTATCGTCCAGTTTCCCTTCTTCCGTTCTTATCAAAGATTCTTGAAAAAATTGTTGCTAAGCAGCTGGTTGAACATATTGCAAATAATGGAATGTCAGACACCTTTCAATCAGGGTTCAAGAGGCAGCACTCTACTGAAACTGCTCTCCTCTGTGTTAACAATGACATTCTACGTGACAACGATGACGGGAATGTCAATGCCCTAGCTCTGCTAGAGCTGTCTGCTGCCTTCGACACCATTGATCACGAGGTTCTGCTTGAACGATTGAGGACAACGATCGGTCTGGCAGACGAGGCACTGGCGTGGTTCAAATCGTACTTGTCAGATCGTGTTCAATCCGTGTCGTGTGGGGGTCAGGTCTCACACACGAGAAGGGTCACCTGTGGAGTCCCTCAAGGGTCTGTACTTGGTCCCTTGCTGTTCTCCATTTATGCACAACCTCTGGGTAAAGTGATTAAGGCCCATGGGTTAGGATATCACTTCTATGCTGACGATACTCAGTTGTATCTGTCATTCAAACCGTCGGAATCTGCTGCAGCAACTGAGAAACTGAATGCTTGCCTTGCCGATATTCGATCCTGGATGTCGGAAAACTTCCTGAAATTAAATGATGATAAAACCGAACTGCTGCTCATAGGACACCCTAAGCGTGTGGCTGGATTAAAAGGCTTTGCCGTTCTAATAGGTGATGCTATTGTGCGACCATCACCACGTGCTCGAAATTTAGGTGTCGTGTTCGAAAGCTGCCTCAATTTCAAAAGCTTCATTCAGAAGACTGCCTCTACAGCTAGCCATCACATCCGATCCCTATCCAAGATTAGGAGCTGTCTCCCACAGTGGCTTGTAAAAAATTTAACTAGCTCTCTAGTTCTGTCTCGGCTTGATTATTGTAATTCCCTTTTGGCTGGGCTGCCAAAGAAAGCTATTATGCCACTACAGCGGACAATAAATATGGCTGCAAGGCTGGTCTTCAAGTCCCAGCGGTTTGAGCACGTGCCTCCTTTGCTGAAAGAGCTAGGATGGTTGCCGGTTGAACAAAGGATACAGAGCAAAGTTCTTACGCTGACCCACAAGGCCCGCTACGGCTTGGCTCCTTCATACCTAGCTGAACTGCTGCATCAGTTTCAGCCTGTTCGCACCCTCAGGTCCTGTGTGGACAATAAATTAGCTGTCCCATTCCTCCGCTTAAAGACAGTTGGCGACAGAAGCTTTAGCTCTGCAGGTCCTAGACTGTGGAACTCGCTTCCACAATTCTTACGCAACGACAACTACTCTCCTACTGCCAACTTTGGCTCATCCTTTTCAGCAGTCCTGAGCTGCTACTTCCATGCTACTCACTACCTCAACTGCTCTCCTGACTCTGCTATGCTTCCCACTTTCTCTTTGTTGCGTGAGACGAAGTCTGTTGGGTACCGAATGCGTACCGAAAGCCGCTTAGGCTGTGAGTGCGCTATACAAAATTCTCCTGCGTAACACCCACATGGTCTTTATGACTTTGTGGAGTTACAGACGGAGATACATTACATTACATTACATTACATTACATTACATTACATAATAGCTAATCGGAACTTAAGTGACATTCGGTCGAGGGTAGTGTACTGCAGTCGTAGGCGATTCTCTCTCTCTCTCTCTCCCTCCCTCTCTCTTTCTCCCTCTCTCTCCCGGCTGTCTGTCTCTCGGCTGTCTGTCTCTCGGCCGTCCATCTCTCGGTTGTCCGTCTCCTGTCTCCGCCTGTCTCCGTCTGCGCCGTCTCGTCTCCATCTCCGCCCGTCTGTCCCTGCGTCTGTGTGTCTGCTAGTGTTTATCTCCCGAGTTTTGTTTGTGTCACCTTTTCGCGTTTGTGACGAGGGGGTTCTAGCATCGATGACAGAGCGGGCTGAATAGGCTGAGCACGAAAGCATTAGGTTGAGGGGAGTGGATTGTGAGACGAACGGTAGCACGCCCACGTCGCTATACGGGGGTTGTGATAGGCTGGCGTTAACTACTAGTGAGGGCATGCAGGAAGTTGTGGCGCCATTGGTTGTACTTCTCCGCCCGGTTCTGTACCTTAGGCCGCTCGCTTCTTGCTCAGCCCCAGAATGGTAGAGGTAAGACCAGAGACGAGTTCACTTCTTTGTGAACGAGCTCGTAATTGAAGTGAGAAGATGAACAGTTTGGGTAGTATCTTCAGTACCTCCCTAGTATTTTGGTAGTCTGGCAAGCTTATGTAACTCAGGGGAGGGGAAGGGTTGCGATTAAGCTCTGCGCTTGCGATATTTTTATCAATTCATCAGCGCGTCTTAAGTGTCGTGCTATTTGCAATCTTGGGCGATTTTATGTGACAATCTGCATTCGATATCTTGAGTGGTCGTGCATACTATTTCGTGCACTATCGGCAGCCAGTTTAGATCCGGTTCATTCCAGCTACGATGTTGGCTCAAGTGGTCCACGTGCTTCTAATTAGGCCATACAGTGTATATTTTAATTTTGTTTTGTTTTAATTTGATACCACTTGAATTCACAGTATGATATTTTGATTTTTAATTGAGGAAGCTGTTCATTTAGCATATCTAGTGCTTGTCAATGAAGATGTTTTGTTGGGAAGAGCATGAGGTGCCATAAGCAGGTGCTGTCCCTAATAGAAGTCTTTGTGAGGGTCGACATATCGGCCTGGGTTACTAGGTGTAGGCGTATAGTTAGTTTTTCAGGATGGAGAGAGTGTGGTTTATAGTGCTTTTTTAAATGCTAAGCTCACCCGAGCAAGAGGTGAGGCACCGAATTGAGAATTGGGTATCTGGGAAGGAACGGTAGCTTGGCTTATCACGTGCGCTTTTATCTGGTGTGTCTCATACCCGCGTGCTTTGTCAGAACCAAGCCCTCTCTTCTAATTCAATGATTAGCGACTACATTTGCAGGGGTGGGACACTGCATTATCAGAAGCTATCTCCCCGGGTGTGAAGCTTGTGCTATCGGCTGACCATCGATGCAAGGAGATTTCGTCTGGCAAGCTGCACCGACTCCAGCGTTAGCGCTCAATGAGAGCAAGGGTAACTTGTACAATCATTAGATGCAAGCAACAGCAGTAAAGAGGCAGACGAGGGGCTGGTATGTTCAGCCACAAAAAAGACAGCTCGGTTGTAGACTTCCTCTCTCTCTCTCTCTCTCTCTCTCATCTCTCTCCTCTAGGGGTAAGTTGCTCGCACTTCATGACCCAGGTGGTCGGTTCGAGTCCTTCAGCAGGAAATCCTGTATTGCCCACTGCAAATGAAGAGTTAGCCGCTATGGCTCTTCTGCCTGCTCTATAAATGATGCTTTTCAGCTGTTGCTTGGCTGCTGGCAGAGCCGGCAGGCAGCTCTTAACTGTGTGGCCGGCAGGGTGCATCGATTCATCGATGCAGGTTTTGTCACTTACTTTTAGGTCCCTTCATTTTTTGGCTCAGCCTGCCTATCATATCTACTCCCCCATGAAACTAAGCATCGTGCCACCCGCTTTACGGAATCTAACTGTTTACCCACACCTCATACACATCGCAAATCTTTTGGATACCGAGCCTTAGTTCGTATGCTCCCAAAGCCTGGAACTCACTCCCAACTTGTGTCTCGACATCTCCTGACTTGTCCACATTTAAAAAGAAACTAAAAACATATCTATTTGTGACAAGATTTAATGGGTCTCTATGTGATTCATCTTTTATTTGCTTACGCGTGACACTGTGTGCATGCTTACCTTGTGCATGTCACCCCTAACCATGTTATTCTTGTTGTTTATCGAGCATGATGCCACTAGCCATTCGATCGTGATTCCTTTGCAGCAAATGAAAAGTACCTAGAAAGAGATTGAGTTATCTGAGGGCGCTATATCAAATGCATTATTATTATTATTATTATTATTATTATTATGCATGTTTCTCGGGCCTTCGTTTTAGATCGGTGATCGGCTGCCGCCCGATATCGTGATATCGGAAGGCACTCCTGCGAATAAGGTTAACATAGCCGACCTTTTCGCAAATTCCAAAGGCATCATATTTGGTGTGCCCGGAGCTTTTACTCCTGGCTGCTCGAGGGTAGGTGTTGGTGCAGGCTCTGCTCTGCACATCTAGGGGGTGGGTGCCTGCCTGGCTGGCTGGATGGGGTGGGGTGGGCGAGCTCTCTTGTTGTATGCTGTCCTCTTGACTCCAGTGTAGGTTTCAGCATGGTCTTGGAGCCAGCATGCTGCTAGCCGATCAAACGTTTCTAGCGATCGTCTTAAATGGAGCTACTAGTTTGGTCTTAGATGCTACGTACCACTGCTGAATGTGGTTACACCCTTTAGCTTTGACTGCAACCCTCCTGCCGATCACCTTTTTTGTAACTGGGTGTGCCAGATGACTGACTGCATGTCAGTCCTGCCCAAAGTGCCAGCTTCAGCAGCAGCCGGGCCACTATCTTGTTCTTTCATTGCATGCTTTTATGAAATGATCTACTTTTTCCAATTGAGTAAGAAAAAATTGCACCCTGATGGGAAAGGAGAGTGTGGTTGAGTGATTGTTTAGTTATATTATTGTTATTATTGTTGCTTTATTGTCTGCTATATTTGCTGTAGTTACCGTTTGCCAGCTTTCGAGCTAGCTAGCTAGCTAGCGACCGAGAGAGAAAGAGAAAGAGAGAGAGAGAAAGGGAGAGAAGGAGAGAGAGGTAGCTGTGCCTATCGTGCATTCAGAGGCATACACAGTCTTCCACATTCCGTCCTTTAAGCTGGCTATGCCTGCTTTTGTAATGTAATGTAATGCATCTCCTTCTGTAACTCCACAAAGTCATAAAGACCATGTGGGTGTTACGCAGGAGAATTTTGTATAGCGCACTCACAGCCTAAGCAGTTTTCGGCACGTATTCGGTAGCCAAAAGACTTCGTCTCACGCAACAAAGAGAAAGTGGGAAGCATAGCAGAGTCAGGAGGGCAGTTGAGGTAGTGAGTGGCATGGAAGTAGCAGCTCAGGACCGCTGAAAAGGATGAGCCATAGTCGGCAGTAGGAGAGTAGTTGTCGTTTCGTAAGAATTGTGGAAGCGAGTTCCACAGTCTAGGACCTGCAGAGCTAAAGCTTCTGTCGCCAACTGTCTTTAAGCGGAGAAATGGGACAGCTCATTTATTGTCCACACACCTAAGGGTGCGAACAGGCTGAAACTGATGCAGCAGTTCAGCTAGGTACGAAGGAGCAAAACCATGGCGGGCCTTGTGGGTCAGCTTAAGAACTTTGCTCTGTACCCGTTGCTCAACCGGCATCCATCCTAGCTATTTTAGCAAAGGAGACACGTGCTCAAGCCTCTCGGACTTGAAGACTAGCCTTGCAGCCATATTTATAGTCTGCTGCAGTGGCCTAATAACTTTCTTTGGCAGCCCAGCCAAAAGGGAATTACAATAATCAAGCCGAGACAGAACTAAGGAGCTAGTTAAATTTTTTTACAAGCAACTGGGAGACAGCTCCTAATCTTGGATAGGGATCGGACGTGATGGCTAGCTGTAGAAGCAGTCTTCTGAGTGAAGCTTTTGAAATTGAGGCAGCTTTCGAACACGACACCTAAATTTCGAGCATGTGGTGATGGTCGCACAATAGCATCACTTATTAGAAGAGCAAAGCCTTTTAATCCAGCCACACGCTTAGGGTGTCCTATGAGCAGCAGTTCGGTTTTATCATCATTTAATTTCAGGAAGTTTTCCGACATCCAGGATCGAATATCGGCAAGGCAAGCATTCAGTTTCTCAGTTGCTGCAGCAGATTCCGACGGTTTGAATGACAAATACAACTGAGTATCGTCAGCATAGAAATTTAATAATAATGCACTTGATAAAGCGCCCTCAGAGAACTTAATCTCTCTCTAGATGCTTTACATTTGCTGCAAAGGGAAATGCAATTGAATGGTGAGTAATATCATGCTTGATAAACAAAAAAATGAATAACATGGTTAAGGGTGACATGCACAGGGTCAGCATGCAAATGTGGTTAGTGGCAGTATGTACAGTGTCAGCACGCATAAGCACATCAAGGAAAAATCACAGGGACCCACTAAATGCTGTCCTAAATAGGTGTTTTTAAATTCTTTTTAATGTGGTCAGGTCAGGGGATGTTCTGACGCAGGTCGGGAGGGAGTTCCAGGCTTTGGGAGCATACGAACTAAATGCACGGTCTCCAAAGGATTTGAGGTTTATACGGGGGTATATGTAGACTGTTCGATTCCGAAAAGCCGGTGGTATGTAGATGTGATATTCTATTCCATGGGCCTTGGAGAACAGCAAGGGACCGAGTACATACCCTTGAGGGACTCCACAGGTGACCCTTCTCGTGTGTGAGACCTGACCCCCACACGACACGGATTGAACACGATCTGACAAGTACGATTTGAACCACACCAGTGCCTCGTCTGCCAGACTGATCGTTATCCTCAATCGTTCAAGCAGAACCTCGTGATCAATGGTGTCGAAGGCAGTAGACAGATATAGCAGAGCTAGGGCATTGACATTCCCGTCATCGTTGTCACGTAGAATGTCATTGTTAACACGGAGGAGAGCAGTTTCAGTGGAATGCTGCCTCTTGAGCCCTGATTGAAATGTTTCTGACATTCCATTATTTGCAATATGTTCAACCAGCTGCTTAGCAACAATTTTTTCAAGAATCTTATTAGAAAGGAGCATTTTCAACCAGCTGCTTAGCAACAATTTTATCAAGAATCTTTTATAAGAAAGGGGCTTTGTGTCCTACTGCATGTGCTCGCACGTCTGACAGCGTGCATACGTTGCACTTCCTGGCAGTGACCACCACTTGGCCAAATAGATATTGGACATAAAACGAATGACCCGAGTCACATTCATCTCCATTCCTAGGCAGCACTTTGCCATTCCTGCTTATTGCTCATTGACTGTTCACGATGCTCTTGTGTATGCATAGTTTAGTTCAGCTTGAGTCCATAAGATTAACTCGATCAAATCTGCATATTCGTTTTGCCGCATTGTGAGATCGTGATCGGTTTCTGTTAAACGTCGAACGCGCACGTTTTGTGCCATTCATGGCTTCCGCTGTGCCGCAGCAGAGCCTGATTGCCGTCACCGTGTTCACTCGTCCGTAGACCCACCTTCCTGGCTACGTGGAGATGGCTGACGCCCTTAAAAAAGCCGGAGCCGAGCATATCGTCTGCGTCTCGGTTAACGACCCGTTCGTCATGCAAGCGTGGGGCGAAGCCAACCACGTGGGTGACAAGATCCGGATGCTGGCTGATTCGGAAGCCAAATTCACCAAGGTAGTATTTGCCGGCGGCTGCGTATATCAAAGCATTATGGTGCCCCACTTGGCCTGATAGACCCGGCAGCCGCTGCGCCTCTGTAGCTTGGTCGGCCTCTCCCCTTGAGGCATGTGTTTTGGCTCAGCTACCGCCTTCCTCTGCAGGCCCTCGGCTTGGAGCTGGACATGACCAGAGTGCTGGGCAACGTTCGCTCAAAGAGGTAAGCAGCAGTCGTGGCCGCGAGACTGCAGACTCGTCATTGTCCCCTGATCACTCTGTCGAGCCATTGTCCCCGTCCCTCGCAGCATCGAGACTGTTTTCAAGCCATCCGAGACTGTTTAGCCCGCATGGTGCTGTCGTGCTTGGCAGATCCTCGACCTGTATGTAGCCTCGGCTGGCTGGCGTTTGAATTGTTTCCTGGTGGCTTCTGCCGTGTTCCCGGCAGATTAAAGGGACTTCGTGACGTGATCAAACCATCTGTAGCCCAAGCCATCCCCCCATTTGTCTGGTTTAGAGTAGGTCAACTAATATTATTCACCATGCCAAACCAGTTAGGTTTTTTAAGCAATGGCCTAGAGGCCTATGCAAGACCATTTTGTTTTTGCAGATAACTAATTACCACTTTTAATTTGCTATATAAAAAATAAAATAAAATCCTAGCTGATTAAACAGCCTCTTTTTGTATAGCGACAGAAGAGCCTTTACGGCTATCATCACCGCTTGCAGTGGCGATAAAGAATCGCCCACCGCAGGAATCGAACCCACGACCTCGGCACTGAGGTCGTGAAAGCAACCCCCTTACCTAGTGTGCCATCACGGCTCACCAAATATATGTCTAACTAATCGCAACTGACTAAGCAAAAGAATTAGCAAAGCGTCAAAGTAAAGTCTATGTAAGGAGGTAACCGAGTTTATGTAAAGCGAGTTTATGTAAAGAGGTAATTTTTTAATCGAATGATCGAATGAGATCCTGATTTAAACTGTTCTTGAAAGGCCATTTACTCCATACATTTCAGAAGTTTTTTCTGGTGTAAGAGATACACGATTCTACGATCTCTAACCAACAGAAGCGAGTAGAAAATATTCACTATGAATTCGAAGTTTTGAGCTGATGTCATTTATGGGGGCCTTGGTGCAACCGGGAGTTTAGTATCTGCCTTGCTGACCAATGGCTGTATTTCTACCCGTTTTAGGTACTCGATGGTCGTGGACAAAGGAGTGATAAAAGCTCTCAACGTTGAACCCGACGGCGGTGGCCTAACCTGCAGCCTTGCACCAAATATCTTGCAACAACTAACCTCTGCTTAGGCTGAAATTGCAGCATCACAGTCCGTCACCATTGCGTGACTATGTTTGCTGTAGTTACCCTGGCGCCGGCTTGATTGCTTCTTGAAGACAAGGATCGCCATTAAACTTACTTTAGTGTACTAATTTCTGCTACCACTTCAGCTTGTGAAGGGTTCGGCAACCTCTTAAAGCTTGGTTGCGGCCTATAATAGACAACATACACTTGGACAATGGGTTGCCAAACGCATGCTACTGATCACGAGCATTCATGCAGAAGCGGCTTGCAGTGGGCCCCCGACCTGCACGCTGGACAGCAGAAGACGGGAATTCTGTTAACGGGCTGATAAAAGTAAGCTCACGATATAAAGACATGTCGGTAAGGTCTGCCTTCAACATATTGAGGGATTCGTCAGCACGGTGACGGTGACTGGTTTGGGGGCTGCTTGGCCGCAAAGTTGTTTAAGGTCTGCATCGGATGCAAGGTACTATGGACTAAGACATACCTTCAGGTGACCGAGCAAGTTGGATTGCAGAGCACGAGTACTTCTGTGAGGGATCGTTGAATTTGGCATCAAGAAAACGACCTTATCCCTACCACAAGGGCAGTTAAAAGTCCTATATGGGCCGTGATAACCAAGGAGGTAAGGTGCCAGCTGCTTCACGACCGAGGTCGTGGGTTCGAATCCAGCAGTTGGGCGATCCTTTACTGCCAACTGCAAGCGGTGGTGATAGTCTCTAAGGCTCTTCTGCCGATATACAAATGAGGCTGTTAAAATCGGCTAAGATTCTTTTTGAAGAATGATTCCTTACTGATGCAGTGATCCCACCCAGTAGCCTGATCTGAACCCAATAAAGCGTTTATAGGACCATATCGACAGTCAGACTGAGATAAGTGCTCGGCCTATAACAGCACCCGACCTTTTCAGTAGAGTTCAGGCTTCGGAATGCAACAGCAGATAAGACTGCGAAAGCTTGGAACTCATGAGCCTGTTAAGATAAGGGAGGTCATCAAGAATCGCAGTGGGGCGACATACTAAAAGCATGCATACCAACAGACATAGCTTGGACAACAACTTAAAGCGCCTGGCATTTGAGCAGTAGGAGCTCCTCACATTACCCGAACCGAGCAGCTGTAGGAATACTTTTTTTGAGATTCTTCACCGACTACATACGCGAGTCTTATCTTGTTCCCAGGGAGTACATAAACACAGCAAATATACTAGATCTGGCGATTTGACCGTTGTCGACCGGCTGCTGGTGCTCAATAGGGAGCCATAAGATAATGCTTGCTTATAGCCTGAAGTATGATTATGCAGGCCTGGTCGGCTACTATTATACAGAATGTAGCAACATGCATTGTGACCCTAACTTGTTAACTAACGTCTTACTGTTTGAGTATCTGTGATGGATAAAGCCACGATCGTCTTATGCTTCTTGCAATTTCTGTAGCCTTATAAATAGCGCGAGTTGATCTAATATGCACCCTTTCGTATACAGCAGCTGGTCTCAAAAGGGCATCACATATATTCTGGCATTAAAGCTGTATGTCAAGAAAGCCGTCTAGCGAAGTTTATTAACAATTGTTCGTTTGCGGTATCTAACAAGCATAAAGCACAAAACAGCTAGATGACACACGACTTGACACCATTGCAGACTTGGGAGCCCTGGCTCATCTCAAAGATCTACTGGTTTGTACAGCAGTGTAGTAACATACTTCCTCTTATATCGGCCTGTAGAGCTGAGTACCATGACACCGTCCTGCAAAATATCAAAAGCGAACACTGTCCGAGTGGAAGGGCGACACCTCTTTGTCACCGCCCAGAGCAACAGCCGTGCTAAGCTATCTCATCGAATGCAACGTTAGTAGCTGCAAAACTTAAGCAAGCACACGAGGTAATGCTAGGAACATGTGTTATTTACCTCAACCATCTGCCACATAAAGCCACTGATTAGTTTATGGTAATGGATATTTTTTACTAGGTTCCTAACAGCATAACGATTAGCTGCTGCGATTGTAGTAAAGTGTAAAGTAAATAAAGGTTATCGGGCTCTACAATGGCGAGCATCGATGGAGGCCTGACCAACCAGGTAGGAGGCAGCTGCGTTACGATGCCAAGAAGGCAAGCTTTTTCTTGGAGATATGTCCAAGCAAGCAGCCTCACTAAGCAGGCCGATACCTGTGGCACCACATCAGACGCACACATGGGGTGGCTTGAGACCAAGCCGAGTTGGGCCTTCCACTTGCCTAGACAAACAGAACAAACATGGACGACATAGCAGAGAAGTGCTAAGCCAGCGATTCGCAAAGAACCGAGCAATGCAAGACCGTTTATTAATTAACAGCACTGGCAGCCACCGACTGAGCTACAAGGGACTCCAGATGTGAAGGATTATGCACAGGACCCTAATTCCAATTCAAAAAGAAATTAGCTGCAATACGTTTGCATGCCCAGTCTAATCCTGCCTTAAAACATGCATATCCAGGAACAGCCCGCGTGACCGTAGCTCACTTAATGAGTGAAAAGTTGCAACGCAGGAAGCCGAAAAACACGACCGAACAAGCACACTTGCCACCACGATACTTGAAGAGCATGGATCGTAAGCAGTCCGGAGAATACTCCACCTTATCTACGGCTGACGAAATACTTCCGTTTTTCATCTCTGTGTCACGGATTTACTCTTGTCGATCAACAGAACACGACATCAGTCGTCAGCGGTACAGTGGGCGTTTTGACGTGCGCCCGTTGTAGATGGCTTTTTCGTTGTCGCTCGTAATTGCGGGTTTGCTGACTCTTCTATGAATGCCATGCTCCGAAAGCCTCCTCTAAACCATGTCGACACTAACAGCTCTGCTTGTGGCCTCTTCCAAAGACTCGGGAGATAGCTCGACGGTAGCGAGGGGGGCTTTCCTTTGACTCAAGTGACAAGAGCAGTAAGCAGCCATCCCTTCTGTGTCATCGTGTGGCCAGCCAGAGCGTGGCAAGATGTCCATGAGATCACCCTGAATATACTTTGTTTTTGCCTAGCAGCCCCCTCGTTAATGCCAAGCTTCTTCGCCCCCTCTAAGCACCCTGGGCCCACTTTGTTATAGATGATGATTTGAAACTTGATTTTGCTGTGTAGTCACTCATTCTTTCCTATAGCAGGAGAGCACCCAATGAGCAGTTCCACGCACAGTGGTCAGAAAGTATAACAATAGCTCACCATCGCACCTCCCTGCACAAGATGGGATCTGAAAAAACATAAGTCGTTTGAATTGGAAGTAACATGATCAGACTGCTAGTGCAAACACAGTCTGTCATTTTTAAAGGTTTACGATTAGGAAAAAGTACGTGCACATTGTTTTTTCCCATTAGATTGCTGAATTCCTGAAATTATTATTTCATTACATTATAACTAAAATCACGGTGCACGAACTTTTTCCTCAACCTTATAAAACAACGTTCCAGGCTGCTGGGTTGTTTTCGTTTCTGTTGTCTATTTTGCAGATAACAATCGGGTTCATGTAAAAGTCATCTCATACCACCAGCAACCTCCGGTGGCAAATAGTTGCTTAGTAAACAGTGTCTATTGAAAATGCACCTCGCAAATACTTTTGTACGCGAGTACGTGTATCTCATATGGTGCAATCCAACTTTTCCGTTGCTATGGACAGCTTTACCGAGCGATTAAGCTGCCTGCAGCACCAATAGCATCGGAATATAGTCTCTTCTAAGATGCATAAATACTTAAACAGCCTTGAGTGTTTGCTCAGACATTTCATAAGGATATACGATGTAAGTCCTTGCTGTTCAGTACCCACGATGTCTAGGCAAGATGATAAAGCGCCCAAGAGAAACACTTCGTGATAACTGGTACTGATAAGAATGACCACGTCAAAGTTGCTTAAGCTCTCAAATTCTATTGTGGACATGTGGACGTCACCCCGATAACACGAGGGGGAGACAGCATAGCCAAGGCCAACGTCCGTAGGCTGTCATGATCTGGGACTCCATGGAGAGCATGTAGCAGCTGTCACGGAATGACAGCAATAGCAGTAGCAACTACCAGCTTTATTCTTGGGGATACAAACGATCCTCCCTGAGACAGCAGCTTCACAACTTCCGGTGGAAATAGATACTGACTCGGGCACTGAAGAGCGTAGAGATGCTTCCCGACCTGGCATGACTACACTGAAAATAAAGCTGCTTAAAAATCTCAAGAATGCACCCCAACAAGCTTCACGCAGGTACTCGATCTACCAAGGTACAACAAGTTGGGATACAAGTCAAATATGGTGCTGAGATCAGTAAAATTTGCAGATATTATGCTTCTGTTTACATCCGGGTTAGACAATGCTTGCATGGTCATTTTTTCTTTTACATGGAAGTCTCCAGAACTACGGATCCTGTTTCTGACATGTTTGTGTTTTGAATGATGCCATAAACAAATATGAAATTGTCGGACCAATTTAAAAGTATTTTCTAGACTATCCCCCTTAACGGGAGATGTCAAGAAAATACTTATATGTCATCAAACGTCCAGGAGCTTTATTTTCCATAATCATTGATATGCAGAGCAAAATATATCCAGCCGAGATCAGAATTTTTCTAGCCTCATTTAAAACAAGCAGAGCTGAACTCACATTTCAAATTTCACTCCAATAGGTGAAGTATTAGCCAAGTTATGGAGTTTACAAGACACAAACTTACACTAGAAGTAAAGCTGTATAAAAGTCCCAAGAGTGCACATCAACAAGCTTCACACATGTCACCCGATCTACCAAGGTTCGACAAATTGGGATACAAGTAGCACATGATGCATAGATCGGTAAATTTTTGTTCGAAGATTTTTTGCTTCCGGTTTACATCCGGGTTAGGCGGTTTGAATAGCCATTTCAGGACTTCCGATCTCAGTTTTAACATAATTGTCTTTCGAACGGTGCCCTAAACAAACACTTGATTGTCGGATACATTTTACAAGTATTTTCTTGACAGCGTCCGACCTTATACATATTTAATTATTCACTTGTGCATGTATAACCGTGGTTCTCATTAAAGAAAATATTGAAATTCCTTATGCTCACGTTTTCAGTGCGGTTATGCAATGATTTACCAAATCGGCTGATGGAATAGCAGCTTCATGGAGGTATCAGGCTGCTCTTGTAAATACTTTTTCATTTGAGTGTAGGAACGGTTACGACGAGGCCTGCTTACGATTTGTAATGTATCTCCATCTTTAACTCCACAAAATCATAAAGACTATGTGGGTGTTGCGCAGGAGAGTTTTGTATAGCACACTCACAGCCTAAGCGGCTTTCGGTACGCATTCGGTAGCCAACAGACTTCGTCTCACACAACAAAGAGAAAGCGGGATGCATAGCAGAGTCAGGAGAGCAGTTGAGGAAGTGAGTAGCATGGAAGTAGCAGCTCAGGACTGCTGAAAAGGATGAGCCATAGTCGGCAGCAGGAGAGTAGTTGTCGTTGCTTACAGAAATGGTCAAAATCGATTAATTTCCGGGCACGAATCTGCTAGAACTGTTGCTGGTAACAACAAACGTCAGACTCCTGTAAGCTAAAGAAAAGGCATAGAATACAAGGAAGACTGCATATAGTCAACAGTGAAGTATGGCATCGGTGAAACATTGGGCAGGGATATATATATATATGTAGATCAAAACCGCTAGAACTTGAGCAACTACCACCCAGTCTCCCTTCTACCATTCCCATCAAAAAAACTGGAACGAGTCGTGGCAGACCAGCTCAACTCATATATCGAAACCTCAAACCTTGCTAGTAAGTTCCAGTCTGGCTTTAGAGATAATCACTCCACAGAGTCAGCATTGCTTAGGGTGTACAACGACCTACTTAGGAATGCAGACATGGGTAGAGTGTCTCTGCTGTTTTGCTCGATCTTTCGGCAGCTTTTGATACTATCGATCATAAAGTTCTTCTAGAGCGTCTCTCATCTCGCCAGGGCATCACTGGCACTGCTCTGCAGTGGTTCAGGTCCTATCTCAGTGGGAGACTCCAGAGTATTGACGTGAATGGCCAAAGATCATCTGAGGTACCTCTGAAATATGGGCTACCTCAGGGCTCTGTGCTAGGTCCGGTTCTTTTCACGGTTTATACTCTCCCTCTTGCTGATGTGATCAGTTTCAGCCTGTTCGCGCCCTCAGGTCCTGTGTGGACAATAAATTAGCTGTCCCATTCCTCCGCTTAAAGACAGTTGGCGACAGAAGCTTTAGCTCTGCAGGTCGTAGACTGTGGAGCTCGCTTCCACAACTCTTACGAAACGACAACTACTCTCCAACTGCCGACTATGGCACATCTTTTTCAGCGGTCCTGAACTGCTACTTCTATGCTACTCACTACCTCAACTGCTCTTCTGACTCTGCTATGCTTCCCACTTTCTCTTTGTTGCGCGAGACGAAGTCTGTTGGGTACCGAATGCGTACCGAAAGCCGCCTAGGCTGTGAGTGCGCTATACAAAAGTCTCCTGCGTAACACCCACATGATCTTTATGACTTTGTGGAGTTACTGACGGAGATACATTACATTACATTACATTGCCCAGCACAATCTAGGCTTTCACTTCTATGCGGATGACACTCAGTTGTACCTTTGCTTTGATCCCTCCCAGCCTTCGAGCACCTCAAATTCTCTCAACTCACTTGCTGCATATATTGATGACATCTGCACATGGATGACAGCAAATTTTCTAAAATTAAATGATGATAAAACTAACTTACTAGTTATGGGCAAACCCAGTGTAATTCACAAATTGGAAAGACTGAAACTCAAAATTGGCTCTGCCAGCATATCTCCAGTCGAATCAGCTCAAATCTAGGTGTCATGTTCCAAAGTGACCTCTCGTTAGACGACCATATCAGTTCCACAGTCAAATCTGCCTATTTTCAGCTTCATAACCCTGCTAAAATTTGGGCTTGTTTAGATAAGGATACCACGTCCATGTTGGTCCATGCATTCGTGACATCCCGTCTCGATTTCTGCAACTCACTGCTTACTGGCCTACCAGCATGTGCGATCAGGCGATTGCAGCTGGTGCAAAACTCCGAAGCTAGGCTTGTCTGTCGTGAGCGTCGCAGTTACCACGTCACACCACTTCTCGCCGAACTGTGCTGGCTACCAGTCAATCAACGGATCGACTTCAAGGTTTTGTCGCTCACCTTTAGGTCACTTCATTCTTTGGCTCCAGCCTATCTCTCAAATCTACTCCCCCATCAGGCCAAGCATCGTACCACCCACTTTTCGGAATCCAACCTCGTACAAATACCAATACCTCGTACAAACCTCAAATCCTTTGGAGACCGTGCATTTAGCTCGTATGCTCCCAAAGCCTGGAACTCCCTCCCGACCTGCGTCAGAACATCCCCTGACCTGACCACATTTATAAAGAATTTAAAAACACACCTATTTAGGACAGCATTTAGTGGGTCCCTGTGATTCGTCCTTGATGTGCTTATGCGTGCTGACACTGTGCATGCTGCCACTAACCACATTTGCATGCTGACCCTGTGCATGCCACCCCTAACCATGTTATTCATTTTGTTTGTTTGCCTTAACCGGCCGGCAGACCGCGGCTAAAGCTTACTGTTACGGTTGGGCTCTTTATGTTTATCCATGCTACTGAGATAATCACCACAGCATTTAAGTTAATACACAACAATGTTCAAAAGTCTGCTCGCATCACTATTTCGTAATTCAGTGCACAAGTCAAATGCCATTGCAGCTACATATGCAAATTTTGATCTCCGAAGCCACTCATCGTAGTAGTACCATTTAGTAGTATTTCAAATACCATAAAGATCACAACGTAAACATGGCAGCTTTTGTCTATGGGACGGACTTACTACTCACTGACGGACTCACATTCAAAACTATATCGGTTGACAAGTTAATAAGAGGCATTCGGATTCGCCTCACCGTAAACAGTAAACACAGGTCACCCAAAAAGCCACGACGGATCAGTGTACGTGTGCATGGACAACCGTCCTGCCGCAGTGTAGTCAGGACTAAAAGGTCTCACCTTGATTGATAGAGCGTAGAGATGGTTGAGCATCACGTGGTTTGGCTCTGGCAGTATTGACGGTTCAAGCTGCAATGAAGATGCGCTGCTGCATTCTGTGTCTTGCGACGACGCTACGCAGCCAGTGCCGAGCGCAGTGCAGTGGACGGCAGAGGCTCACGTGCTCTGGCAGATCTTGGTTGAGGATGACCTGCAGAAGGTGGGGCGGCAGCATGGGTGGGCCCGTGTGCCGGTCGATCGGCTTTAGAGGCGGCACTTCTTGAGTGTAGCTGCCAACAGGCGACGAGCTACCTGTAAGCAACGAGACACGGGACACACACGTCAAGCGAGCACACGTCAAGCGAGCACACATCAAGCAAGACACACCAGGCAGGCACACGGATGCCCCGACATGAAACGACACGAAAGAGGAAAGGGAACGATCGAGCCAGAGGACTTGGGGTGACGCCACCGTTGCTGAGGTAGTAGAAACTGGTTTGCTCAAATTGACCAGCTAAGTGAAAAATAACAGTGACCACTCGACGGTTATTATTGAGCAATAAATAACAACCATTGCACTCCAACCCAATATTAATTAATTAGGGTGTAGCTATGAACTACATTGTGCGAACTGCTATGGGTAATTGGCAATCCAGGCAGGACGGTAGTCAACTGACCTGACTGGTGCAGACGATATGAGATCGAGAATGAACAGCCAAGTAATTTTCTTAGTGCATTAAGAAGCTTAAAGCACCTGTTTATCAGAGCATTTAGTGGGTCCTTGTGTTTCATTCTCTGTGTGCTTCATTCAGCTTGCTGACACTGTGCATACTACCACTAACTTTTACATGCTGACACTGTTGCATGTAATAATTCTAATACATTTGTTGTAGCACCCTCAGAAAACTTAATCTCACATATGCTGCAAAGGAAGCATGGTCGGATGGTTAGTGGTAGCATGCTAAATGACAACAAACATAACATGGTTAGAGGTGACATGCGCAGGGTCAGCATGCAAATGTCGCTCTAACCATGTCATGCTTGATGACAGTGCATGCTATTGCTAATCATCTGACCATGCTTTATTTACACCATGTTTAAAGTGCCTAGAAAGAGATTCGGTTCTCTAAGGGTGCAATATAAATGCATCATTACTATTATTATTATTATTATTATTAGCTGATCAGTAGACACCGGTGGTCGTCCAATAGTATTAACCACTCCTCTTGCAACGAGCATATGGCATACATCGGGCTTGCAATGGGCAGCATGCTGCCATCATGCAGGGGCACCGAATCACTTAAAGGGTCAGACCGAAGTCAGTACCTGCCATATTTTAACCGATTATCCATGGATATGAACGAGTCCGGGCATGCAGTGATGTGCAAGCATCAATGCATGCTCACTGCAGTCGAAGTTTTGAATGCATGCAATTTAGACTTGGTGCCAAACTCTACACAACTGACGGCTTGACTACGAAGAGAGCGATCCAATGGCGAGGCTTTAATCTATAAACCCCAATCGCGGTCAGCGACAAGCTAACCTTACTAGGCACTAAGCAACTACTCTGGCAACAAGGCACATAGGATGGACAATGAGGCTGCATTTACGGAAGTACCGACTGGGCTCTCTCATATGAGCAACTACTTAAACTGGAGACTTAAACTGGAAGACAAGAGCAGCACACAGAAAGCCGAGTTAGCTGCTCTTGCCACTCAGCTGCTGTGTCCTCAGAAGAGGCATCTGCAATATTCGACTGCTGCCGACTGCAATCGTGTAATTGCATCACCCGGTCCGTGCTAAGCACCGAGATAGAGAGAGAGAGAGAGAGAGAGAGAGAGAGAGAGAGAGAGAGAGAGAGAGAGAGAGAGAGAGAGAGAGAGAGAGAGAGAGAGAGAGAGGAGAGAGAGAGAGAGAGGCTGGCATAGCCTCTGGGCACAGAGACAGCATGCGAGGGCGAGCATTGATTGCACTGCCTCCCACTGAGGCGACAAACCCTCGCCTCGCACCATCGTTGGAAGAAAGGTGGCAGCAAGAAGTGCTCTCGGCAGCAAATTCAAAAGGCGTGCTTGAACGTCTGCGAAAACGACAGCGCCATCAAAAAAACGAACTCGTTTCAGAAGTCTTCGACTGAACGGTCTCGATATCCTTTTCGAGTGCACGAAACACTTCGAAATCGGTCTTTTTCACTGTCACCAAGTTGTGGATGGTTCCGGTTGAGTTGCTCTTGATCGGCTGCACGACAAAGCAAGACACGTGACGGCAACCGAGCAATCGCATGCTGCCGCCGTGCGTACAGGCGCCGCGTGAGCTCATTCAATGCGCACACACGCCGGGGAAGGAGACGATGGATGAAGGGAGGGAGGGTTCGCTTGGCGGCAAGAAATCGCCGCAGAGAAGGGCCGCTGGCAGCACTTCTGGCCCAGGGCCACTGCAAGCCGATCGCGACAGCACAATAAGCCCGGGCGAAGCCAGTGAGGCAGGCAGCAAACTGGCGGCAGCGGCCGGCCGGCGGTAGCTCGGGCTCCGAAGGCTTCCAGCAGATGACGTCAACGTCGGTCGGTCGGTCGACGGCAGCACGTTACCGGTTAGACTTGCTCGCGAGCGGCACAAGCAGGAGGCAGCCTGGTGGTGCGGCCCGAGCTCCGTGGTGGTGCGGCCAAGCCGGCCGCACCACCACGGAGCTCGGGCCAGCCAAGTCATCGGCGGCAGCTTTTCACGGCACGAGAAAGAGCTCCCGGTGACTCACGGACGATGAACGACGGCAGGAGCTGGCGCTCCAGCAACGCCTGCCTGTGCCGCCCCCCTGTACGTCGGGCGGAGCAGGCACTGAGCCTCTGCTCGGCCGTCAGCCGAACAGAGGCGTCTAAACCGAAAGATGCATAGAGGGACGGGACTGTGCTCAAAGCCAGGGTGTCCAGTGCAGCACGTGCCTCGTCGGGATTGTGCACCCACTGTCCGTCCACGCAAAACTTGTACTCGTGCTCACCCTCCGGTAGGTCGATTATCGTCGAGAAATTGTTGGTGCTGAAAATGGTAGCAATAATAATAATAATAATAATAATAATAATAATAATACATTTGTATAGTGCCATCAGAGAACCGAATCTCTATCTAGTCACTTTTACATCTGCTGTAAAGGAAGCATGATCACATAGTGGTAGCATGCACGAGGTCAACAAGCATAGCATGGTTAGAGGTGACATGCACAAGGTCAGCGTGCAAATATGGTTAATGGCAGCATGCACAGTGAAGGACAAATCACAAGGACCCACTAAATGCAGTGATAAATAGGTGGTTTAACCTTCTTTTAAATGTCATCAAGTCATGGAGCGTCGTGACGTCAAAATGAGCTTAACCCAGCAAAACGCAGCACTTGACACCTTGAAGCCCAGAACAGGCAGTGGCCAAGGCCACCAGGAGCTCAGGGCCACGATTCCAGAGGCGTGTGGGCACCAGTAAGATGGCTGCAGCTGCTTTCGAACAGCGGCATGTAATGCACTCCTCTATCTTTCTCTTCCTCTCTCTACCTAACTAGGTCACTCTCAATATAAGTAACACTATTCTGCATAGCACCCGTGAAAAATCCCCCAACTTTACTTTGGAAGGCGACCATAAGTGTTTGCTGACCTAGCTGGTGTACATGCTCTACTGGGGGCAATCTTGCAATTCCATGTTAACGTAGCACAATCTTTATAGGAGGAAAAATGAAAACATCCAAAATAGTTCGAATTGGATGTAAAGTTAAATGATTTGATAATCATAAAATCTTAAAACTCCACAATTTTTATTGTTACTACATCTGTTCTACATTTTTTGAACGTTCACTGATGATAATTATAGGTCTATAATAGTTGTCTTTGTTCAGATGAGTTCTCCACAAAGACTTTCAGTCGTTAGTGATTTCTTCACTGAGTCAGTGGGGGATATCATGGCCACGATCAAAATACGGGCTCAATAAGATCTACACCTCAGTCAAATGATTGTCCTTTGCTTTATTAATTGTCAGTGCAAACATAAAAAATAAAGGAAGTTAAAGTATCACATTGTAAAAGGAGGTATTATGTGACTTTTTAGTTGAGTTTCCGGCTCTGCTCTTGGGCTTCTTCTGGAGTCTCTGGCTGTTGTTGTGTTCAAAGACAAATTTTTGGTAGCGAGCCGATTAGTGGCTATTTCTGTTGCTGATTTTTTCGTTGTCTTCGAGAGTTATGAGATTCTTCTTACTCTGCTCTCTTTTGTTCCGAACCCAATGCTACCAGAGTTGATATTTTCTCACTTTAGCCTTCCCACTAAAATTAATTTTCAACTCATTTTGCATTTTGCCATTCATATTTTTATTTGCACGCACTCTCATCCCATTAGTCGGCCATGGCTAGCGAATTAACAGCGACTTCAGTGTATGGCCCGGTCTGCATGGACGGACGGAAGTACTCTACAATTACATTAATTATTAACCTATTTCCAATTCAATTTTTTAATTTAAACTAAGTGAATTTGATCATTCACATTTATTGAAGGAAATTGTATGGGCTCTCTTTCCACTGGTCAGCGCCAGCAAGCGAATCAGCAGTGAATTCCGTTTACCGGAACCAGGAACAGGGTGGTACACTCGAGCTCTGAAGTATCCGATGCTGCCAAACATGGCTGCCGGACTCACATTTTCTCCGATTGTTATAAACGTTATTGCAACTTCCTGTAATCACGAGTCGTTTACAAAATAAGCTTATGTAACATTTAAGCCAAGTTTTAGTAGTAGTATATTAATTTTAAGTTCAAAGGTGAAGTTACACTGCTGCAATAAGCAATAACCTGTCCGAGCCACTATAGCATATTGTTTGAAAAGAAAATGATCTACTGAAGCTAATTTCGCTAGGCACTGAAATGCTTTGGAGTATAACGTCTTGAGTCATGTCATGGTGCCAAGTATCCGCTATAGAAGCAGCTCCAGACAATGAGTGAAATGATGCCTAATAATTCACTCTTTATCAGTTCGTCATAGCGGGTATAATGACTGGTAGATGGACGAGTCTTTGTGCATTATGGATGATACCGGCAGTAGCCATTTTCTTCAGCCTTCACCACACTTAAGTCTCACCAACTTGAAATTGCATACCGATTGCAACGTAACGTAGCTCTTTTGGAGGTAAGCCCAAATTGTATGACTACACAAATGAATCGCGCGCGCACACACACGCACACACACACGCACGCACGCACACACACACACACACACACACACACACACACACACACACACACACACACACACACACACACACACACTTACACACTTTTTCTGCTGTATACAGATTAAGGTAAACGCCACACTGAAAGATAATATCATGCTATTTGGACATCATTCATTCTTTCTGCTCTGGCTAATGCTTCACAGTCGAATGACTCCTACTGCTCATAAAAAAGGGGCCACGGATACACGGATACTAGCTCACGAGTGTACCACAAAATTATTTATTATTGAATAACACACACACACACACACACACACAATATATATATTATGTATAAATATGTGCTGCTCTCCATCTCTGCTTCTCTATCAAAATGCACAGAAGAACAAACTTTGTCAAGACAAAAAACCATTCTGTTCCGCTTTTCATCATCACTTTGTACTGTCTCCATCTATAACTTCATGAAGCCCATGTGGGTGTTATGCAAGAGAGCTTTTTCACACACAAAGCCAAAACGGCTTTCGGTAAGCAATCGGCAGCCAACAGATTTCCTTTCACGCAACAAAGAGAAAGTGAGAGGCATAGCTGAGTCAGGAGAACAGTTGGGGTAGCAAGAAACTGACAAGGTAAATGCAGCAGCTATAAGACAGCAGGTGGCCTGACACATCCCAGCCAAGCCTAATACCCCTTATGGCTAAATGGCTACCCTAAATAGATTTGAACTGAACTCCACGAACATAAACAAGCCTCTCCCTCGGCTGTCTGTGTGCTAGGGTAACACCCAAGCTCGGTGAGGAGAAGAGGGAACAGGAATACCAAATTCCACGATAGCTGCAGCGTACTGCTGCGTGTGACCAGCATGAGCAAACACTGGTGACTGA
Organism: Cristatella mucedo; assembly: GCA_009760855.2. Taxonomy (NCBI): domain Eukaryota; kingdom Metazoa; phylum Bryozoa; class Phylactolaemata; family Cristatellidae; genus Cristatella; species Cristatella mucedo. Next base: position 109,248 of record WPIO01000072.1, on the reverse strand, counting down.
TCATATCGACAGGTTTCAACCGAGTATTGCAGGCACTCACGATGCATGCCCTCACAACCACTAGGGCACCATAATCACCCAGCTAGCCTCATTGTGGCAGGGCGAGTTACTAGCAGAAACATAGCCTGAAGGCCCAGGTCTTGACCCAAGAGGTAAGAAGCTTGCTCTTTAAGATTCAGGTCGTGGGTTCGAGTCCTGCAGTGGGTGACTCTTCATCGCCCCCCCTACAAGTGGTGGTGATAGCCACTAAAGCTCTTCTGCTGCTATTAAATGAGGCTGTTAACTCCCTTTGCAGCAAATGTAAAGCGCCTAGGATGAGATTAAGTTCTCTGAGGGCGCTTTATCAAGTGCACTATTATTATTATTATTAAATCAGCTATGCTTTAAGGTTAGTCAGGACAAAAGCCAAAGTCTAAGGCCATACAGACCTCACAGAGGAGAAACATCGATCGTTGCAAAATTCTTCCCCACAAGGCACAGTAGAGAGCTGACCATAAAAGGCTATGGACACAACCTCACAAGAACGGTTGACTCATTTCGATTCGAGACTGCAGAATGGCAGCAGCAGTAGCAGGGGCAGCAGCAGCAGGGGCAGCAGCAGCAGGGGCAGCAGCAGCAGCATACTGTGACAAATACCCCAAATGTATCTAAGAACGAGGCAATTAGGGAAGAGCCACAGCAGCATCAGCAGTACTTCAAGAAAATAATGAGTGAGGAAATGCCAGCTAACCACAGGGAAGTGCTCCTCACCCACTGTGGCAATTACTATGCTTGCAATCGCTGAGAGGCCAAGCACACCGGTGACGCGGTTGATTAGCTACCACGAGCTACTAGTGATATCTCAACCGGCCGGCTAGGTGCCCTGCAGCAAGCTGAACAGAAAGCCTACTTATAAGATGGTATGATCTGCTGATATCATCAGGTAATAAAAAAAAACGAATTCGAGTTCTACCAACACGTGGATAAAAAAAACCAAAGCTCCAGGTCAAGCAAAAATGAAGGGAGAGAAAAAGGGTGAGGCAGACAGACAGAGATCACACTTATCGAGAGGCTGACACAGACAAGTTTCATATGTGACCCTCTTAGGTTCTGCTGCAGCTGGAGCTCTTGCTTCCGGTCACTGTACACCCACAACTGAGTCACCAAAAGCCTGCACACAACTTGACCACAAATAGATCTCTGTCGGCCAGCAGTAGACAATCGATAAAAAGGAACAAAACCACAGAGAAGCTGCAATCGATAACACACAAAAATAGGGAGGCAAAGTGAGGTCAGTGAAAGGCCATATGCCAGACGAATCTGACCTACCATCTACTGGCAACAACCACCTGTCGGCTACTGCACAAATGGCCACGACAACCTTTTGCTACATTCCCAAATGACCAGACGAAAGCAACTCCTTGGGAGGGAGGGGTGCACAATGGAAAAGCCAACGCAGGAGCTCGGATTGGCAATGACCACCACTGGCTCACCACGGATTAAATGCCTGAGTGCATCTGATTGGCTATCTCGAGCATTACCTACTGCTTCATGCCTTCACCCACCCATCTGTGGCGACCGGCTCTTCTGGCTGCTGTAATAACAGAGTCGGCACAAACACGGCCTCTGGTCCACAAATTCAAGTGCTTTGGGACGACTCAAGAAGCCACCTAAACCGGCTCATTCTTGCATGTTTTACCAGAACTTTGATGAGGCACCCGAGCTGCAAGCTTCCTTTGCAGCATATGTAATGTGCCTAGACAGAGATTAAGTTCTTTGAGGGCACTATACACATGTATTATTATTATAAGTGAACATGAACAGCCTATCACACAGGCACACACACACATTCGAAACACTGGTATTCACTAACAAGGAAGCACAACAATGATGAGGTGGACAGGTAAACTGTAAGACCAGGTGATCACGACAAGCATGTGCAGACACATAACCAGACTCAATTGGGTACTCAATAGGGTCTTGATGATGCCCTCAAGCGGGAACACGTATAGAGCCACTGGCGGATTCATGGAAACGGAAAGGTGTGTACTCTCGTGATAGCCAATCAGCTGCAGCTGAGAGGTCAGAAGGGAACCAACCACATGAGGATCGATAAGCCTGCCGCGTGCTTTCGATATCCCCGATGTGCACTTCCACTACAGCTTCCAACAAATGTCTACTACAGATGGTGGGATTACAGTGTGTGACTGCGTGCCACCAGCGGCAGCCTGGCATCCGATCACGTCATCACACCAAACTTGGAGCACAAGCTCGAGCCGAGGACAACACTCAGGAGGCAACAAGACCAGAACGTTTAAAGCAGTGCTTTTCAACACACAATAATAGTTCCACTGCAACCATGTCAAACAGACCTGGTGAGAGTAGAAAAATGTTTATTATGCAACATGTCAAGATTATACAAAGTGCTCATATAAAGTGCGCAGTCAAACTTCACGAGTGTTTTTATACTGTTCTTCTAAGTTCAGCTCATGTAATGGACTATGATTCCAGAACTTTAGGTTTATAAGGTTGCCGGCAGCTGAAAATTAGAAGAAGGTATCAGCATATTACAATAGTACCAGCTGATTTAACCACTGCTTGCATCGGAATTAAAGGATCGGTCCTTTAATTATATATATAATATATAATATATATATATATATATATATATATATATATATATATATATAATTCAGCACCCTAAGATAACTTACATCTCTAAGCAGGCGCTTCATATATGCCACGGGGCTGGGTGAGAATTGCTTGTTCTCCAGAGAGGAGAGAGGGTGATAACAGGTTGTGTGCTCATCGCATTCGATGGGAGTACATGAAAGTTATACTAAAGTGACATTCTTGTCACCTTAATGAGGAGTGACAAGGTGGTACGAAAGATCTGTGAGCAAGTTGTCGAGGCAAAAGTAAGGCATCGGCATCCATTCTTGTTGCAATTCCACAGCTAGAGCTTAAGCAGCAAGTTGCATGGCTGACTGTTTCTACTTCAATCAAGGATCGCCGAATTTCGCTTGTCAAGCAATCGGCTCTGCACTTAGTGAGCCAGACTGGGTTGTGGTGCCACAAGGGTCACCCACAAAAACTCAGGTGTGCATCTACCAGTGCCAGCAGTGATTCACAGTGATCGGCAGCGATAGGCAACTAGCTTAACACGAACCCATACCACCTAGGCATGACTTATCAACAACTCACAATCAGAGGGAGAGCTACATAATTGGCACTCATCCGCAAACAGATGAGCCGTGCTCCAAACGAACAGATGCCACGTCACAGAATTGGGAGGCTGAAAATCATAGTGACAGAATGTGCCAGAATAGATGTGCAAGTCAAGCTCCAGTATGCCGTGAGACCATGCATTGAGCATAGGAAGTGGGCTGACGTCCATCAACAGCCAAGCCCACAAGGACTAAATCCACCGAAGTCGCTTGTGTAAGGACCTGAGGGTGAGAATTATCAGTGTTTGTAGCAACTTCTGGTTACCCAACTTAATCGCTGCCCATCTGTTAAGTCAGCCTAGTACAAGTCACCCACAATGCCAGACATCACAGCCAGTCTTGTGGCAAACAAAGGACACGGTCTCCCAGCCGACTGGGCTAAGCAGTAGGTTCTCTTCTCTGCTGCTTATCGGCAGCTTGATCAGGCCTCTTCTCACTTCTCCCACAGTGGCGAATAAATGTTCTAGAATCTGACAGTGTGCCATCCTCTAACAACACAAGCATCAGTTAACAGGATTTTTGGACACGGTAGTCACCTGCACGTTTGCAACTCAATCCTTTGAGAAAACGTCGATGCGAATATGCACAGCATCATTAGAATCAGCAGGGTCAACCAAAAAGCTTTGTCGAGAGGAAGGATATGGTGCCCTACCTCTTAACGAGTGGTATCTTCCTCCATCCGTTAAAGCTGCAGCTCACGTACACCTCTTTGCCACCTTTGTCCCATTTTATAACGGTGGGCAATTGGTTATCTTGAGCTTGGAATCTGGGCGGTTCGTTGACTGAACCCGCACGATACCTCGCATAGAACACGTCCTCGGGCGAGCCACTGCATGCGATGTTGATGGCTGCGGACTGCAAACAAGCAACACAACTGAGACAACGCACTAAGCTGGATCGAGAGCAGTGCATCCTGAGCCTGACGACCCGGCTAAATTCTAAGCGGCAGCTCTTAATAACCGTAGATCTCACTAATCAGTGCAGCCGCGGACCCCCACCTTCGCAAGGCTCTGCGAAAACTGGTACTGATCGTCGGCGGCCGAGTGGCGGCCTCGGCGGGCAGGCACGACGAGCGGCTCCTCCGATACTGACGGATAGCGCTGCCGACCGCCAGCGCCTCCTCCCCCACTGCCAATTGGCGTGCTTGTGGCTGGCACGGCGGGTGCAGTGCTGGCTGCAACGACGGGAGCTGACGGCGCCGTGGCCACCTGGCCGCCAATCGGTGCAGCTGCGGAGTTCGAAGTCGTGTTGCCCATTGTTAATCAGCCGTTGAAGCGCCGACGGCTTGGCGCGCAGATCCCGCGACCGGACTTCGGCCGGACGGCGACAACGACGGGCTAGAGAGCAGCTGGACTTCACGTGAGCGAGGCTGGTTGCAAGTCTCTTGTCACGCGGCCATCTCACTTGCTTCAAAAGCAAGACGAGCAGCCGAGTGGCTGCAAATATAGCGAGCACCTCTGACGTGCGGCTGGGGTCGTGTACCACCGTGTTTGTTCAGGCGCTCAAGCAGCTCAGCGAAGAATGCCTAAAGAAGCCGAATGACAAAAAGCACGGATTTTCTCATTTCTGCGCAGAGCACGGCCCAGGGTCGTGACGAGCCCGCGCCCAGGTGTGAGAGAGCGCAGAGAAGGCAGCCCGGGCAAGATCGGCGGCGTGTCGACGGCTGTGCACGAGCTTGAGCAGACCGATGGATGTGCATGCGACCGAACTCAGTCGATCGGCTTAAATGCGTCGCACACTGCGGTCGGTCCGCACCGAACGATTCTGCTAGCGTGGCGTGTTCTGCGGAAGCCCTGGCGCAGTTACATCGCCACACAGGAACATGCGCCAGGCATCATGCAAGGAAAACCACGTATTGCCAGGGTGGCCGGCCACGTGTGATGACCGCGAAGGACGCACTGCCGGCGGTCCGCGGACAAAGGATGCCTTTCGGCGAACGCAAATGCATCCATATATCCATCGCAGTTAGCTTTACGGCCACTTACTAATAGGGACCCTTTAGCCAAGATGCATTACGTCGACTAGAGCTGAGCGCCTGCCTCAGCCAGGGCAGCAAGTCGAGGCCTGGTGGGACAGTGGAAAATCTGCGCCTCGTTGTTCTGAGGTCATAGGTTAACCTGACTGTATCCGCCGAGCGATCCCTCGTTAGCCACGGACAGAGGTATGCCGGCCAGCGTGTAGCGTGTTGAGCCATTCTATACTTTGCGCAGGCTTCGAAAATGTCTGGACTTGAGCTTTCTCAGAAAGTTCATCACCTTCCTGCGTTGTCGCCTTAACATAATCTGACGTCGCTACATCACCCGCATCCGCCCCCATGGGCTCGGACAGTACCACGTTCATCCAAAAACAACTTCTAGCGAGTTAGTCAGGGATGCGAAGTTACTCAGTCCCCACAAAAATTTTATGCCTAATAATAATAGTAATCATAAATTTGCATAGCGCCTAGCACTCAACATAATGCTGTAAGGGAAGCATGCCTATATGGTTAGTAGCGACATGCGTAGCGTTCTGTATATTTTATATTATCCCATTCTGAAAATGTCTTCTCACTGTTCAATTATGACCAGTACAAGTTTTCATTCCAGCGTAAATTAATCAATAGCTTGGTAGCAGACGTCTCGAACGGACCATTTGACATAGCAAAAAGTTACGGCGAAGAAATGTGGCGAACATGCAACGACTGCAAGTTTAATTAAACAAGGCGTAGTGAAAGACAGATGGAGCTGACTTCCAAGTGTGTGCGCGTGGGACAGAATTTACGCTGGCGGGAAAGATAAGAATGCCAGCTAAGCTGGAATTGGTCGCTCTTCTCTCAGCGGTAGTAACAGCAGAGTCCACGTCGGGGTCAACGTCAGCACTTCTCCTCTGCATGTGGTTCTTGCCCGAACGCAATACGAAGCTAGCAGGCATACCCGTTTAATTCGTTTGACTTTTTGGCAGCGTATTGGAAAACTTAGTGCCATGTACATTACCCTAGTTGTACATTTTTTGCGCTTGGAGCGGATTATGTTTAAGCTTGCTTATAACCCCAGTGTTGGGTCCAGTTTTTGGAAGTTTGGTTTTTATATACGTCAAGCAACCTCTTGAAAGCAAGACGAAGTAATGCCCCTCGTATAATTATCTCATGATTAAATCTAAACAATTGGTTTGTCCAAGGTGTTACGTGAATTAAGTCACCATTCGTCGGATTCAGCTTGGCCCTAATATACCTGCATCAGCAATCGATGACAATTCTGCAGCAAAGTGGGAATGCCTCTTGATAAGTACACTCATTCGAAGCCGTCGATGGTAAGAACGCTCTGAAAAAGTCTAATGGAATCGAGCTACATTTTTCAGACATATCAGTCCACGTCCGACCATTTTATATCAATACAAGGATCTGTTGTAGCTCGACAGCACTTCTTGGCACATAGAGAACGATTCGCCATAGGACTGGCTCCCACTTCCACCGAGATGGCACTGAATCCCTTCTGGTAGTCAGAATTCACCGAGAGTCCTCGGCCGATGGCAAACCAAAGTATATCCTGTTAACTCTATAGTTATCCTGTGGTCATTAGCCTTACTATAAGGTCTAGAAGGTATAGTGATAAAAATCCGGTAACCTACATGCTCTACCGCGAAACGACTCCGGGAAGGCTGTAGCTGAAGCTAAGGCTCACATCCTTGTTGTCCTCTTCGACGCCAAATGTGTCTATTCATTAAAGCTAAAAAGTCCATCTGTCACTCGGCAAGATGGCGACCAGTACTTCCAGGAGTGTAATAGACACGTAGTTCTACTATGATTCAGCAAAGTCAGTCCAAAGGCAGTGAGCTCAAGCTTCCCCTGAAGACCGATAGCAATAGCACCAGAAGCCAGCATATTTATCGGTTCTAGCCAGCATATTTATCGGTTCTGACATGCAAGCTAATAGATGTCAAAGGAGTCAAATGGGTCAAGCAAGCCTTTAATGATTTCATCTCAAGTTTATCTACCAGTCTAAGAAGACTACTAGCCCTCTAGACCGCATAACTACAAATTTCCGTTTGCGAGGCCTAGATTTGCTGCTGTCCTGCATAACCGACATAAAAAATATGCCCTTAGCCGTAGGTGCTGTCCCTGCACACTTCAAAAGGGTTGTTGCTAGGCAAGTCTTTAAAAAGACAACACTAGAACGGGACAACTTCAGACACTTCTGCCCAGTTTTCCTATCAAACCATTAACGCTAATTATTTCACGGAGTGAGCACTGTTGCCAGTGTGTAATGACCAACTCAGGAATGGTGACAGTATAGCTCTTCGGGAGCATTCAGCAGCATTTGCTGCCATTTATCAGAAAGTGGCCTGGGCATCTCTGGCACTCCACTGCACAGGTGAGATGACAGACCAGGCAACTGTCATCAGCGAAGCCTTGAAAGTAAGGAGTACCCCAGAGATCCGTATTTAGTCCACTTATTTCAATTTATATTCTCTTCTAAACGCAATCCCCCACCACAATTAAGGCTTCAACTATTATTCAGATGAAACACTTTTGTAAGCTTTGTCAGCCAGGAGCGAGTGTGCTTGTGTACCCGACAAAGCGTGACATTCATAGAGACTCCGAAATACTCGTCTGCCTGGCGATGATGAGCAGCTTTAACAGACAAAATGAGCTGACAGGTTGTGCTTTTTGACCAGTTCCACTGCTACCTTTGTGGTCTCTGCTCTGCAGAGCGCAGACGGTGGGAGCAGAGTCAAGTGTCTGCGAAGCATCGGCTCAAAGCAGGCGAACAGGCAGTGGTGACGATGTGATCGACGCCGGTGACACAAATAGATGATCGACGCCGGTGACAGAAAATGCAACCCCGGCGAGCAACCAGTCACGTACAGGGTGTGGCAGAGAATTGCAATGACAGCCGGCTGTTGAATGAAAACACACGGAAAATCTTATTAAGGACAGGCATTCGGGGCGGCGAGCACGGCCCGCTATTCACGGCCACATTCAAAAGCGCTGGCTACCGGCACAACAGACGCCACGATCAGCGTCGAAGGCTCGGGTGCTGCCGAGCTCACGCTACCCAATGGCATGGCAGCAGCGGCGACCATCGGGCAGAGCAAAGCCATGCGGTAGCCCAGGCCGCTCCTGCCAGGCTGCCGCTCCACGGTGACCGGAACTCGTATGCCATCTCTCGAGGCGCCCAGACCCGTGCCTGGCGACCAGCCGAGTTTCCTCAGCAGCACACTGCCGACGTTGCTTTCAGGCAGCGGCTGGGCTCTGCGAGACGCTGACGCTGCCTCTGCAGAGAACGAGCGCAAAAGCCAGATCAGCTACGGCCATCGACTGCCGGGGGGGGGGGGGGGGGGGGCGAGGAAGAGGGCCCGGTGACCCTCGCAGGTGAGTGGCTCGAGCGTCCCGGACGAGGCTCAAGGCTAGCGGACATACCGAACTCCTGCTGCAGCCGCCTCTTGCTCCGCCTCTCCTGTTTCCTGGCCAGTTTGACTCGTCTTGCGGTCGTCTGACCACGCAGCCGGTTCAGCACTGCCGACGTGCTGCCAACGTGGCGCTCCGATGCCGACGAGAGGTCGGGCACAGGACGGGACTGCAGAGACAAAGCGGAGGCGCCATGCCAAGGCGCTATTGAGACAAGGATGTCGATGACGCAACAGACAGCTCGTTCACTGCTCATCCGGGTGGCACTGCTGCCATTGTCTATCTCACACCCTTCCTCTTCTATCTTTGCTCCCCCCTGGCTCTCTATCTCTTGGTCAGTATGTCTCTCTTCCCTCTTTTCCCCAGTGGCTATTATTTTAAGTCTAATTAACTAAGCTGATTCGACAGCCTCATTTTTTTTAAAGCAGCAGAAGAGCATTTACGGCTATTGCCATCGCTTGCAGCAGATGATAAAGAATCGCCCATTGCAGGACTCAAACCCACGACCTTCGTCGTGAAGAGCAAGCAGCTTACCTTCTGGGCTGAGACTCAGTATAATCTCTCGAGCAATTCGTAACTAATGATCTACAGCACAACTCTCGTTTAACATAGAACACATACAAAGGACTCTAACAAAGAAACAGCGAAAGAAATGA